>JARBWK010000010.1:118250091-118271121 GCA_030556195.1 Anolis apletophallus
TGAAAGAATGGGAAGAAATATGGCAGAGAAAAATCAAATACACATATGCAACGGACCTAAAAGAAAATTGGTATAAAATGTTCTAGAGATGGTACATTACACCCCAGAAACTGGGACTAATGTACAAAGCAGCAAGCAATCATTGCTGGAAGTGTGAAAAAGAGGTGGGAACATTTTACCATATGTGGTGGACATGTCCTAGGGCGATAGGATTTTGGAAGAAAATACAGGAAATTTGTGAAAAAATAATGAAAATAAAGATTAGCAGGAAATCAGAATATTTTCTGTTAGGGCTTATAGATGATGAGATGAACCTAGACTCAAATCAAGGTATTTTATTTACCTATCTGATCACAGCTGCCAGACTGGTTCATGCTAAAAAAAATGGAAACAAAAAGAAATACCCACAGAGAAGGATTGGTTTAGTAAGATCGAAGAAATAAGAGACATGGATAAATTAACGTATGCCCTGAAAATTTCTTATGGAAGACCCATTAAGAAAAACAGACTGGAAACTATATGAGAAATTTAGAGAAACTTAGAAAGTGCAAGAGAGATGCAACTCAAGAGTAACTCTCAAATTACAAAATGAAAAGAAACTGAGTTAGACTATAAGGAGAAGCCGAGTTAAGAAGATAAAGAAATGAATAATCTGTATCTGTATACCTTTATAAAACGGAATGTTTGTATGTGCGTATGTGTGTATGTATGTGTGTATGTGTGTATGCGGAGGGCGGAAGGGCGAATATGTGGCAGCTATTTGCATAAAGTCCTTTGATTGGACAGCCTCGCCACTCCAAAATTCTAAGGCACCAGACAGAGGGCATTGATAGCCACTGATTAGCCAGCAACCCAGAATCCAGGCCTCTACATTCAAACAACAGGATTTCTTCCCACTGAGGGGAAAAAAGCCAGCAACCCAGAATCCAGGCCTCTACATTCAAACAACAGGATTTCTTCCCACTGAGGGGAAAAAAGCCAGCAACCCAGAATCCAGGCCTCTACATTCAAACAACAGGATTTCTTCCCACTGAGGGGAAAAAAGCCAGCAACCCAGAATCCAGGCCTCTACATTCAAGCAACAGGATTTCTTCCCACTGAGGGGAAAAAAGACAGCAACCCAGAATCCAGGCCTCTACATTCAAACAACAGGATTTCTTCCCACTGAGGGGAAAAAAGACAGCAACCCAGAATCCAGGCCTCTACATTCAAACAACAGGATTTCTTCCCACTGAGGGGGAAAAAGCCAGCAACCCAGAATCCAGGCCTCTACATTCAAACAACAGGATTTCTTCCCACTGAGGGGGAAAAAGCCAGCAACCCAGAATCCAGGCCTCTACATTCAAACAACAGGATTTCTTCCCCCTGAGGGGAAAAAGCCAGCAACCCAGAATCCAGGCCTCTACATTCAAACAACAGGTTTTCTCTCCACTGAGGGGAAAAAGCCAGCAACCCAGAATCCAGGCCTCTACATTCAAAAACAGGATTTCTTTCCACTGAGGGGAAAAAGCCAGCAACCCAGAATCCAGGCCTCTACATTCAAACAACAGGATTTCTTCCCACTGAGGGGAAAAAGCCAGCAACCCAGAATCCAGGCCTCTACATTCAAACAACAGGATTTCTTCCCACTGAGGGGAAAAAATGCACCATCAACATTCCCTCCCCACTTGGCTCTGTGAAAACAAAATGGATTCCTGTATTCTCCTCCCTCTCAGCTTTTAGAAAACGGCTGCCTGCCATGCACCCTTTAAAAGTTACCAATAGCAGGCCATAACATTACAGGCCCCAAAATTTGCATCCCAATTCACTTCCCAGAAAACATTGTAGCCCCTACAAATCCCCTTCTCCCAGATAGGCCCAAAAGAGGCATCCATCTTCCCTCTTCAACACAGTGTCAGAGAAAGGCAGCTTCTGACAGGATCTTTAGAACAGGCACTGTCACTCTACAAGGTAAGGCCCTACTTCACTCAAAAGACACAAGATAAAACAATAAATACCTTTCTCTAATGCCTTTTAATGCTTATATAAATAATTCTGGCCCAAAGCCCCCTCACCCAGCCTCATTGGACCTTACTGCTAATTCCATGCAGGCCTTTTCCATTTTTTAAACTTCTTTCTGTTTTACACCGGTATACTTTCACAGGCCAGGGCGGATATGTGGCAGCCACTTTCACAGGCCACAGCGACCAGCGCGGGTGATGGACCTGCACCAAACTTGGTACACATAACCCCCTATGACATGACCCACGTATTATGGGATTTGTAGTACTTTCCAAGACTTTGGTTCCCACAGACCACTGAGGCCACCAAAAAGGACCAATACAGACCACACTCATGACCCACTCTACGTCCTGGTGCAGTTCGGAGGAGGGTGGGCCATGGATGATGGGACTTGAAGTGCCTCTACTCACTTCCAAAGTCCGCTGCAACCCTCATCCAATCACTGATCGAGACCAAACTTGGCATACATAACCCCCATGACTGCCTTCACGTCCTGGTGAGGTTTGGGGAGGACTGACAATGGATTATGGGATTTGTAGTACTTTTTACACCCTCTGTTCCCACAGACCACTGTGGCCCCCAACAAACACCGAGAAAGTCCACACTTGGCACACAGAGCCCCAGTGACCCACTCTACAGCCTACTGAAGTTTGGAGGGGGACAGAACATGGATGATGGGACTTGCAGTACCTTCCCTCACTTCCCAATCCTGCTACAAACCTAATCCAATGACTGATCAACACCAAATCTGGCACACAGAGCCCTCATGACCCACTCTACAGCCTGGTGCAGTTTACTGTGAGACGGACCACGGATGATGGGACTTGAAGTACCTTCACTCACTTCCGAAAAACAATGCATCCCTCATCCATTCACCAATACAGACCAAACTTAGCACACAGAGCCCCCATGACCCAATCTACATCCTACTACACTTTTGGGGGGGGGACACAGAGATGATGGGACTTGCACTACCTTCAGTAATTTCATGATACCACTGCAACTCCCAATAATGATGGATCAAGACTAAACTTGGCACACAGAGCCCCCATGACCCACTCTACATCCTGCTGCACTTCTCAAATGACCCGGGCAGGGCCGGTTCCCCAAGCTAGTAAGGACTAAAACTCGATGAAGGAAGATTTGGAAGTCAGATATCCCCGATCCTACCGTGTTTCCCCGAAAGTAAGACAGTGTCTTACTTTCTTTTTACCCCCAAAAGCCCCACTACGTCTTACTTTCGGGATATGTCTTACATTGGGCGACGGTAAGCCATACCCCGAAAGTAAGCCGTACCCCCGGCCGCTGCGTCACTCGGTCCCGCCTCCTCCGCCGCCGCTGCCACCGCACAGCCGGCCCCACGGGTCAGCCGCGGCATGCCTCCCAAAGAACAGTCATTTCTGCGCCTGCGCCAGGTGCGCTCGGGACCTAGTGTGCCTGGCGCAGGCGCAGAAACGGCTGTTCTTGCATGCATGGGCACTAGGTCCCGAGCGCACCTGGCGCAGGCGCAGAAACGGCTGTTCTTTGGGAGGCTGCCGCGGCCGGCCCGTGGGGCTGGCTGTGCGGTGGCGGGACCGAGTGACGCGGCGGCCAGGGGTACGGCTTACTGAGTCACGGCTTATATTAGCCGATCCCTCTGACACCCCGATACGTCTTACAATCGGGGTGTCTTGCTCTCGGAAACACGGTATATGTGTTTCCCAATTATTCCTTTTCCCCTTCCAATTACCTTTTCCATCCCCAGAACTTTCCTCCCTTTTTGCCCATATCAGTAGTTAGGGTTGGGTTCGTTTGTTTTTAAATGTATATATGTGGAAAACCTGAATAATTTTTTTTAAAAAAACAGACTTCTTTGAACTTGTACTCCAGATAATCCTATGCTTAGGTATTATCTGTTCTTCCCTTTTACTCTTCTCCTCAATCTCACTGACTCTTCTCCTTTCAGAGTCCTAACTGTTCCACACCACAACCTAACTCCTAACAGTCCCTCTGCTAGAGACCAACTGTCCACTGACTCCTTGCCAGAGCTCAACCGACTGTCTCTGAGTCCAACTCCTAACTGTCCTTTTTTTGAATTTTTAAAACGCATGTTTTTTCCTTTGTGCTTGGCCTAAGCTCCGCCCACCAGCTTCTAGCCAATAAGCAGGCTTCTCTGCCCCTCCCCCCAGGCTGCTTCCAAGCTCACCCTTCTCTGGGAAATAGCTAACCTAAAATGGCCGTTCTTTTCAACAGAACACAAAATGGCCGCCACACTCAACTGGGCTTCTTCGCTGAGCTTCTCCTGGCCTAAAAACAGACAGTTCGTCACAGAGGACATAATGTTATTCCAAAACAACAACAACATAATAATAATAATAACTTCATTTTTATATCCTGCCTCCATCTCCCTGAAGGGACTTGGGGTGGCTTACACATGGGTACAAAATGTCCACACATCATCAAAGCAAAACAATCAATTAAAACAAAAAAACAACCCCAAAAAACACAATTAAAATAAAATATATCAAAATATAACAATCAGATAAAAACACAATTAAATACCACAATTAAATAACTTTCCAGATTTCATAAATGTAGTGGAAAAACATGAATTTCAAAGAAAGCAAGGGGATGAATTAGTCCTCTGGATAAGAGGGTTTTTCACTGTTTTGAGATCTTTAAAAATGTATGTTGTGTGAAAGTAAGGTTGCTCACAGACCTTCCTCTGTGTCAGCATAACTACAACTATTGCGTAAAGTTATATCTTACTCCTACATCTGCCACTCTCCATGAAATGTTTCAACACACACACGCAATGCCCATTATTTATTCATTTATTTATTTCATTAGGCTTCTATGCCGCCACTCCCAGTGGGCTCGGGGCGGCTCACAGCACAATGAACAAGATAAAAACAACAATGCAAGATACACAATAGCACAATAAACATTAGCATAATAAAACATTTAAAAAATTTAAAATAACAATATACAGTGCATAGCAACCTAATCAGGCTGGGTTACATAGGGGGTGCGACCCAAGGCCTATGTCTGGAAGGCCAGCTTGAAAAGGTGGGTCTTGCACGCCCGCCTGAATGGAAGCAGGTCGTGGATGGCCTTCTCGGTAATTGCGCCGACTCTCAGGAACGCCCTCTTGGCGCAATTACCGAGAAGGCCCTGCGGCGGGTCGCTGTTAGCTTGGCTGTTTTTATAGGGGGAACCGCCAGGAGATTGGTATCCTCCAAGCGGAGGGATCTTGTAGGGCAGTATGGGGTGAGACGGTCTCTCAGATACGCTGGCTCCAGGCCGTGCAGGCCTTAAAGGTAAGAACCAACAATTTGAAGGTGATCCGGTGCTCTATTGGTAGCCAGTGCAGGTCCTGCAAGGTGGGTGTTATGTGGCAACCTGCTGGGGTGCCAGACAGGAGCCGGGCAGCAGTGTTCTGCACCAGCTTGAGCTTCCGGGTCACCGACAGAGGAAGGCCAACGTGGAGCGCATTACAGTAATCTAGCCTCGAGATGACCGTGGCTTGGATCACCGTGGCCAGATCGTTCCGGGAGAGATAGGGGGCCAGCCTCCTTGCCTGCCTGAGGTGGAAGAAAGCAATCTTGCTGACCACAGAGACCTGGGTCTCCATGGTCAGCTGGGAGTCCAAATGGACCCCCAGACTCTTTACGGATGACGATGGGCATAACGCCACACCGTCCAGGGTCGGAAGCTGGACAACCCTACTACCCGGGCGGCCCGGCCACAAGATCTCCGTCTTCGCCGGATTCACCCGTCAACCTACTGGCTATGTGTCAAATTGCAAAGGCTCACGAAATTGATGGTTGGTATTTGGAATGGAAGGTGTTTGACACAGAAGCAGTTTGGAAAAATTTTTAAATGACTGGAAACCTTTTTATAACTTACATCGAAAAGAATAAGAACGTGAAGTTACTTGTTGCTTTGAATTTTTGTAAAAAAAAGAAGATAGATGATAGAAAGATATATTGTATATATAGCTTAAGTGGGGCAACATATAATGGTACATGTGACGTGTCTTGAGTGGGAAGGTGGGAAGTCCATTTTAAATTTTCTTTTCCTTTTGTAAGATCCATTTTAAGTTTTATGTAGGAAGGTGAATGAAGGGAAAATTTTAAGGGAATGTGGCATAGCTGGCTGAGTGTCAGCTGCATAAGATCTCTCTGACCAAAAGGTCATGAGTTCGAGGCCTGCCCGGGTTGAGGTGGGCTCTCGACCTATTTGTGTAGCCTGTTGTTGACCTTTGCAACCCGAAAGACAGTTGCATCTGTCAAGTAGGAAATTAAGGCACCACATAGTGGGGAGGCAAAAATTTAACTGATTTACAAGGCCATAAGATCTCCAGGAATGCACGCTGAGGAACACTGAGGAAAGCATGCTGAGGACGCTGAGAAATGAAGGAGTGCAACAGCTCCCTCTGCTGGCCAGATGTTAAAAATTTGCCTCTATCTGTGAGTCTGTCTGTTGGTCCCAAAGGCGTTAAATGCATGCCTATATCTGTTCATTGTAATCCGCCCTGAGTCCCCCTTCGGTGGTAGAGAAGGGTGGATTAGGAATTAAATGAAATAAAAAAAAAATTCCAAAGATCTTCCAGGTTCTGACACTACTTTTACATTTTATTTATTTTTATTTATTTACTTTATTTATATTCCGCTCTTCTCACCCCGCAGGGGACTCAGGGTGGATTACAATGAACAGATATAGGCATGCATTTAATGCCTTTGGGACCAACAGACAGAGGCAACTTTTTAACATCTGGTCACCAGGGGGAGCTGTTGCACTCCTTCATTACTAACAAAATGCAATAGGCCAATCTCGATCTTAAATTTAGATTACAAACTCTTCACAGCCATCCTTGCCGAGAGAATAAAATCCTTCCTAATATCATGGATAAAACCCGATCAGACCGGATTCCTTCCAGGGAGGAGTGCAAGGGACAACATTAGGGTAATATTAGACTCCATGGAATATTATAGAAAAACCCACAAAAAAAAAGCAGCCTTCCTCTTCATAGACGCGGAAAAGGCGTTTGATATGATAAACTGGGACTTTATCACTATGGTACTAAGAGAACTGGACATAGGTTCCAGCTTCCTTAATGCAATCCAAGCTATATACTCTAGTCAATCGGCCAAGATTACAGTTAACGGAGAAGAATCAAAATCCATAAAAATTGAGAAGGGCACCAGACAGGGGTGTCCGTTATCCCCACTGCTGTTCATTCTGGCTCTAGAGATCCTGCTAGAGAAAATCCGGGGAAAAAAGAGTTGAAAGGCTTAGAACTAAAGAACGGAACTTATAAGGTCCGCGCTTTGGGATGACTTATTATGCATTGTGGAAAATCCAGAGGAAAACCTAGAGGGATGGCTGGAGATGGTGAAGCAATATGGGGAAGTAGCGGGTTTTAAATTAAATAGGCAAAAAACTAAAATGCTCACAAAAAATTTAGAAAAAGAGGAAAGAGAGGCCCTACAAGCAAAGGTAGGCATAGAGATAGCCAATAAAGTGGAATATCTGGGGGTAAAATTAACCCCAAATAACATTAATTTGATAAAGAATAACTATGACTCCATGTGGAAGGAGGTGAAAGTAAAACTGGGAAAATGGAAAACGTTAAACCTTTCCATGATGGGAAGAATCTCCCTCATTAAGATGAGCATCCTACCCAAGATGGTGTTTGTATTCAGGAATCTCCCCCATCCTGAAAAATGATAAAATATTAACAGACTGGAAGAAAGACCTCTCCAATTTTATCTGGAGAGGCAAGAAGGCCAGGATTAAATGGCTCAATCTGATTGACGAGAGAGCTAGAGGGGGACTGAGCGTGCCTGACCCCAAAAGTTACTATGAAGCGGCCGCCCTGGATTGGGCATGTGAGTGGGCAACGCTGGAGGATACAAGACTCCTAGCACTAGAGGGGACCGGGCTAAGAGTAGGGTGGCACGGCTACATGCTATACCATAAAGCAAAAGTGGAAAGTGAATTCAAGGATCATGTAATTAGAGGGGGAATTCTAAGAGTCTGGCAGAAATACAGGGAGAGATTTTATAGAAAAACTCCGGTGTGGATCGCTCCGATGGAGGCATTCCACCGGAGACTTTACGGGAAAAGCGTATGGCTGAGATATACAGATCTCCTAAAGAGGGAGGGAGGAAGATGGGTGCTACGAGAGCTTAAAGAGGTGCAGGAATTAGATAAAGACATTAACTGGTATTACTATTCCCAAATCCAAAGCATCTACCAAAAGATAAAGACAGGGGCTTTGAGACAAGTCCAAACCCATGGGAACAGGTAATGGGAAAAAACAGAAAAGGATTAGTACTCTATATAGGAAAATTATAGAATGGCAAACAGAGGAAGAATCAATCAAAGATTGTATGGTGAAGTGGGCACAGAATCTGGGCCGTCAGATCCCCCTAAATAAGTGGATAAGGGTATGGAATGTACATTCTAAATTTACCTATGCTTACGAACTCAAAGAAAATATCATCAAAATGGTGCACAGATGGTATCTGACACCTAGAAAAATTGCCAGGTACAATAAGAACTATTCCAACAAATGTTGGAAGTGTAAAACCGAGGAGGGAAACTTCTTCAATCTGTGGTGGGGATGCGGGAAAGTGAAAAGTTTTGGGGGAAATTCATAAAGAAATACAGAGGGCATTACAGATTAAATTCAAATGTAAACCGGAGGCATACCTACTGGGCATGGTGGACGGGGAGACGGGAATGGACTACAATAAGGAGAAGTGTTTTGTATATTGCTCAACAGCAGCAAGACTCTGCCTGGCTAAGCGATGGAAGGATGAAGAAATTCCATCTTTAGAAGACTGGAGAAAGAAAATACATGAGATCATGAAGATGGACTGCTTGACACAAGCCATGGACTATGATAATAAAATTAAGGCAACTGATTGGTCAAAAATCATAGAATACCTAAAAGATTGTGATAAATGATGGGACAAAGATACAATACCAACTTTCAGTGCCTGAGAAAAAACCTAACCCAGTTAGGGGGATCCTCTGCCGGGACTTTCAGAAAAAGCCACTTAGGGTGAACTTAAACAAGAGGGCTTTAAGCTAGAAAGAGAAAGATGGTGTCGACATCTCCGGGATAGGAGGTCACATGTTTTGTTTTTTTTTTTGTTTTTTTTTTTTTTTTTTCCTGTCTTTTTTGAGTCTGTCTTTTTTTAAATATATATACGTTCGTTACTCGCTGTTTTAAGGAGGGGGGGATGGGGGGGAGTAGGGTAGGGGGGAGAGGGGGGATGGAGGGGGGGAGGTTTGTATCTGTTAAACGTCAGTGTACTGTATGGATGTGTCTTTCTTTTATCTGCAAAACCAAATAAAGATTTATTAAAAAACTAACAAAATGCAATAATTCAATGCCACATACAAGAACAGAACAACAACATATCACAAATACAAAAAAGCAGATTACAAACAGTTAATATCAAAATTCCCCCATAATCCCCATTTCATATTCATAGGCTGTCAGCCAATCCGCAGTCCGCCAACACAACCCTACCCTACTCAACTTGTCCGCCTGCAGCACCACATCGATTATTATTTATTTATTTTATTTAAAATTTTGTACCCCAACCTTCTCACCTCCATGGAGAGACTCAGACCGGCTTACAGCAAAATTCAATGCCATACAAATTTAAAACATCTTAAAACAACATATTAACGAAACGTCCGGTCCCAAAGCCACATCTTTAGCTTTTTTCTAAAGGAAAGGAGGGAAGAAGTTGATCTTATTTCGCTGGGGAGCGAGTTCCGAGAAGGCCCTGTCTCTCGTCCCCACCAAACGTGTTTGCGACGAAGGTGGGACCGAGAGCAGGGCCTCCCTGGAAGATCGTAAATTTCGAGGTGGGAGATACGTTCGGACAAATAAGCTTGGCCAGAACTGTAAAGGGCTTGAAAGGTCAAAAACAGCACTTTGAATTGCGGCGTTTGCAGGCGCCTCCTGGGAGATGGCCGTGGCATGAAGGAAAATGCAAGCAGCTCCCAATTTCCAAGGTTCAGTATTCTCTATTGCTCAAGTTTAGTTCAAATCCATTGCTGTTGGGAGTTCAAAATGCTCTTTGGTTATAGGTGAACTATAAATCCCAGCAGCTACAACTCCCAAATAACAAAATCAATCCCCCACAACTCCACCAGTGTTCAACTTTGGGCATATTGAGTATTTGTGCCAAATTTGTTCCATATCCAGGGATGTTTGGGTTCAGAGTGCTCTCCAAATGTAGGTGAACTACATCTCCCCTAAATCACTGTCAATTCCTCCCAAACCCCTCCAGTATTTTCTGTTGGTCATGGGGGTTCTGTGTGCCAAGTTTGGTCCAGGTCTGTCATTCATGGGGTCTTGGCTGTGGAAGTCAGGGCTGAATTGGTCGAAGGTACTGCAAATCCCATCATCCGTTGTCCATACTCCCCCAAACATATTGTTTTGGGGATTAATCACTATGCTTTAATTATGTTCAATTTGTAACAATGAAAATACATCCTGCATATTAGATATTTCAATTAGAATTTATAAGAGTAGCAAAATTACTTATGAAGTAGCAACAAAAATATGGATGGGGGTCACCACAACATGAAGAACCTTATTTAGGCCTCACGGCATTAGAAAGGTTGAGAATCACTGCATTAATACATTTATCTTTCTGTTTGATTTCTATTACATTTTTTAAAGTTAATTTCTAGGGGGGCTGTGAGTAATTTTCACCCAGAGGGTCATTGGGTTCTGGAACTCACTTCCAGAGGAGGTTGTGACAGCTGTCAGCCTGGACAGCTTCAAGGCAGGATTAGACAGATTCATGGATACCAAGGGAATCAGTAGCTACTGAAAAGGACATCCAAGTGCCACCTCTGTGTTGATGGAGGCAGGCAGGATTTCCCCGGGTACTGGTTGTGGGGGGTCGGGAGCAGGTGAGGGTTTTGCCCTCCTTTCTGCTAGAGATCCCTGTGTACAACTAGTGGACCACTGTGTGACACAGAATGCTGGACTAGATGGGCTGAGGCCCGATTCAGCATGGCTCTTCTTATGTTCTTATGTTCTTAGTAATTTTTTTTCTGGAAAGGGGGCGGTAGGCCAAAAAAAGTTTGGGAACCACTGTTCTAAAGAAAAGGAGGGAAGAAGTTGATCTTATTTCGCTGGGGAGCGAGTTCCATAGGTGAGGGGCCACTACCGAGAAGGCCCTGTCTCTCGGCCCCACCAAACGTATTTGCAATGAAGGTGGGATCGAGAGCAGGACCTCCCCGGAAGATCGTAAATTTCGAGGTGGGACATAAGGGGAGATAATGCTCGGACAAGTAAACTTGGCCAGAACCAGGGTCGTAGCCAGGATTTTGATTCCGGGGGCTGAGTTTGGTTCGGGGCTGAGACTGGGTGGAAGAGGGTCTACCCTAGCAAACCTTTTGTATTGTTATCCCAATAACCCCATTAATGTGGGATATAATGAGCATGGTGATCAGATCATGATATGAATAAACATAACAGTTTAAATAATGTACCAGTAAGGCCTTTTCGCGGACCACCCTGAGAATTTCGGGGCTGAAGCCCCCTTAGCCCCCCCCCTGGCTACATGCCTGGCCAGAACCGTAAAGGACTTTAAAGGCCAAAACCGGCACTTTGAATTGTGCTCGGAATTGGACAGGCAGCCAGTGGAGCTGGCACAACAGAGGAGTAGTATGCCCTCTGTATGTCGCTCTAGTTAGTAACCTGGGTGCCGACCGCTGGACTAGTTGAAGTTTCCAAACAGTCTTCAAAGGCAGCCCCACGTATAGTGCGTTGCAGTAATCTATTCAGGATGTAACAAGAGCATGGATCACCATGGCCAGATCAGACTTCCCAAGTTACAAGCTCACAATGATGATCACTAGGATCAAAGTCGTTATTTTCACTTCTTGCCAGAAAGTCAGTTTTAAATTGTACCTTCATACCCTTGTACATATTAAGACACCGTTTCCCACTCCAACCCTTTGGGTCAAAAGTTGCTCTCACAGATTCTACTTTCAATTCCCAAAATATGAGCTACAGTTCTGATTCTCAAGACACCTCCAGATAGTCTTATCTATTCTACATTCCCCATTCTTCTTCCCAACTTCCCCGTTCTTGTCACGGCAAAAGAAGCGGCCACTTCTCAGGCTGGTACAGTCATCCTGACAAATAGGATCAAATTGGTTTATTATATGAAAGTTTATATATCTCATAATGCAGTGTTTCTCAACCTTTCTAAGGCTGCAACCCCTTCATACAGTTTCTCATATTGTGGTCTCCCCCAACAATAAAGCCGCCCTGAGTCCCCACCCCCGGGGGTGAGAAGGGCAGGGTAGAAATACTGTAAATAAATAAATAAATAAATAACTGTAATTTTGCCATTGTTATGAATTGTAATGTAAATGTCTGATATGCAGCATGTATTTTCATTCATTGGACCAAATTGGGCCCAATCTGCCCAAATTTGAATACTGGTGGGGTTGGGGGGGGGGTTGATTTTGTCATTTGGGAGTTGTAGTTGTTGGGATTTATAGTTAACCTACAATCAAAGAGCATTCTGAACTCAACCAATGATGGAATTGAACCAGACTTGGCACACAGGACTCCTATGACCAACAGAAAATACTGGAAGAGTTTGGTGGGCATTGACCTTGAGTTTTGGAGTTGTAGTTCTCCCAGATCCAGAGACCACTGTGGTCTCAAATAATTTATTTATTTTATTTATTCGGGTTTCTATGCCGCCGACTCCCGAAGGCTCGCGGCGGCTTACAAGAGCCGAAGGCACAATAAAATAAAGAAGGTTAAGAACAATTAAAAACAAGCAACACAGTAAAAACAACAACACAGTTGAGGTAGTGGCACAACCAAGACGCACGGGCCTACCCATCGAAGGCCTGCCTAAACAAATAGGTTTTACAAGCCTGCCTGAACGGGAGCAGGTCCTTCATTGCCCGGGTGTCGGCCGGGAGGGCGTTCCACAGCGTGGGAGCTATGACAGAAAACGCCCTCCGGCGGGTGGATGTCAGCCGTGCCAGCTTCGCCGAAGGTACCTCCAAGAAGGTACCAAATAATGATGGATATAGACCAAACTTGGCATGAATACTCAGTATGCCCAAATGAGAACATTGGTGGAGTTTGGGGAAAATAGACATTGACATTTGGCAGTTGTAGTTGCTGGGATTTATAGTTCGTCTACAATCAAAGCATTCTGAACCCTACCAATGATAGAATTGGCCCAGACTTCCTACACAGAACCCCCATGACAAACAGAAAATACTGTGTTTTCTGATGGTCTTTGACGACCCCTCTGACACCTCCTCATGACACCCCCCCCCCCCGGGGTCCTGACCCCCAGGTTGAGAAGCAAAGTCATAATGTGTAAAATGGAACACTTATATTCAGTAAAATATTTTTTATAAAATAAAATATTGCTGTACAGTGATCCCTCACTACTTCGCGGTTCGCTTATTGCAGACTTGCTGTTTTGCAGTTTTCAAAAAATATTAATTTAAAATATCATGGTATTTTGGCTGTTTTGTGGGGCTTTGCCGCTGCCATTCTCCAAGGCACTTTTCCTCCTCACTCTTCCCTACAGCCTTGAAGGGCCTTTCCTTCCTTTCCTTTCTTTTCCTTCACTTTATTTTAAATTTATAAAGACTTAAGATAGTCTATAACTACTAAAATAATGTCTAAATATTAAAATAAATAGAGTATCCCTACATCCCGATTTTTCACTTATTGCGGGAAGGTCCTGGAACCTAGCCCCAGCAAAAAGTGAGGGAACACTGTACATATGACAATATTGGTTGCTAGCTTCATTGCCAGTGGGGTAAGCTACTCAGTTATTGAGCCCATAAATTAAGAAAATCCTTCAAGAACTGTACACTGTCACGCAAATCGTTCCTTTAAAGTTTAGATTAAAACACAGCACTAATTTACCCACTCATTTCTATGCAGGGCTGTAGCCAGGATTTTGATTGGGGGGGAGGGCTGAGTTCGATTTGAGGGGGCTGAATCTGAGTGAGAGATTGAGCATAGTCAGGGGCGGTCCTACAAGGTAGGCCAAGTAAGCGGCCGCATAGGGCGCCATCTGGGAAGGGGGCGCCATCCTGGCCGCATGGGGCGCCATCCTGGCCCTGCCGATGTTCCTTAGGCAGCGCTGCAGCTGCCAGCTTTTGGACCCCGGCCTTGTGCGCTCCAATGCCGCTTCTGGGCATGCGCGGAGGTTTTCACGCAGGCGCAGTTGCTCTGGACCTGAAGTTGAGTGCTGGAGCAACTGCACATGTATTCGACCTCATTTGAACATTTTGGCTGTTTTTCTATTTACATTTACATTGGAATCCTAATTTTGGACTTATGGGAGACTCCTACGAATTATGAGATGGGTGGTAGGTAATATATTCTGATTTTGATGCATTTACATTGCATTTCTTGTTGATTATTATACAGTTCTGCTTAATATTGTCATACAATATAATAAAAATACAATATAACAATAGAATAATGATATATTTTATACTACATGTAATATTACAAACGATATTGCAGTATAGTGGTTTTGTACAAAATAGTAATACATAATATTTTATTTTACTTTATTTTGGGTTATTTGAGTTTTATAGGAGTAATGAAAATATTTAATAGAGGATAATTTCATTTAAATAAAAAAAATTATTTATTATTTTATAATAATAATAATATAGAATGTTATATTATATTATAATGTCAATATATTATAATATAATTATATTGTAATGTAGTATAATATAGTTATGATATAATATAGTATGAGTATGGTATAATATATTGTATATACATTGATACAATATAATACTACTAATGGTATTGTGATATTATAATTGTATATTTGTTTTACATGGGGGGGGGGCAAAATAATGTTTTTTGGGGGTGCCAAAATAATGTTCGCTTACCATTTAAAATTACCTAAGACCGCCCCTGAGCATAGTGATCAGATCATGATATGAATACACATAACAGTTTAAATAATGTACCAGTAAGGCCTTCTCGCAGACCACCCTGAGAATTTCGGGGAGGGGTGAGCCCCTCAACCCCCCAGCTCCATGCCTGTTCCTATGGAAACCACAATCTGCAATCAGAGAATGGTTGCCACTGGTTTTGTTGAGGCCCTGAATGGCAACTTACAATGTTCATAAAAGGCTTCTGGATCCACAGCTCTTTTGTTCTCGTTGCTTCTTTTGAACGAACAAGCCCTTGGACCAGGTATATCACAATAATCCATGACCACATCCTGTTCCTGAACAGTGTTGTACAGCCATCCATTTATAATAGTGTTCTGTTCGATTCAAGGAAATGAGAGTGGCTGGTTAATAGGTGGCATTGAAGTAAGCAATTCTCAAGCTCCCTATTCAAAGGAAAAGGGATAGAATTCCCATTTGTAGGATCTGTACCCCCTGTACCTCTATGTCAAGATCAATCAACTGAAATATATACATCTAAAATGCAAGAACTGTGAAATTCTGAAACTGTTTGGCGTACTGTTTGCACCGGGAATATGGCGCAGCTGGCTGGGTGTCAGCTGCATAAGATCTCTACTGACCAGAAGGTCATGAGTTTGAGGCCAGCCCGGGTTGGGGTGGGCTCTCGACCTATTGTGTAGCCTGTTGTCGACCTTTGCAACCTGAAAGACAGTTGCATCTGTCAAGTAGTAAATTAAGGTACCACTTAGTGGGGAGGCTAAATTTAACTGATTTACGAGGCCATAAAAGATCTCAAGAAACATGCTGAGGAATGAAGGAGTGCGACAGCTCCCCTGGTGGCCAGATGTTAAATTGCCTCTGTCTGTCTTGTGTGTTTGTGTGTCTAAATGTAATGTGTACATTGTAATCCGCCCTGAGTCCCCTGCGGGGTGAGAAGGCGGAATAGAAATGAAGTAAATAAATAAATACGAGAATTTGGAGCTCATAGTCATTTTCTCAAAAACATGCATACAATTCCACTTACTTAACATAAACTTTCTATCTATGTTTCAATTTTGATGGGAAAAGTCACTGTGTTGTTGCTACTGGGAAAACTTAAAATGTGTAATCTGTATTTACAGACAAACATGCATACACACGAAATTTGGATGCAATTCGGATGTTTTTGACTTTTGAAGCAATTACGAAGAGAGTTAAAGGAAACAGGAAGTGGATTCGCCATTTGAAGTCTCCTTTGCCATATTCGGATATGGCTCGTATGTCATTTCCGACCTTCTCTATTTTTTGTCCTATTGAGTTTAAAATGTTTTAAATGTTTATGAATATGTTAAATGTGTTCAGTATTGTGTACCAATGTGGCTAGTTTTGTCTGTAGTAGCAGTCAAAAATGGAGGGAAAGGGAATTCCTCAATTTTTTGCAGGTTTCTGCGCATTGCGCAACTGCGGACGCCATTAACTAAGCCATTCCGAATTTCGGAATTACATCCGAATCGATTTCAAAAACTGCTGAAAACTTTAGAAGTCTATCAGGTACGGCGCCAGCGCCCCATCAAAGTGTGTTTTGAAGCCGTTTTCCCGTGATAAAACAGGCCTAGTATTTATGCTCAATTGCTGTGCAATTGTTGTTACTGCATCATTCCGCTAATATAAATCCTATTTTCATTCTTTTTCCCTTCATCTTAATGAGGATTATAGAAGAAAGAAAGATACACCATTGTTTCTTAAGTATGCGGCAGTAGCTTTTTTTTAAAAAAAAAGTCTAACATTTTCACAATGATAAAGTCAAATGTTTCTAACTGAAAAACAAGAATTGAATCACAGAATACATGTTTAATACATTTGGCTATTCTCCATGCAGTCTAATGTATCATAAAGAATACTAACCTGATGTCCAATTCACTCCACCGAACAAGTTCAAATGCTGGGGATGAGAATGGAGACTTTCAGTAAAAGGCAAAAGATTTATACGATCTGAAGAGAAACCAGAGAACAGAGACTTTCAGGTTTACCGTTCATACCAGAAGGATAAAATAAAGGTAACAGATAAGTGGACCAATCACATGTAGCTTTTTCCTTGGAATTGTTAAGTGCTGTAAGTTATTATTTATTCCTATGCCATCTCTTTGTTCATTCAGCCACCACTTCAGTTAGTAACACTGAAGGGAGTCATTGAAAGTTAGGTGCTGAATGAATAGCCTTTGTACTCTCAAAAGATTGTTTAGGGAAAGATCAAGCTTCTTTGCAGGGGTAAAGTGGATGAGTATGTACTGACGGAAGGAATTTCAAGTGCAAATAAATTGACTCACCTGATAGTCTAAAGCAGGGCTATCCAACTTCTACCAGCCCAGGGGCCTGAATTCCGGTCACTGATGACCTGGGGGGCCGTAGGGTCTGCCCCCGGCTCCGCCCCGCCCCAGCTCCGCCCCCCTCCCTGCCCTGGCTCCGCCCTCTCCCCAGGTGCCCTCTCCCCTCTCCCCTTATTTTAATTAAATATTAAATATATTAAATTAATATTCAATATATTAAACTACGCTTGTGCGCTGGTTGTGGCAATTTTAACCATGTTCTGTTTTTACTCTGTTTTTATGACTTTTGCAAATGTGAGTCGCCCTGAGCCTATGGGAAAGGGCGACTAATAAGTCGAAGTAATAAATAAATGAATAAATAAATTCCATCCTCCCCTCTCCCCTTATTTTAATTTAATATTAAATATATTTAATTCCATCCTCCCATCTCCCCTTATTTTTATTTAATATTAAATATATTTAATTCCATCCTCCCATCTCCCCTTATTTTTATTTAATATTAAATATATTTAATTCCATCCTCCCGTATTTTTTTCTGATTAAATTATGTTGAATTTGTAACAATGAAAATACATCCTGCATATCAGATATTTACATTATGATTCGTAACAGTAGCAAAATTACAGTTCTAAAGGAGCAACAAAAATAATTTTATGGTTGGGGGTCACCACAACATGAGGAACCATATTTAGGGGCCGTGGTGTTAGAAAGGTTGAGAACCACTGCTCTAATCTGTATATCTGTATACATTTATAAAGCAGAATGTTTGTATGTATGTGTGCGGAGGGCGGGAGGGCGGGAGGGCAGATATGTGGCAGCCACTTTCACAGGCCACAGCGATATGTGGCAGCTATTTGCATAAAGTTCTTTGATTGGCCAGCCTTGGCACTCCAAAATTCTAAGTGCCAGCTATTTGCATAAAGTTCTTTGATTGGCCAGCGTCGCCACTCCAAAATTCTAAGTGCCAGCTATTTGCATAAAGTCCTTTGATTGGCCAACCTTGGCACTCCAAAATTCTAAGGCACCAGACAGAGGGCATTGATAGCCACAGATTAGCCAGCATCCCAGAATCCAGGCCTCTACATTCAAACAACAGGATTTCTTCCCACTGAGGGGAAAAATGCACCATCAACATTCCCTCCCCACTTGGCTCTGTGAAAACAAAATGGAATCCTGTTTTCTCCTCCCCTCAGCTTTTAGAAAATGGCTGCCTGCCATTCCGCCTTTTAAAGTTACCAATTACCAGCAGAACAGGCCAGAACATTACAGGCCCCAAAAGAGAGTTTAGGGCAGGATGGGCCACGAATGATGGGATTTGCATCCCAATTCACTTCCCAGAAAACACGGTAGCCCCTACAAATCACAGACCAGGCCCAAAATTTACAGTAAGGCTTCATTAACTTGATTTTCCTGACTAAGCCTCAGTTAATAGGACATTGTGTATAGCCAGGCCCCAAAAGAGAGTTTAGGGCAGGATGGGCCCACGAATGATGGGATTGCATCCCACTTCACTTCCCAGAAAACACTGTAGCCCCTACAAATCACAAACCAGGCCCAAAATTTACAGTACAGCTTCATTAACTTGATTTCCCTGACTAGGCCTCAGTTAATGGGACATTGTGTATGGCCTGAATTAACAGTAACCAACCTTGGCACACTGAGCCCCTATGACCCATGATTCATTCTACTGCAGTTTGGAGTAGGGAGGACCATGGATGATGGGACTTGAAGTACCATCACAGGCTATGAGATTTGTAGTACTTTCAAACTCTTCATTCCCCACAGACCAAGGCGGCCCTGAACCACAAGACCAAACTTGGCACACAGTACCCCCATGTCCCACACTCCATCCTACTGCAGTTTAGGGAGGATGGGCCATGAGGATGGGATTTCAAGTACCTCCATTCACTTCCCAGGCCCGCTCGACCCTCATCCAGTGCATAATCATGACCACACTTGGCACAAAAGCCCCCATGACCCAATGGCTGTCGTGATGCTGTTCGGAGGGTGGACCACGGATGATGGGACTTGACGTACCTCCACTCATTTCACCAGACCATTGCCAACCTCATCCAAACACTGATCAAGACCAAACTTGGCACACAGAGCCCCCATGACTCATTCTACATTCTGGTGCAGTGTTGAGGAGGATGGACCACGAATGATGGGACTTGAGTACCTCCTCACTTCCCAAGACTGCTGCGACCCTCATTCAATGACTAACGAAGACCAAACTTGGCACACAAAGCCCTCATGACCCACTCTACATCCTTTGCTGTTGGGAGGGGGATGGACCATGGCCAATGGGACTTGCAGTACCTTCACTAACTTCCTGAGACCACTGCAAGCCACATACACATCTAATAGGAACCAACCTTGGCACACAATGCCTTCCTCAAATAACCCGGGCACCGCCGGGTCCTCAGCTAGTGTCTAATAAAAGTTCTGAGCACTTTCTGAGAATTTCCTTCAAACACTCAAAATGTTCCAAAGTTCCAAGAAGAGCTTTCAGTCTCCTTTTCCTCTCTATTGCTTCAAGGCAATTTTTTTTAAAAAAATCATTTGCTGCAAAGTATCTCAGCCTTAACTAGGTCACATAGTGATTTTGTTGATTACTGATGTTGTTATGTGCCTTCAAGTCAGGCAAAGGTTATCCTTATCTTTAGATCAGGGCTGTCCAACTTCTTTTGGTCCAGGGGCCGGAGTTCTGGTCACTGATGACCTGGGGGGACGCAGCGGGGGGGGCGGGTCGCTCGTGGGGGTGGGGCCGCTCCTGACGGTGTGCTGACGTTAGCACACCTGGCGTCACTGCGCTGGCGTGCCTGCATGGCCTGCCCCTTTTGGCGAGGCTTGCTGACGTCACCAAGCCCTGCGAGGGGCGCCGCGGTGGCGCCGGCGTGGCGCGGGTTCCTTCCACATCTTCCTCCTCAGCGGTGAGGAGGAAGAGGTGGAAGGAACCCGGCGCCACGCCAGCATCAAGCGCGGCGTCCCTTTCGGGCGGCTTGGCGACACCCAGCCCGCCGAAAAGGGGCAGGCCATGCAGGACGCCTCTCCTGCCTGGATGGCTCGCGGGAAGTAAGAACCGGGCGCCTCGCTTCCCCCGCACAGCCATCCAGAAGGCTTCCTGGAAGGCCTGCCCCTTCGCTCCTTCCCGCCCTTCCCGGCGCCGCCAGTGTCCCGATCGCCGCGGCGCCGGGGAAGGAGGAGGAGGAGGAGGGAGGGAGGATTCCTCTTCCTCCCCTCCCTCCCCCCTGCCGCTGTGATCTCGCAGCGGCGGCGCGGAGAGAGGGATGGAGGGAGCGGTGCAGGGAGGAGGAGCTGGCTCCCTTCCTCCTCCTGCCCCGCCTCCTCCTCCCTCCCCGGCCACCATTTTTAAAAAAATTAATTATTTCAGGAGGGTAGCGGGGGCCGTGTCCAACAGGCTGGGGGGCCATATACGGACCGCGGGCTGCCTGTTGGACAACCCTGCTTTAGATCATCCTGGCAAGTTTTATTCTGAGGAGGTTTGCCATCACTTTCCTCACAGTATCAGAGTAAGATTACTTTCTGTGACTTAGAGATTTAAACTCTGGTTCTTCCAGAATCCTAATCCAACACCGAAACTGCTATATCACACTGTCAAAAGTCCCTTCAAGGGTGCAGTAACTAGTGAAAGAAAAAAGAGAAGTTTTTTTAAAAAAATTATTGGTTTTCAATTAATTGTGATACAATAAAGAAAACATAGTAAAAGGAAATAGATTTCCCTGAGGGGTTAGTACGGATG
>JARBWK010000010.1:118271221-118283306 GCA_030556195.1 Anolis apletophallus
GGAAGTTACACTCATGGTAAGACTAGCACATTTGAGACTAAGTAATTATTGTGAATAGAGAACTGCTGTGTTTAGTTATACAAAAATTAGACCCCAAATTATGAATGATGAGGCATGGCTCTATTAGGGTTGCCACCTGTCACGTATTATACGGGACGTCCCATATTTGCTCTGAATTTCGTGTCCTGTGTATTCAGCTCCTGTCCCTTCCTTCCACAATCCGAGCCCAGACTGACTTGCTAACTTTCCGCAGGGCCTGTAAGACCCTTCTTTTTACTCAGGCGTTTGGCCCATAGACATAGGAACATGTATGCTGTAATTTTAAATGCTGTAATTTTAATATGCCGTAATTTTAATAGGTGGACTTGCTATTGTGTTTTAAACTGTCTTATTGTGTTTTATGGTTCTCTCGTATGTGAGTTGCCCTGAGCCTACGGGAAAGGGTGACTAAGAAGTCCAACTAATAAATAAATAAATAAATAAATAAATAAATAAATAAATAAATAAATTGACAGGATAGGACAGGACAGGACAGGTGGCACCAGGAGGCGAGGCCGGGCCAGCAGTGAGGAAGGAAGGAAGGAAGGAAGGAAGGAAGGACTCTATGTGAATGCCCAGTAGCTGCTGCTCTCCCCACACAAACACCGAGCCTGGTCCGGCTTACTCACCCGAGCTGACAGGGCCGCCATCTTGGCACCTTCCCTGGCCGCTCTAGCCCTCCCTCTTGAGCATAAGAGGGAGTGCAGAAGGGGAGCAGAAGGGGGAGGGGTGATTTGGTTGAGCGTGACGGACCGGAAGAGGCGGGTCTTTCTGGAAGGAAGGAAATGCGGAAGGGGCGAGGCGGCGGTGGCAGGAGGTGCTCGTGGAGAGAGGGAGCCAGAGTGAGGTTCGCGCACACGGCCGCTTGCGTCTTGGGTCTGCTGGGGATTCTGGGCCTTGCATAACGGTCGCAGCGGAGAAGGAGGAGGCAGCTGCATGGGAGGGGATGAGATGCCGGGTCCACGGAGGCAGCGGTGGGAGGTTTCCCTGGAAGCATGGGAAAAAAGGAGGCCATGTGAAACATAACCTCAGTTATGTTTTATGAAGTGTCCTTTATTTTTGTGAAAATCCCGTATTTTTAGGTAAATGTCCCTTATTTCTTATATCAAAAGGCTCTATGGCAGTGGTTCTCAACCGGTGGGTCCCCAGGTGTTTTGGCCGACAACTCCCAGAAATCCCAGCCAGTTTACCAGCTGTTAGGATTTCTGGGAGTTGAAGGCCAAAACATCTGGGGGCCCACAGGTTGAGAACCACTGTTCTATGGGGACATACGGCACACTCATCTTGTCTTTCCCATTTTGCTCTGTAGTAACCCTTCACGAATTTCCTTGAAATCAGACTCCTTGAAATAATCCAGTGACAGTTTATTAGAGTTCCCACCACAGCAAAGACCAACCAGCGATGATGTTGAAGGGAATCCCCAACGAACCAGGGAGGAGATCCTAGCCAGACACTTCCTGGGCCAATCAAGAGTTAGCACAGGAGTCTTGAATCACTGTCAAAATGTAATAAACATGCTCTATATTTGCAGTTGTGGGAAGTAAGTTCTTTGGAGTGCTTTTCTCTATGGCCATAGGGCAGTGTTTCCCAGCCTTTTTTTGAGCTGCGGCACACTTTTTACATTTACAAAATCCTGGGGCACACTACCAACCAAAATGACACGAAATGACACTCTATCACAGTAATACATATAGTTAATATGTTTTTTAATGTATTTATACACTCAGTGTGAAACCTGTGCTTGTTTCAATGAACACAACATATATATGACTTCCTCTCACATATTTATACATGGCTATCATATCTTCTCTCAGCCTTCTCTTCTTCAGGCTAAACATGCCCAGCTCTTCAAGCCACTCCTCATAGAGCTTGTTCTCCAGACCCTGAGTGAAATTTTTTTTCAGTTAACTATGGATGTCATGAAGCTGTTATAAACAGTTCCTGGGGGTGCAACTCTTGAAAAAATCCGGAAAAAATAGTAAAAAAATAAACATTTCCAAGCGGAGAGGCTCAATTTGTTTCTTGGAAACCTGTGAGGGGGCTGCTAGGAGGGGGGCGGGGGAGTGCCAATTTCCCACAGCACACCTGATGATCACTCACGGCACACTAGTGTGCCATGGCACACTGGTTGGGAAACACTGCCATAGGGAATAAATCTCTGATTTTGTCTATAACACGCCAGTGTCTCATTCAGCCTTCTGGGAAGCTAGTCAGGTCCCCAAACCTACAATTCTTGTGGATGCTGAAATCACACATTTTGTAAAAGGAAAACAAAACTGCTCACAGATTATTATGCTTCTGGATTCTACCCAGGTCAAAGGAGACTGGAAAAAGTGAAGTAAGTACAATATGAGCTCTGAAGTCACCTGTTGATTGTCTGCAATTTGATTATTATTAATTTCATGGGATTTTATTTGGCAAGGAATCTTCAGATGTGGTTTGTCATAGGAGATCATCATATTACACTTCTAAATCACTATTATTCCACTTTAACATCTTATGGCTACCACCTGTAGAATCCTGGGAAGTTTAGGAAGAAGCATTTAAAATTCTCAACCAGAAAGGCAATTTAATTTTGTCATTGTTTTTATGCTTTGTTGTTTATTTGTTCAGTCACTTCCGACTCTTTGTGACCTCATGGACCATCCCACACCAGAGCTCCCTGTCGGCCGTCACCTCCCCCAGCTCTTTCAGAGTCAAGCCAGTCACTTCAAGGACATCCATCCACCTTGCCCTTGGTCGGCCCCTCTTCCTTTTTCCTTCCATTTTCCCCAGCATCATTGTCTTCTGTAAGCTTTCTTATCTTCTCATGATGTGGCCAAAGAACTTCATCTTTGCCTCGAAAATCCTTCCCTCCAACGAGCAGTCAGGCTTTATTTTATGGATTATGGACTGGTTGGATCTTCTCAATAAATGAAATGTTGAAATGTGAAGCCACTAACTGCATTGTTGTTTATTCGTTCTGTCGCTTTCGAGTTTTTTGCGACCTCATGGACCAAGCCATGCCAGAACTTCCTGTTGGCCATCACCACCTTCAGCTCCTTCAAGGTCAAGCCAGTCACGACAAGGATAGCATCCATCCATTTTGCCCTTGGTGGGCCCCTATTGCTTTGTCCTTCCATTTTCTCCAGCATCATTATCTTCTCCAAGCTTTCCTGTCTTCTCATGATGTGGCCAAAGTACTTCGTCTTTGCCTCTACTATCCTTCTCTCCAATGAGCAGTCGGGCTTTATTTCCTGAAGTATGGACTTTTTGGATCTTCTCGCGGTCCAAGGCACTCTCAGAAGTTTCCTCTAACACCACATATCTTCCTTCACTCAGCCTTCCCTAAGGTCCAGCTCTCACATCCATAGGTGACTACGGGGAATACCATTACTTTGACTATGCGGATCTTTGTTGCCAGTGTGATGTCTCTACTCTTCAGTGTTTTATCGAGATTGGTCATTGCTCTCCTCCAAAAAAAGTAAACATCTTCTGATTTCCTGGCTGCAGTCTGCCTTTGCAGTCATCTTTGCACCTAGACATACAAAATATGTCACTGCCTCCACATTTTCTCCCTCTATTTTCTCCCTTTGGAGTGCTTTTGTGATCTGCCCCAAATCCCTTTGAGGAGATGGTGGCAGGGTATAAAGATGATTATGGTTATTATTGTGCTGTATTAAACTACAAACTCCATATTCCACAGTTAAAGTGAACAGCACTTTAAAAATGTAGTGTGATAATATCCATTGTCTCCTGCTAAAAAAAATTAGCCTGCGGCACCCAGGGCCGTAGCCAGGATTTTGATTCGGGGGCTGAGACTGGGTGGAAGAGGGTCTACCCTAGCAAACCTTTTGTATTGTTATCCCAATAACCCCATTAATGTGGGATATAATGAGCATGGTGATCAGATCATGATATGAATAAACATAACAGTTTAAATAATGTACCAGTAAGGCCTTCTCACGGACCACCCTGAGAATGCCTGCAACCAGTATTTCCTAGAAACCTTCCTTCTAACCAGGCCTGATCGTGCCTAGCTTCCAAGGTCAGGTTGGATGTGGTGCTTTCATGATATTTAGGCAGGATGACCCAGAAATTACATAAAACAGATAACTACAAAGGAAGGTCTATTTCACAAAAAGGGTTTCTCTTCCGCCAACTGTCCAGAAAAACTAGGTGGAGTGGAATTGCCAAGTGTGATTGAAGACTATGGAAATGATTGCTTTGGCACTAAGAGAGCAGAAGAAAAGCAGAACTATTTTTCCCCTCTATGTGTCTTACAACAGCCTTCTCCAGCCCAGTTGCCCTCCAGATATATTGGGCTACAAATCCCATCATCTCCAGTATAGCACATCTGGAAGACATCAGGACAGGAGAGAGTACAGTGCTGCTCTGGGCCAGAGTGAAGCCAGAAGGGGAAGAAAAGGCAGCTCCATCTTGCCTCCTGAGATTCCATCAGCTCAGAGCCCCTCTTGCTGTGTTTAAAATAATTGTAATGTTGTAATGTAATTGTTGTTTTTTTCAGTTTGTTGTAAGCCGCTCCGGCAATATTGTTATATATACACTGTAAGCCACTCTGGCAATATTGTTGTTTGCTGTAAGCCACTCTGAGTCCCCTTTGGGGTTGAGAAGGGTGGCATATCAAAATAGAAAATAAATAAATAAATACAGTGATGACTGATAGCATCCATATCAGTGAGGCAGTGAATCCATTCTGAATTTTACTCTGAACTTTTAAATAAATTCTCCAATGTGCTGAATCCATTTGGTTGGGGGGGGGGGCGAAATCAACAAGTTACACAGTTCTTTTAATGTTCAGACTCACCCTCAGAGGGGATTCATCGTCCTATCCACTTAGAAGTCACATCAAGTCATTAAGAGGTTGTTTCATACATATTACAGATAGCTTTTTTTCACATTGGGCTCAGCTGTCAGACTCACATTCAAAAAATTGCACTCTGACTTCTTAGTGCTCTAGAACTGTAACTAACTTATGCTCTATGATCCAGAGGAGTCTAGGTCCCTTTCCTCCTCCACACATCCCTTCTTGCCTACCTGGAATGAGATTTTTTTTTCATGTCAATGTTTGGTGGCCTCCTTCCCACCGACCAGTTTGTACAGAAGCTCCAGTTGTTTTGAACTATCTTGATTTGTTGTTGTTTAATGAAGGTTATTTTGGAATCACACAATCAAAATTTTGGAATCACAATCAAAATTTCCTATTGTTGTGATTGGTTCCTTGTTGTGTGCCTTCAATTAATTTCCAACTTACAATGGCTCTAAGGCACACCTATCCCCATGAAGGTCAATGGGGACAAATGCAAGATACTCCACTTAGGCAGAAAAAATGAAATGCAAAATACAGAATGGGGGACTCCTGGCTCGACACCAATACATGTGGAAAAGATCTTGGAGTCCTTGTGGACAACAAGTTAAACATGTGCCAACAATGTGATGCTGCAGCTAAAAAAGCCAATGGGATTTTGGCCCGCATCAATAGGAGTATAGTGCCTAGATCCAGAGAAGTCATGCTACCTCTCCATTCCGCCTTGGTCAGACCACACCGGGAATATTGTGTCCAATTCTGGGAACCACAACTAAAGAGAGATATTGACAAGCTGGAATGTGTCCAGAGGAGGGCAGCTAAAATGATAAAAGAGCCTGTAGAAGAGAAGACTGAGAGGAGACATGATGGCCATGAATAAATATGTGAGAAGAAGTCATAGGGAGGAGGGAGCAAGCTTGTTTTCTGCTGCCCTGGGGACTAGTACGTGGAGCAATGGCTTCAAACTACAGGAAAGGAGATTCCACCTGAACATTAGGAAGAACTTTGATTGTGAGAGTTGTTCAGCAGGGGAACTCTCTACCCCAAAGTGTGGTGGAGACTCCTTCCTTGGAGGCTTTCAAACAGAGCTTGGATGGCCATCTGTCGGGGATGCTTTGTACATGTTTGTCCTGCTTCTTGGCAGGGGGTGGGACTGGATGGTCTTTGAGGTCTCTTCCAATTCTATGATTCTGTGATTCTATCATGGGGGTGTGACTCACCCAAGGTGAGTTTCATGGCTGAGCAGGGATTGGACCTGGTCTCTAGAGGCATAGTCCATCACTCCAACTGCTACACGATGCTGGTTGTCATGAAATTGTACAGTTTGAAATTAAATCAGCTGCAATACCAGGGAAGTCGTGCTGCCACTCTCTTTTCTCAAATCATAGGTGAAGCTTCTTGTTAGAAGACAGCATGAGAAAATGGGTAAAGTCATTGGTCCTTCACCTTGAACTTTTGGACCCAGAGAGAAGCTCAAACTTCACGTATAGTTTTCTTCTAATGTCTTCCAACTTCAACACCTTCCTCGCTGTTAAAAATTGTGCCTTTTGCATATTTTATTGACTACACATTTTATTGATTGAAACCTCTGTTTGAGTCTTCAATTTGCCCCTTCAACCATCACCCCTGCCATCAGTGCCTGGACGCCGTGCCTGGGTGGCTACGGGCCAGCAGGTTGAGGGTGAACCCGGCGATGACGGAGGTCCTTGGGCTGGGTCACCCCGGGGGGGGGGGAGCTCCGGCTGCCAATAATGGATGGTGAAGTGGTTAGCCCGTCAACTTTGGTGAAAAGCCTGGGAGTCCAATTGGACCCTCTGCTGACGATGGAGGCTCAGGTCTCCACCGTGAGCAGAGCAGCGTTTTTCCATATGTGCCAGGCAAAGCGGCTGGTACCTACCTTTCCGGTGACGAAAAGGCCAGGGTCATCTCGAGACTGGACTACTGTAACACCCTTTACATTGGCCTTCCTTTGTCGGTAATCCAGAAACTTAAGTTGGTGCAAAACGCTGCGGATCGACTGCTGGCTGCAGTGACACTGTCGTGCCACATCGCACCAGTCCTACAGCGCTTGCACTGGCTCCCTATTGAGTACCGGATTGTCTTCAAAGTGCTGGTGCTAACCTTTAAGGCTTTTCATGGTCTGGGGCCAGTGTATTTGAAGGACCTCCTTTCCCTGCACATTCCCCAGAGACCACTACGATCCATGGATCATAACCTATTAGAGCAGGGGTGCTCAGTATGGTGATCGGGATCACCAGGGTGATCTTCAGGCCTCATCCTGGTGATCTTCAGACCCCTGACCAGGTTTTTTTGCTGTTGGTACTCTTCACATGCCCCTGCACGTTGCAAAGAAGTCCTCCGTCATTGCTCCTCCCCACTCCCTGCTCACGCGCCGCCTCCAAAAGCTCCAGAGTCCAAGAGGCAGAATGGGCCCCCTCTTTTGGATTCCTCCTCCTCCCTCCATCCTTCTCCAGCCACTCAGAGTCATAGGAGACCAAGGGGGACGGGCCTGGATGACCCGATGCATGGCTGGCCCCGCGCGCATGCGCAGAAACACCCGTTCAGCTTCTCGGACTTCTCGTGAGCTCCTGGAGGCGGCACGCATGCTGGCGGCGTGGAAATAGGAGCAACGACGGAGGAGGAGGAGAAGGACACTTTGGGGTAATTTCCTTACCGCATCTCAAAGGTCGGTCTTTTTACTTTGGGGTGGGTGCTTGATTGTTCTGTGGCATGTCTCTTTGTTTATTTTTAATGTTTAAAAATGGCCTTTTAGCTCCAAAGCCTCTCTGCTTGCTTTGTTCCTTGAGAAATACGTGTTGGGAATATGGAAATGTGGGAGAAATGGGGTGGTTGGATGTATTTTTGCATGCCCCTTGTTTACCTTGCTGAGTATTAAATGGCCGTGCAGTTCAACAGCCTCTCTTCTTACTTTCTGGCTGATAATATGTGTGGTAATATGACAGTGTGGGAGAAATGGGGTGGTTGGATCTATTTATGCATGTCCCTTTGTTTACCTTGCTGAGTATTAAATGGCCTTGCAGTTCAAAGGCTTCCCTTCTTACTTTCTGGCTGATAATATGTGTGGTAATATGACAGTGTGGGAGAAATGGGGTGGTTGGATGTATTTATGCATGTCCCGTTGTTTACCTTGCTGCGTATTAAATGGCCTTGCAGTTCAACAGCCTCTCTTCTTACTTTCTGGCTGAAAATATGTGTGGTAATATGGCAGTGTGGGAGAAATGGGGTGGTTGGATGCATTTTTATGTTTTATATTGTTGTTATTAAATTGAAATGTTGATGTTTTATAACTTCATTTTATGTAAACTGCCCCGAGCCTGCTGGAAGGAGCGGTACATAAAAATGAATAATATAAATAAATAAATAAATAAATAAGAAAATAGTTATACATTTTACATTTCTGGGTAGGTGATCTTTGGGACTTGGTTTTTTAATCAGTAGCTCCCATGCTGAAAAAGTGTGAGCACCCCTGTATTAGAGGTTCCATCACTTAAGGCCTGCCTCCTGTCATCGACGCGGCAGCGCACTTTTTCTGTTGCAGCACCTACCCTCTGGAACGCCCTCCTGGATGAGGCACAAGCAATAACGGATCTACAGGCTTTTCGGAGGGCCTGTAAGACCAACCTGTTCCGCCAGGCGTTCAATCTCAAAGCTGTAACCCTTACTCTGGTCTTAATCTGTTTTTTATTCTGTTTTATTATGTTTTAGTATATTGTGTTGTGTTGTTCACTACTGTGAACCACCCTGAGCTTTTTCGGGAAGGGTGGTATAGAAGTTGAAATAATAAATAAATAAATAAATAAACATAAGGATCCAGAAAACATCCCAGAGTTTGCATGGGGACTCTTAGCATTGTGTTCTCCGTGAGATGGAGTCATAATCGATGTTATTACCCAAGTCGTAGTCAATGGTTAGCAAAACTGATTGACCATGTTTACCCCCAAACACTGAGCTTACCGCTGAGCTTGCGTCAATACTGATTGCCCGACAGTAAAATTACTGATTGTGTTGATTGCCTAATCAATGAAGCTGATTGCCTTTGTCTCAATAATTTCCTTGACAGAGACTGGGAAAATGGATGGGGAAAATAAATAATGTTAACATAATGGGACCTGTGCTGGGCTTGCAGAGGTAGAACAGCATGTGGGATTTGATCTCCTTGGATTGACTTTGCTTTAAAAAGTAAATAACAGGATGAAGCTATTTATGAATCAGGCCATCTGTGGGTATTATTGGCAGATTACCTCCACTACAGGCACACACTTCTGAACCTCTTGAATCCAAAAGGTCAGAACTGTCTGTTTAGCGTACCCTGATTTACAAAAGGCTATTTCTTCGCTTTCCTCACCACTCCCTCCCGTCCAGCTGATCTCTCATCTCTATTTCCTCTTCCCAGAAACCCCAAGAGACTAAAGCTGTGCAAACGACACCCCCCTCCTCCTTCATGTTCAAGGCTAGCTGGAAAAGATAACATGATTCTCTCTTCTCTCTACATTGCCGTCCTCCCAGTTGCCTACCATAAATCACATGAGTGAAATGCTGGGAAATTCCATGGCCAGAGGGCTACGGAGTCTGCCGGCTGCAGGTGGATGGAGCCAGGAAGCCCACTCACAAGAACCTGCCTCTGATGGATCATCTGCCCACCTTACTCCCCAAGCTATTCAGAAACAGCACACACTACATGAGCAAAACTGTCTTTCCCCTGTAATTCCCATCCCTTATAAAGCATGATTGGGATGAGTCAGCAGTGAGGTTTTCCGTCTTATTTTTAGCTCTTGTATGTGGTAAGCATATGGAAAAGATCTTCTTTCCCAAGGCCAGACCCATATGCCCATATTGTTATCATTTTCCTTCAGCTCAGATAGGATTACTCTTCAACATGATGCATAGCATGTGGAGGTGCTAGACGTTTGCAGTCAAATACGTTACTCCTCCAATACAAAGTGCTCACCCCATACAGTGAAGATTTTTATCTAACAACAACACCATCCCGGATTCTTATCTTACACTCTCTTCACCACAGTTGTGTGCCCAGCTAATGATCAAATTATGAAGTATGTACTAAAAGGAGAACCCCAGATAGCTCTTATGGGGCTGAGCTATTGTGCAAAGGCAGGGGCGGTCCTACAAGGTAGGCCAAGTAGGCGGCCGCCTAGGGCGCCATCTGGGAAGGGGGCGCCATCCTGTCCGCATGGGGCGCCATCCTGGCCCTGCCGATGTTCCTCAGACAGTGCTGCAGCTGCCTGCTTTTTGATCCCGGCCTTGTGCGCTCCGACGCCGCTTCTGGGCACACACGGAGGTTTTCACGCAGGCGCAGTTGCTCTGGAGCTGAAGTTGAGCGCAGGAGCAACTGCACATGCGCGAAAACCTCCGCGCATGCCCAGTAGCTCCCTTGCGCAGAAGCCTGTAAGCAAAGCACTCCCTATCGGGCAGGCAGGGAGTGCTTCCCCTCTCCTTTTGTCTCCGCCACGCACGTTTGCGGGGAAGGAGAAAAGAATCAGTGAAGGAAGTGTAAGTGAAGGAATGAATGAAGGGCTTTCCTCCTCCTCCTCTCCGTGACCTCTTCTCTCCCTCCTTCCTTTCTTCGGCTCTATTTCTGTCTAGACCTGAGGGGCCTGAGGCTATGAGGAGTTGTGGGAGTTGGAGTCCAAAACACCTAGAGGGAGGGAGGGCCCAAGTTTGCCCAGGCCGCACTGCCTGTATTCGACCTCATTTGAACATTTTGGCTGTTTTTCTATTTACATTTACATTGGGATCCTAATTTTGGACTTATGGGAGACTCCTATGAATTATGAGTCGGGTGGTAGGTAATATATTCTGATTTTGATGCATTTACATTGCATTTCTTGTTGATTATTATACAGTTCTGCTTAATATTGTCATACAATATAATACAAATACAATATAACAATAGAATGAGGATATATTTTATATTACATGTAATATTACAAACAATATTGCAGTATAGTGGTATTGTACAAAATAGTAATATATAATATTTTATTTTACTTTATTTTGGGTTATTTGAGTTTTATAGGAGTAATGAAAATATTTAGTAGAGGATAATTTTATTTAAATAAATAATTTTATTTATTATTTTATAATAATAATATAATAGAATGTTACGTTATATTATAATGTCAATATATTATAATATAATTATATTTTAATGTAGTATAATATAATTATGATATAATATAGTATGAGTATGGTATAATATATTGTATACACATTGATACAATATAATACTACTAATGGTATTGTGATATTATAATTGCATATTTGTTTTACATGGGGGGAGGGCAAAATAATGTTTGGGGGGGCACCAAAATAATGTTCGCCTACCATTTAAAATTACCTTAGACCGCCCCTGTGCAAAGGGATCTTTTTTTGGTAAAGATTTCAGTCAAACAGCAGTTGTTTTCCACTATGATAGATTTTGAATGGGAACTACCCAATAATTCGTCACCCAGGGCAAAGTGGCAATTGGGATTCATCCCCATACTGTACTTGAACTGGATTTAAGCATCTCTCTCTCTCTCTCTCTCTCTCTCTCTCTCTCTCTCTCTCTCTCTCTCTCTCAGGGGCGGTCCTACTGGTAGGCAAAGGACACCGCCGCGTGGGGCGTCATCTGGGTAAAGGGCGCATTCCCCCGCCCGCCAGACAGCGTCCGGCCGATGTTTCGCTTTTGGGCCTTGTGCAATGGAAAATATGGCTCTGTCTATGCTTGCTGTCTTCGCCAGTCTGCAGAATGCAGTGTTCTTCCCAGCAGGGCTCCAGGACTCGGTATTACCTAACTGCCGAGTAAGAGGGGAGGAAGAAGGTGTTTTTCCCCTCCTAATGAATGCTGCACATTACAAACACACACACACACCCTTCTCACAGCGTCACGCGGCTAAAAATGTGTGTGCTGCTTAGGTAACGTCACGTCCTCCCGTCTGTCTCCCCGCAAGACATGAACACCCCTCCTCTCCCTACTTCCGCCCGCGAGCCTTAGCCCTCCGCGAGGCGGGGTTTCCCTGGCAACACGCGCCTGGCTTCTAGAGATTGGTAGCCGGGCGGCGCGGCAGCACTTCTCTTGCTCTGCTCTGCGGAAACGGAGCGCCATGTCTCTGTGGAGGAGAAGCCGCTTCCCAGCGGTGACCGCCAGGAAGCCACCCAAGGCCGGGCGGAAGAAGCCTGCGCCCAGGCAGGAGGGATGTAAGCACCGGGCCTCATTCA
>JARBWK010000010.1:119635906-119953406 GCA_030556195.1 Anolis apletophallus
GTATGTATGTATGTATGTATGTGTGTGTATAGATATAGGAAGATTGAGTTGAGGGAGGTGAGGATACATGTTTATATATATGTCACAGTTGTGTGTGTGTGTGTGTATATATATATATATAGAGAGAGAGAGAGAGAGAGAGAGAGAGAAAGGTGAGGGAGGTGAAGATATGTATATATGTGTGTCACATTTGTGTGTGTGTGTGTATATATATACACACACATACACACACACACACACAGTGAGAGACAGTTGAGGGAGATAAGAATATGTATATGTGTGTGCGTACAGATACTTCCAGCTCCCTTAAATATATACTGTATACCACACCCAACCCCCTATACACACACACACCTCCCCTCCCATACTGCAATGTGTGTGTGTGTGCATATGTATATGTGTATATATGTGTGTATGTACTGTATATACACACACAAACACACACATACTCCGTATTCCAACTTTTGTAGATATATACACATGTGTGCATACACATTTCCATCTTCTTCACCCCAACTTTTTTTATGTACACGCACACACACTCACTCCCACCTCTCTCACCCCAACCTATATATAGGCAGTCCCTAAGTTACGAACAAAATAGATTTGGTAGGTTAGTTCTTTAATGTATTTTAAATCGGAATAGGTACATTTTAAAAGTGTAATACACACACACACACACACACACACACACATATATATATGTGTGTGTGTGTGTGTGTATTAGCGTTGGATATTATAGGGAAGGGTTAACACACCCGTGGTACTTGTTTTGCTGTCTGTGCCATATTCCGAAGATTTCACCTCACTTTCTATCCCTGTGATCATTGCATTTTGACAAATTTGGCTTGTTGTGGAAAGAAGGATTGGTGGTAAAGCTTCACTGGTGGAGACACCCTTTTCACCGTGATCACTCTTTCAGGAGTGAATTCCCATCTAAGGGGTAGATTTCTCTCACTTCCTGTTGACTCACCCCTGTTCGCAACAATGAGTCATTTGTAAGTCAGATGTTTGTATCTCGGGGACTGCCTACACACACACACACACACACACACACACACACACACACACACCTCAGTTAACCAGCACCCATGGGATTGGTAGATATCAGATAAATGTTGATTGGGAGTTTTTGTTAAAATAGGCCTAATATGATACTCCATACAATAGCATACCATAAACTCTGTATTGACTTGATGTTACTATTGAAATACTGTAATTAAAATTGACTTGATGTTAATATTAAAAGCAAATTAAGACAAAGACAAACTTAGCACAGTTTCACTGTGTCATACTTGTAACATAGTTTTAATTTAAAGTATTAGTTCCTCAAAATGTTTTGCCTGTTGTTTGAGATTAACAGTTGCTTGAGTTCTGGCTGAGAGTCAACTGTACATATGTACACACACTCTAAACCCCAGCACATCTATAGATAGATAGATAGATAGATGATATGGTAGGCACACACATACACTACTCTCACCCCAACTTGCTGCATAGTTTAAGAGAAAGAGAAAGCACATTGTGCCATGTTATATAGAAAACTGAAGCCGAAAGAGAAGGAATAAGAGGAAGAAAGGAAGAGGAGCAGCAGTACAATCAAGGAAATATGTCAGGGGATGGTTGGTGGAGGTTGATGGTTGAGTAAGTTGCTGTGATTTGTGGAGAAAGCATTGCTGGGATGTGGACATCCATACAACCCAATATTTTGTGAGATTTGATGTGACAGTTTGAGGGGACAACAGGTCCTGTGCCAGTCTGTCAGGACAGCAGCATTGAAATGGAAGGGGGGGGGGCAGCTTGGGCTGGGTCTGTTTAGGTTTACATGAAAACTCACTGGGTGATCCCGGACGAGTGACACACACTCAGTCCCAGCAAACTCTGTGGTAGTTTCGCCTTAAGGTTGCCATAAATTAGGAATGACTTGAAGGCTCACAAAAACAACAATAAAGTCCCACTGAGTTCAAAGGGGATTACTGTCAAATCTTTTTGAGATTAGAGATCAGATGGAAATCCGTGGCAAGGGACAAACAGAGAGGTCAGTGTGACGCAAAGGCTGGGGTGAACAAGTTGACAGTAACTCAAGGTACGGTTAAAGTGTAAAAATATATGATGAACTAGCTGTCCCCTGCCATGCGTTGCTGTGGCCCAGTCTGGTGACCTGGAAAATAAAGTAATGGGAAAGTGTTGGTTTCTAATCTCTGTAATTTCTTTATTCTTGTGGGTAAAAAGCAATTCTTGTTGTTTCTTTGTCAATGTTGATGTAGAGATTTCCTGGTTTATCTATTCTGGAACATGCAACATATAATTGTCCTTCTCTAGGTGTCTCTTCCAAATCTATGATACTATATCTGTCATATACATGTATGTATGTGTGTGTGAATCCTATGTCTATCTATATCTATAGCTGAATGGGAGTTGGACTGGATGGCCTTAAGGCAGCATTTCTCAACCTGGGGGTCGGGACCCCGGGGGGGGGGGTCACGAGGGGGTGCCAGAAGGGTAGCCAAAGACCACCAGAAAACATAGTATTTTCTGTTGCTCATGAGGGTTCTGTGTGGGAAGTTTGGTCCAATTATATCATTGCTGGTGTTCAGAATGCTCTTTGATTGCAGGTGAACTATAAATCCCAGTAAGTGCAACTCCCAAATGTCAAGGTCTATTTTCCCCAAACTCCATCTGTGTTCATATTTGGGCATATGGAGTATTTGTGCCAAGTTTGATCCAGATCCATCATTGTTTGAGTCCACAGTGCTCTCTGTATGTAGGTGAACTACAACTCCAGAACTCAAGGTTAGGGAGTTGGGCCCATTTCGGAGAGCTTGCAAGACAGCTCTATTTAGGCAAGCCTTCAACCTTGCTGGCCCTTGAGTTAGCGCTCCTTGGAATGTAGTTGATATTGTTATGTAGATGTGTTATGTTTTTAGATTTTTAGATTTTATTGCTGTTGTATTAAACTGCGTTTATGCTATATGTTTTATGTGAACCGCGCCGAGCCCGCCGGAAGGAGCGGTATATAAGAGCGAATAATAACTAAATAATAAATAAATAAAGAATACCCAGCAAATCCTTCTAGTGTTTTCTGTTGGTTACGGGAGTCCTATGTGCCAAGTTTGGTTCAATTCCATCATTGATGGAGTTCAGAATGCTCTTTGATTGTAGGTTAACTATACATCCCAGCAGCTACATCTCCCAAATGACAAAATCAATATTTTGAGTCATGATCACTCCTTGGGTTAGTAGGTGTCTTGTGGCCAAATTTGGTGTCAATTCATCCAGCAGATTTTGAGTTATGAAGTCACTCAAAACACACAGGGCATTTATACAGTATATATAGATTAGGACAAATAGCATGAGTGTATCTGTATGTATCTTCAGGTTGCACATCAATTTATAGTGACCCCATGAATTTCATAGAATTTTCTTAGGCAAGAAATATTCTTATTTTAGAGCAAGTATTTTCCCCTTAGAATATAGCAAATGGCATTTGTTGGTCATTCTCATCCAAGTATTAACCAAGGCTTGTCCTATTTGGAGGTGCTGTGGTGATTATAGTAAAATTCAGGTTCACAATCACATAATTGCTTGTGTGTAGTTGTACCTTCGGTTCCTGTGAGCCGCCGCGAGCCTCAGGGAGTCGGCGGCATAGAAACCCGAATAATAAATAATAAATAAATAATTAAATGATAATTTTATTGTGTGCTAAAGGTCCTTTATTCGGGTATTGTTTTCAATCTTTAGGCTAACTGTTTTGAATATCATCACATCCAATCAGTATCATTTAAATAAAATCTCTGCATGGTCTTTTAATGATTGTTAATTAATTAATCAGTAAAGACATAAAAACAGTATTATAGAGAACACTCTATTACTGTGCATAATAAAGTGTTATTCCATTAATGCAATGACAGTGATTGTTACACCAAGTGGGAGGTAAGGCACAATGTTCACAAAAACAATGTTTTCACCCAAAAAGGGAATAGCTTTCTGTAGTTTTATTTCTTGAAGTGATGTTTCTACTATCAGTCTTCCGGGGCCAATAAGTTATCCTCGGGAAACAAAGTAATGAGGTATATACTTTGAAATGAAGTTTGGTGGCATTGTGTTATGCATTTGGAGCTTCTTTTAAAGCATCACTGTGGGTGGCTCCATCCCAGTTAGGAACCCGGTTGAAAACATTTGTAGGAGAGGCCTGCATTGAATATTTGTTGACATCATTTCAACTTGACACACATAACCCCCATGACCCCCTTTACGTCCTGGTGAGGTTTGGGGGAGGACGGAGAATGGATGATGGGATTTGTAGTGCTTTCCAAGCTTTCGGTTCCCACAGACCAATGCGGCCCTCAACAAAGACCGATAAAGACCAAACTTGACACACAGAGACCCCATGACCCACTCTACATCCTACTGCAGTTAGGAGGAGGGTAGACCATGGATGATAGGACTTGAAATACCTCCAATCACTTCCTCAGACCACTGCAACCCTCATCTAATGACTGGTCAAGACCAAACTTGGTAGAGCCTCCATGACCCACTCTACATCCTGGAGCAGTTTGGAGGATGGACCATGTATGATGGAACTTGAAGCACCTTCACTCACATCCTAAGACCTCCGCGACTCTCATCCAATAACTGATGAAGACCAAACTTGGCACACAGAGCCCCCATGATCCATTCTACACCCTGGTGCAGTTAGGAGGATGGACCATGTATGATGGAACTTGAAGTACCTTCACTCACATCCTAAGACCTCTGCGACCCTCATCCAATAACTGATGAAGACCAAACTTGGCACACAGAGCCCCCATGACCCACTCTACTTCTTGGTGCTGCTTGGAAGAGGATGGACCACGTATGATGGAACTTGAAGTACCTTCACTCACATCCTAAGACCTCCGCGACCCTCATCCAATAACTGATCAAGACCAAACTTGGCACACAGAACCCCCATGACCCACTCTACATCCTGGTGCAGTTTGGAGGAGGATGGAGCATGGATGATGGGACTTGAAGTACCCTCACTCACTTCCCAAGACCACTGCGAACCTAATCCAATTACCAATAAAGACCAAACTTGGCACAGAGACCCCATGATCCATTCTACATCCTGGTGCAGTTAGGAGGATGGACCATGTATGATGGAACTTGAAGTACCTTCACTCACATCCTAAGACCTCCGCGACCCTCATCCAATAACTGATCAAGACCAAACTTGGCACACAGAACCCCCATGACCCACTCTACATCCTGGTGCAGTTTGGAGGAGGATGGAGCATGGATGATGGGACTTGAAGTACCCTCACTCACTTCCCAAGATCACTGCGAACCTAATCCAATTACCAATAAAAGACCAAACTTGGCACACCCAACCCTCCTGATCCATTCTACATCCTGGTGCAGTTAGGAGGATGGACCATGGATGATGGGACTTAAAGTACCTTCACTCCCTTCCTGAGACCGCTGTGATCCTCATCCAATGACTGATCAAGACCGAACTTGGCAACAGAGCTCCCATGACCCACTCTACATCCTGGTGCAGTTTGGAGGAGGATGGACCATGGACGATGGAACTCGCACTACCTTCACTAACTGCAAGCCACATAAATAACTGATAAAAACCAACCTTGGCCCACAATGCCTTTCTCAAATAACCCGGGCACCGCCGGGTCCCCAAGCTAGTAGATGTATAAACCTGGACATACGAACATCCTTCAGTGCATTGTGTATGTGAGTAATTTAATCTAGAAAGTGTGAGGATGTTTCCTGAAGGAGGCATAAGAAGAGAGCAGTAACTCAGAGAGCATTACACACGTTTTCTAAGCAAATAGTCCTGCATTAAATTTCTGTCATCTGCAGACAGTACTTAAAATAATAAGAAATACCTAAAAGCTTTAGGATCTTCTACCAGCCCAGACAGAAAGTATTTATGTATTTGATTTATTTCTCATCTTTCTACCAGGGTTTAGATCATTGGTTGACCAGGTTAGTTAGTTGTCTCTAACATTAGTACCAAAAGGGTTACAAATCAGTTTTTAGATTTGGTTTAGTTATTTGGGGTGCTGATTCAGAAATTTGCATTGGATAGACTACAACAGCTCTAGTTTCTGATGCAGAACATATGCCATCCAGTAGTCGCTATCTGCTCGCCGAAAGAAACCCATATTTAATAAGCCTCTGCACCATTAGAAGGTTTCGTGAGACCAGTCGCTCTCATTGCAATGGTTTATTTATTTACGTCATTTCTACCCTGCTCTTCTCACACCCGCAGGGGGACTCAGAACGGTGTAGGATTAGTGAGGCCGCAGACCATATTTTAGACCACTGCGGACCACTGATAGTCCACGGCCACAGGTTGGGAACCACTGGTTTAAATGTAAAGTGGTTTCCAACCTAATTGAAAAAGTTTCACAGTAATTCATACAAGCATGAATTAAATGTATTACGTAATTAATAGAACAGTTGAAGTTCTCATTAATACCATATAAGTCATTGAAGGCTAGATTCAGCTATTCATTTTAAAGCCTCTGATCCTAACACTCCAGTTGTCTAAGGCCTTCCTGAATAGAATGGTCTTTGCCTGCTGGCAGAAGGACAACAGGAAAAAAGTCAGTCTAACTTCCTTTGGAAGGAAGTTCCGTAATCTGGGAAATAGGTTCATGAAGGTATTTCTTTATGTCTGCCTCACATGTAGTGGGAAACACACAAGTTTCTGTAGGAATCAAAACTTAAGCGGACTTTACATAACTTAAGATTTCAGTTCTCTGGGTTTTATGGTTCATAGCCATCCCATTGAATTGTGCCCTACAAAGTAGCCTACAAAGTTGTTGTAATAGGAATGTGTTATGTTCCCTGCAACTAACCATGATAAACAGTTTCAACTTAGATGGCCCATTTGTCTGATTCTGTATAAGGCAACTTCCTATATTTCTAACCATCTCTATAGCAACATTCCAGCCTATCTGAACATTTGCTGGGAATAGCTCCTGTGCCTTGCCTCAGTCCTCAGGCAAACTAGGACTCACTGAGCTGCCAACTATTTACACAAAATTGGGAGCAGTTCAGGGACTGGTTTTGCAGACTGTCATGTAATTACACATGTTTAATTGTGGCAATAGTTGAGTTCATTTCTGTATTTAAATCATTTGCGTACTCTGTATATAAGGTAATCTCCAATTACATGTTTGTCTCTCATATTTATTAGAATGCGCCCCATTTGCATGCATTGATTTAGAGTTTCTTCACACATTATGTTTCTTACGTGAACTCTTTAGGTGATTTTCATGTGTAATAGAAATAAACCTCCACTATGTCAATTAAATGTGATGAATGTTTCCAATGTTACATAGGAACGTCAGGCAAAATGTGAGTTACTCGCACTTTTACTGCTGCATAAAGTTTTACCTGAATATTCTATTTATAAAAACAGTAATAAGTCCACTCTTTAAAATACTTTTGGAAATATGCCGTATCATTGGTGGTGTTGTTTGTCTTCAAGTTGTTTCTAATTTATGTTAACCATATAATGCAAACCTTTAGCAGAGTTTTATTGGCAAGATTTGTTAGGAGGGGGTTGCCTTTGCCTTCCTCTGAGACTAAGGCCCCTTCTATACTGCCATGTAACCCATATTGTCAAATCAGATAATCCAGATTATCTGCATTGAACTGGATTATATGAGTCTACACTGCCATATAATCCAGTTCAAATATGATAATCTGGATTTTATATGGCAGTGTAGAAGGTGCCTAAAAGAGTGTGACTCTCAGTAGGTTTCCATAACTGAGCTGGAATTTGAACCCTGTTCTTCAGAATCTAACCACTACACCATACTGGCTGGCCTCCTTCAATTATTTATTTTCTATTTCAGGAGTATTTATAAACTACTAATAGCCAAAAGTTTGCAAGCAATAGAACAATATGAAACACAATCATACATAATGAACAAATTAATTAATCTACTGTGATTATGGGGAAATTAAATATGTTAGCATTTTGAAAAAATAAACATTTCTTTTATTATATTATACTAGCTGTGCCCTGCCACGCGTTGCTGTGGCCTATAGTAGGAATTTTCGAAGTAGAGGTAGATATCTGGACTATTTCGAAAGAGAGGTACCTACCTATTCCTTCCCTCCTTTTTGTCCCCTTTCCTTTTTCTCTCTTTTCTTCCTTCTCAACCTCTTTCTTTTATTCCTTCTTTCACTCTTTGGTTTCATCCATCCTTCCTTCTCTCTTTCTTTCCTTCCCTCCCCTTTCTCTACTTCTTCCTTTGTCTCCTTTCTTCCCTCCCTGTTCCTTCCTTCTTTCACTTTTTATTTCCTTTTCTCCTTCCTTCCTTTTTAACCTCTTTCCTGCCTTTCCTTTTCCTTTCCTTTCTACTTTCTCTTCTTCCTTTCTTCAATACCTCCTTCCTTCCCTCCCTTCTTCCTTCTTTCCCTCCCTCCTCTCTTTCCTTCCTTCTCCGCCTTTCCCTCTTTCATTCCTTCCCTCTTTCCCTCCCTCCTTTCTTCTCTCCTTCCTTCCTGTCTGTTCTCCTAGGAATGCTAGAGGGAAGGAGGGGGGAGTGTGGCGAGGGAGAGGGGGTGGGGCCAGACCAGGGCCCCTCCACCACATCCCCCTCCCATTTTATTTATTTATTTATTTATTAGTTCCACTTAATATACCGCTCTCTCTGGACCCCAGAGCGGTTTACAGAGTTAAAAGCAATAAACATAGCAACAAACATGAAGCACAATAAAACCAGTAAAACCCCAATTAAAATCCCAATTAAAATCCCATTCCCCACACTGCAACATACAGCAGGAGTAGGATGGCGGCAGATGGCAATGGTACTAGATGGCATTGCTTATGGGCCGAATGCCTGTCTGAATAGCCATGCCAAAGGGAAAGAAGAAAGGAAGGAACGCTAGCGGGAAGGAGGGGGGGAGTGCGGCGAGGGGGGGGCAGAGTGGGACAACGGATGATCTGTATTTTGTTAATTTAATGATTTTTGAGGGATTCTTTGGGGGGATTTTTATTGTTGGTCACACCTTGCGTTGTGAGACGTTTTGCTGCCAAATTTGGTGGGTATTGGCCCGGTAGTTTTTTGTTTTTAAGGTACTCCCGACGACAACAGCATTTTTATATATATAGATTCATGGCTGTCTCATGAATTTCATAGGGTTTTCTTAGGCAAGGAATACTCAGAAGTGGTTTTAATAGTTCTTTCCTCTGAAATATACACTACAGCAGTGATTTTCAACCAGTGTGTCGTGGAACAGTAGTGTGCCGTGAGAGATCATAAGGTGTGCTGTGGGAAATTATTTTTGAACTTCATTCACATATAAACTATAAGGCGCATCTGCCCCTTTAAGAAATGGAACCATAGCACTCTTGCGTCACCTAAGAAGTGATGCAAGAGTGCTATGTTTGCACCATCTTGGATTCGCGCAGATGTGGCTAAGTAAACAAAGTTAGAGTTAGTGCTGCAGCTGCGTGTCAAGTGACAGTGGCAATTTGGGATCACAGCAAGACAAGCGAGTGACAGTGATGGAGAAGTTTTTGAGAAGGGAAAATGCAAATGCTGAACAGGGCCCTGGACAAAATTATGACACAGATGAAGGCCCTAATATGAGTGGTGGACAAAAGAAAAAAGAAAAGGCTGTGAGCTCGAGGCAATACAGCGAAAGCTATCTTTCATTTGTATTCACTTTCACCGGGGATGTGACGGCACCGACTCTGCTGTGCTTGGTGTGTGGTGAGAAGCTGTCCAATAGCGCCATGGTGCCAAGCAAGCTTAAATGCCATCTCCAAACGAAACACCCTTCCGTTCATCGAAACAGGCCCAGGTTTCCCACTGAGTGTATAAATACATTTAAAAACATTTTAACTATATGTATTACTGTGTATTAATGTCATTTTGTGTCATTTTGGTTGGTGGTGTGCCCCAGGATTTTGTAAATGTAAAAAATGTGCTGCGGCTCAAAAAAGGTTGAAAATCACTGCCCTACAGAACCTGGTATTCCTTGGTAGTCTCCTATACAAAAACCAGGCCTAACCGTTATTATCTTCCAAGATCAGACAGGATTGAGTGCCTTAGAGTGTTTAGAACCATCTTTGTAGTGGCCTAGCTAATATAGGAATGAGACTGGTCCAGGCCGAGACACAGCTTTGAAAAGAAAAAAGAATATGTTTAATACAGTGTTTAAGCATATGGATATGCGATAACAATACATATATTTCAGGATAATATATTGCTGAAAGAGAAAATGCTATGTCTACAAGGTATATAGAAGTCACCTTTAGTTTACTAAAACATACACGTAACCCTATAGCAGGGGTGCTCAGAATGGTGATCAGGATCACCAGGGTGATCTTCGGGCCTCATCCTGGTGATCTTCAGGCCCCTGACCAGGTTTTTTGCTGTTGGTCCTCTTCACGCGCCCCTGCACGCTGCAAAGAAGTCCTCCGTCATTGCTCCTCCCGCTCCCTGCTCGCGCCGCCTCCAAAAGCTCCAGAGTCCAAGAGGCAGAATGGGCCCCCTCTTTTGGATTCCTCCTCCTCCCTCCGTCCTTCTCCAGCCACTCAGAGTCGTAGGAGACCAAGGGGCGGGCCTGGATGACGCGATGCATGGCTGGCCCAGCGCACATGCGCAGAAGCGCCCATTCTGCCTCTCGGACTTCTCGTGAGCTCTTGAGGCGGCACACATGCTGGCAGCGTGGAAATAGGAGCAACGACGGAGGAGGAAAGAAGGACGCTTTGGGGCCATTTCCTTACCGCATCTCAAAGGTCGGTCTTTTTACTTTGGGGTGGGTGCTTGATTGTTCTGTGGCATGTCTCTTTGTTTATTTTTAATGTTTAAAAATGGCCTTTTAGCTCCAAAGCCTCTCTGTTTGCTTTGTTCCTTGAGAAATATATGTTGGGGAATATGGAAATGTGGGAGAAATGGGGTGGTTGGATGTATTTATGCATGCCCCTTTGTTTACCTTGCTGAGTATTAAATGGCCTTGCAGTTCAAAAGCCTCTCTTCTTACTTTCTGGCTGATAATATGTGTGGTAATATGGCAGTGTGGGAGAAATGGGGTGGTTGGATGTATTTTTGCATGCCCCTTTGTTTACCTTGCTGAGTATTAAATGGCCTTGCAGTTCAAAAGCCTCTCTTCTTACTTTCTGGCTGATAATATGTGTGGTAATATGGCAGTGTGGGAGAAATGGGGTGGTTGGATGTATTTTTGCATGCCCCTTTGTTTACCCTGCTGAGTATTAAGAACATAAGAACATAAGAAGAGCCATGCTGAATCGGACCTCAGCCCATCTAGTCCAGCATTCTGTATCACACAGTAGCCCACCAGTTGTACACGGGGATCTCGAGCAGAAGGGAGGGCAAAACCCTGACCTGCTCCCGACCCCCCACAACCAGTACCCAGGGACATCCTGCCTACCTCAACCAACTCCGAGGTGGCACTTGAATGTCCTTTTCAGTAACTACCGATACACTTGGTATCCATGAATCTGTCTAATCCTGCCTAATCCTGTCTAATCTGTCTAATTAAATGGCCTTGCAGTTCAAAAGCCTCTCTTCTTACTTTCTGGCTGATAATATGTGTGGTAATATGGCAGTGTGGGAGAAATGGGGTGGTTGGATGTATTTTTGCATGCCCCTTTGTTGACCTTGCTGAGTATTAAATGGCCTTGCAGTTCAAAAGCCTCTCTTCTTACTTTCTGGCTGATAATATGTGTGGTAATATGGCAGTGTGGGAGAAATGGGGTGGTTGGATGTATTTTTATGCTCTGTTTTATATTGTTATTAAATTGAAATGTTGATGTTTTATAACTTCATTTTATGTAAACTGCCCCGAGCCTGCTGGAAGGAGCGGTACATAAAAATGAATAATAAATATAAATAAATAAATAAATAAGAAAATAGTTATACGTTTTACATTTCTGTGTAGGTGATCTTTGGGACTTGGTTTTTTAATCAGTAGCTCCCATGCTGAAAAAGTGTGAGCACCCCTGCCCTATAGCCTATCATCTCTGCCTTTCTTCATTCCAGCCTGTACATACAGAACAGGATTTCTGTACTGTAGTTACCTTTCAGGTTTTGCTCTTGTTTTGAATTTCTTTTCATCTGACAAATGTTCAGTAGTCTTGGTGAGGAGTTAAGTTTTCACTCAGGTCAGAACCACATTACCGAAAACTTGTTTTAGAGTCCCACCTGCAGGCTTACTGAAGTCTGTTTCTTTCCGTTTTTCTAAAGCTCCCTGACACTAGCTACTGTCTCCCCTCTTTTAAACAATGGGAACTCAGATTTATCTTTCCTACCACCTCTTTCTCCACTTCTTTCTTTATCTTCCTGTTCTGTCTTGCTTTGTCTGACTGCAGCTCAGACTTCTGACAGTGCTGGAGACTTGGCCTTTCCCCTTCTTTTGCTATCATAGGACTGTGTTGCAGGACCTTTTGCTCTTGCCCTTTATCCAAGGGTCAAAATAAGTAGTTCTTAATCACTCCAGAACACTGCTCAGCATAACCCCTTCTAATGCCCCAATTGAAATATATTTCTGATGTTCACTTTCATACAGTTAACTGCCAAAGGTGCAGCCCTCTGTAGTCACTGTAACCAAGGTTTCTGTTAAATGAAAGTAGCCATACATTGTAAGTTTCACAAAGGTTTGAGACTTGATCCAAATACATTATGTCATGTTCATTTCAAGCATAGTGTTTGTTGTGTGCCTTCAAACATTTTCGAAGTCAAGGCAACTCTTATCGTGGGGTTTTCTTGGCAAGTTTTGTTGAGGAGAGGTTTGCCATCACCACCTTCTGAGGCTGAGAGAGAGGTATTTGTCCAAGGTCATCCAGTGGGTTTCCATGGTTAAACAGGGGTTCCAAATCTCAAACAATCATGGTTCTTTTAACCGTGAAGCATCCTCAAAATCACCAGTTTGCAATATGACTAAAATAAAAGTCAGAAGCCACAGACTGCAAAATCCATACTTCAGGGTACCTCTTGAGAAGAAAGGATGACAAAATAACCTTAGTCTCCCAATGCTCTAGTTCAACACCCAAACCACCCTTTCGCCCATTTCTCCAATGCAAATTTTAACTTGAGTTAACCCTTTGACATGTGCTGTGTTTCCAAAAGATTCAGGACTTTCCAGTGGGCTGGCAGTCTTCCATTCTGGATGATAACTTCTTAACGGATTCCTTTTAGATAAACAGTACTATAAAATATGTTATTTTGGATATGTGTTTGTATATCAGGTACTTTCAAATAATCTGTTGACTTATTGCGACCCCATGCATTTCATAGGGTTTTCTTAGGAAAGGAATACTTAAGGGTTAGTTTTACCAGTTCCTTCCTTTGAAATATAGCTAATAGCACCTGGTATTCATCATCAGTCCCCCAAGTACTAACCAAAGCTGATCCTGCTTAGATTCCATGATCAGACAAGATCTGTTTCCTTTAGGGTATTCAGGCAGACAGGTGCTTTGCATATGCAACAATATTGTTATAGCTTCTTTTTGAACTCTTGTTTTCTGTTGCTATTTTAAGCAGTCTGTTCAGACATCTGTCCATCTGTAAAGTTGCTTAATTAGGATAGAACTATTAGTGTTATGCATCAGTTAAATAAAACTTACTTTGACGTTGGCTTGTCACTGTCTCTAAGGAAGAGAGAGTGCTTTAGCCAAAGACTACTGTGTTTTATTAATACAGAATATTTCCACAGTCCTATAAGAAACTGCTTGCAGTGATGTCCTCAAGAATTTTCTGCAAATATTTTCATTAATATTATTCTACACCCAAGCATGATATCCTGACCATCATGTCCTTGTTTCCCTTTCTGATTGATTGTTATCTGTTTCCGCCCTGTTATACTGTGTAATCCCATTATATAAGACCCTTCCTATGTTCCTTTGAAAATGTGCAAAGTTTAACTACACGTTATTAGAACAGAAGCAATCTTAAAAGATTCATAGGATATTCTGAGATGGTTGAGAAGATTCATTTATTAATTATAGGAATTTTGCAGTAGTTTGAACTGCAAAATTCCAAAATTACAAAAATTTCTTGAGCTGGTTTTAAAACATTACTTATTATTTCTCTAGTTACTATGTTTAACTTGCTCTTGCATTGCAATAATTGCATTGATGTACTTAAGAAAAGATGGGGATGATTCATTGATCTGTGATCATTGTGGCACTGGTTGATGAAGCTATACTGACAATGGCTGCAATTTGTGCTCATATTGATGTGATTCAGTAAAGTCACACCTATTATTCCACATCACAGCAACACAGAACGGCTCACAACTTGGATGATCATTACAACCTATGGAGATTAATTCAGTAGTTATCATGGAACATATGAAGAAACAAACGAGTCCCATTTTTGGAAGACGGGTGGTATGGAAATACGCACATACCTTTAGTTTCTGATTTTCGAAGTGATTCTCTGTAACACTGAATATTAGAAAGTTGTGTTTGTTGGCTGTGTAATCAATCTGAAATTTATTTATAGTATTAAATGTTCAATTCATGTTTTTAGTGTGAGTACTACCTGTTACTGGCTTCTAGTTCTACAGTGTTGATTATTTCTAGATGACAGGAAGCTCTTGTGTTCTCTTGTGGACTGATAACATAAAATTGTTCACATCATCTTTCTGCAATGCACTTTGATCCCCTACTGTTGAGTTGGCATACTATGCAGACTTCTGGCACAGTCTTTCCTTTCCTTTTGTATAATAACTTGCCATATTATTGAACAATTTTTTATCTTCTGCCAAACCAGAAGAGGCCTATTCATATACAGAATCACTCATAATTGCTATGAAATGTTCTACCACTTGTAAACATGCTTTTTTAGACTCCTGGGCATGAGAGCTTAACATAGATACTCTCAGAGGTATCACAGCACATATTAGTATTTGGGCATTGTGACTAAGATTACAGTTTATTTATTTAGGGTATTTGTATACCGCCTTTCTCAGCCCGAAAGCGACTCAAGGCGGTTCTGCTGGCTGAGAGAATCTGGGTGTTGCAATTTTCTATTCTACTGCTGGTGTTAAGGGCAGTACAAATAATTGAAATGCACTCATTTTTTCTAAGTTGGCCAATGGTAATAAATTAATGTTCTGGAAATATAAATATTGCATAATGTAGCACAAGAAGTGCTAGTTGTGGAAGTTAAATCTAGTTTTGTGAGGGAGAGCCATTCGATATGTCCTTCCCTCAAAACTAGGACTCTGAGCAATGGGTTTAAATTACAGGAAAGGAGATTCCACCTGAACATTAGGAAGAAATTCCTGACTGTAAGCTGTTCAGCAGTGGAATCCTCTGCCTTGGAGTGTGGTGGAAGCTCCTTCCTTGGACGCTTTTAAACAGACTCTGGATGGCCATCTGTCGGGGTGCTTTGATTATGCTTTTCCTGCATGGCAGAATGTTGGACTGGATGGCCCATGTGGGCTCTTTCCAACTCTATTATTATTCTGTGATTCTGTGCCTTTTAATGTTGAGTGGTAGAAAGTTGCGCTAACATATGTAATCTTGTGGCACAAATAAAGTTGTCGGGTTTAGCCCTGTTCTTTGTGCAAATTGTCTTCTGTTTCTGTACCTGTCATTAAACAACAATTCAGCAAAAATAGAACTGATTTCAAAGCCAATTTTTTGCAGTGGAAATCTGCCTGCTCTTCTTCTTACTTATTTTTGTAATTGAGTAAATATAATCTGGTTTATAGAAAAAGAATTAAGCCATTCCTTGGCTGATAATAGCAGTTAGTGCTCAGGATTGATAGCCATGGTTCTCTAACAGAGTAGCAGACCATCTTTCTATTGAGAAATGGTAAACATTTAAGCAGTATCTTAAATGTTTACCATCTCTTACAGAGCATCTCTTAGGAAATTAGTAGATAATCATACAGGGAATGTAATGCAATTAGAAGCTCAGTTGTATTCCCACTGCTTAAACTATGTGTTCCTATTGCCCTTTAGCACAGATTAAGCAACACTAATCTAGAAATCCAAAATCCAAAATGAGAACTTTTTTTGCCATCAGCCACCTACTCACTTCTGCCTTTGAGGTGGCAACTGCTGCATTCCTGCTTGTTTGAAAGTGTGTGGTTGATGGGCTCTCTGGAGTTCTTCTGCACAGTATCAGGTCCCAGTGTCTCAGTATGCAACATATACATCATAAATAGCTGCTAATGAATGAGGCATGGGTCTGGAGAGAGACCTGGGGATATGTGAAATGGTGGGAAGCCTGGATTCAACCTGAGTACCATGAACATATATTCCAAAATACAATGAATCTGTATACCTTTATAAAACGGAATGTTTGTATGTGTGTATGCGGAGGGCGGGAGGGCGGATATGTGGCAGCCACTTTCACAGGCCAGGAAGGATATGTGGCAGCATTATTTGCATAAACGACTCCCATTGGCCAGCCACGAACATTCCGAGACTTTAAAGTGCCAGAGGGAGGTAAGGAAAAGCCCTGAGGCAGTCAGGCATGGTGGGAGTTTAAGTCCAAAACACTTTGCAGCCCCCAGCCCCCAACAATGAGACAACAAAACCAAACTTGGCACACAGAACCCCCAAGACCCACTTTACGTCTTGGTGCAGTTTGAGGGAGGCTGGGCCATGGATAGGCCAGCATCCCAACATCCCAAATCTCAAAGTTGCCAGACAGAGTTCTTTACACAAAGGCTTCCTTCAGCTGATTTTACAAACTAGGCCTCAGCCTGTATTGACAGTAAGGCTTCCTCAACTTGATTTTCGATACTAGGCCTCAGCTTGAATTCACAGTAAGGCTTCCTCAAGTTGATTCTCCTGACTAGGCCTCAGCCTGAATTGACAGAAAGGCTTACTTAACTTTATTTTCCTGACTAGGCCCCAAAAATGACAGAACAAGATTACAGTTGGTACACAGTCCCCCCCCCCCCCAAGACCCACTCTACATTCTGGTGCAGTTTGAAGTACTTGCAGTACCTTCACTCAATTACTCTGACCAGCACGGGTGACTGACCTGGACCAAACTTGGCACACATAACCCCCATGATGCCCTTTAGGTCCTGGTGCAGTTTGAGAAAGATGAACCACAGATTATGGGATTTGTAGGATTTCATAGCGCTTTGCTTCCCAGAGACCACTGTGGCCCACAACAAAGACCGATAAATATCAAACTTGGCACACAGAGCCCCCATAACCCACTCTATGTCCTGGTGCAGTTTGGAGAAGAGCAGAGCATGGATAATGGGGCTTGAAGTACCTCCACTCTATGTCCTGGTGCAGTCTGGAGAAGAGCAGAGCATGGATGATGGGGCTTGAAGTACCTCCACTCACTTCCTGAGACCGCTGCGACCCTCATCCAATGACTGATCAAGACCAAACTTGGCACACAGAGCTCCCATTACCTACACTACATGCTGGTACAGCTTCGAGTAGGATGGACCATGGATGATGGTACTTGAAGTACCTCCACTCCCTGAGACCACAGCGACACTCATCCAATTACCAATAAAGACAAAACTTGGCAAAGAGTGCCCCCATGGCCAACTCAACATTCTGGTGCAGTTTGTGGGAGGACAGATTATGGATGATGGGACTTGCAGTACCTTTACTCACTTCCTGAGACTGCTGCGACTCTCATCCAGTGACCGATCAAAACCAAACTTGGCACATAGAGCCCCCATGACCCACTTTAGACCCTGGTGCAGTTTTCAGGAGGATGGACCACGGATGATGGGACTTGAAGTACCTCCACTCACTTCCTGAGACTGCTGCGACCCTCATTCAATGACTGTTCAAGACCACATTTGCCACACAGAACCCCCTACATCCTGGTGCAATTTGGAGGAGGATGGACCATGGATTATGGTCCATGGTCCATAATCCTTCACTCACTTCCTGAAACCACTGCGAGCCAAATGAACAACTGATACGGACCAACCTTGGCACACAATGCCTTCCTCAAATAACCCGGGCATCGCCGGTCCTCAGCTGAAGTTTGAGGGGGCAGAACATGGATGATGGGTCTTGCAGTACCTTCCCTCACTTTCCAAGACTGCTACAAACCTAATCCTATGATTGATCAACACCAAACTTGCCACACAGAGCCCTCATGACCCACTCTACATCCTGGTGCAGTTTGGAGGAGGGTGGACCATGGATGATGGGACTTTAAGTACCTCTACTCACTTCCCAAGTCTGCTGCGACCCTCATCCAATTACTGATTGAGACCAAACTTGGCACACAGAACCCCCATGACTGCCTTCACGTCCTGGTGAGGTTCAGGGGACGACTGACAATGGATGATGGAATTTGTAGTATTTTCACACCCCTCTGTTCCCACAGACCACTACGGCCCCCAACAAACACCGATAAAGACCACACTTGCCACACAGAGCCCCAGTGACCCACTCCACATCCTACTGAAGTTTGGAGGGGGACAGAACATGGATGATGGGACTTGCAGTACCTTCCCTCACTTCCCAATCCTGCTACTAACCTATTCCAATGACTGATCAACACCAAATCTGGCACACAGAGCCCTCATGACCCACTCTACAGCCTGGTGCAGTTTACTGTGAGACGGACCACGGATGATGGGACTTGAAGTACCTTCACTCACTTCGAAAAACAATGCACCCCTCATCCATTCACCAATACAGACCAAACTTAGCACACAGAGCCCCCCATGACCCAATCTACATCCTACTACACTTTGGGGGGGGGGGGGACACACAGAGATGATGGGACTTGCACTACCTTCAGTAATTTCATGATACCATTGCAACTCCCAATAATGATGGATCAAGACCAAACTTGGCACACAGAGCCCCCATGACCCACTCTACATCCTGCTGCGCTTCTCAAATAACCCGGGCAGGGCCGGGTCCCCAAGCTAGTAAATAAATAAATCCACAATCCAAAACATTTCTGATCCCAAATGTTTCAGATAAGGGATACTCAATAAAAGACAATAGTGTCCAATTTTCTGTTGGTGACGTATATGCTTGTAAGTCATCCTTTTCGACAGGACAAAGAGGTCTGTTCTCTTGCACTTGCAGTTTGTCCAGAAATCTATCAAACCTGACAACTGCCAAGTCCTATGATGAGAGAGAAGGGAGGGGCATTTCAGACCATGATAATCTGGCTACCATGAGCTTCTGTAGTAAATAAAAATTGGTTGCCTTCCATTGGAAAACATACCGTCATTTTTTCTCCCCTAACAAAAGTGTGGCTTCTTCTTTATGCTCTATAGCCCTTCCCTCCTCCCTTCTCCACTGGTTATTGAGAATAGCAAGGCCTCTCCTAGGGCTTGGCTGATTCTGGGTGGTGGGAAGATGCAGAACTGGGTGCGGAGAGCTACGTGCTTATTTGGGACCTCAATAATTGTTTCTAAATGTGTAGCAGATGACATGACGAGAATGTATAGTTACAAAAAAATAGGTGAATCAGGTGGTAACCTAAAGGCTTGACTTGAATTTATTATGATGTAATGAATTACCATAACAAGAAAGAGAAGGAGAACGTGGACTGAACTTATATGGGCCAGAAACCAATGGTTGGACTAAGAAAGCAGATAACATTGGAAAAATGTGTTGCTCAGTGCAGACAAAAGACAGCAGAACATCTCAGTAAGTTATAGCATTTTAATATGGCTGGTTTTAAGGTTGGGGCTGGAGGAGGGATGCCTAAGTATTTATTTGGGTAAAAGGTACAAGGTGATGAGTTGCAAAGAAAAATGGTATTTAGTGTCAAATACAAGCATTGAGAGACATGAAGATTTATTTATTTACTTACTTATATCATTTTTATACCTCTTTTCTCCCCCAGGGAGACTCAAAGCGGTTTCCAACAAATTCACAACAAAAAATCCCATGCTTTACAACATATAAAAAACCTAGTATAAAAGCAACTATAACATGTAACTATAAATTAAATTAAACCATATTAAATTGAGAAACAACAGCTATACATTTAAAAATGGGATTAAAAACATTAATATAAAACATTAAAATCATATAATCCAGAAGCCGAAGTCCGAGGCCTTTTCAGGTGTCAGTTGCACTTAATCCTATACGTTTCTTGCATTGCTTACTGCCCGAAGAGGTTATCTAGCAGTAGATGTAAGATACAGAAAAGCACATTATTAATCTTTTACATAATGTTACATTTGATCTGATTCCCCTGGGTTGCAATTAAGGTGTTACAAATGAGAGGTACATCTGTGAGAAAGTATTCCAATAAGTGACCTCCAACTGGGGAATATAGTATTGTTAGTTTATTAATAGAATGTACCATCTTTTAGCCCACCTGGCTCCCCATAACAACAAATAAAACATTATTTGTAAACATTTTTAAAAAAATCAGTATTGAAAATCACACAATCAAACTGCTAAGGGCCAAAGACCTTACCGAACTGTGTCGCCTTGGATGCTTGCTGGAAGGACATTAGGGAAGGAGTCAGTCTGGTTTCTCCTTTATAAGGAGTTGCTTAGACCAGTGTTTTTCAACCTTTTTTGAGCTGCGGCACATTTTTTACATTTACAAAATCCTGGGGCACACCACCAACCAAAATGGCACAAAATGACACTCTAACATAGTAATACATATAGTTAATATGTTTTTAAATGTACTTACACACTCTGTGTGAAACTTGGGCCTGTTTCGATGAACACAACATAGATATCCTGGCAGGAATGGCAGAAAGACACACACGAAGGTCTTGCTCAACAGCTGGGAGTTATAGTTCACCCACCATCAAAGAGCATTCTGAACTCCACCAATGATGGAATGGAATCAAACTTCCCACACAGAACTACCACAACCAAGAGAAAATACTATAAGAGTTTGGTGGGCATTGACCTTGAGTTTTGGAGTTTTAGAGGACTGTGGAGGGGAGGGAGGAAGACGTGGGGCGAGTCTGTGCAGTAGCGCCCGCACGGGTCACGTCTTCCTCCCTCCCCCCTCTCGCAGAAGTGGTAGTGTGAGCAAAGCGAGGCAAAGCAAGCAGAGGGAGGCTGGGAAGAAGGGAGCTCAAATGGAGAAGAAAAAGTGTTCGGCAGGAGGGGGAAGAAAGGATATTGGAGGTTCCAATTTCCCACGGCACACCTGATGATTGCTCACGGCACACTAGTGTGCCATGGCACACTGGTTGAGAAACACTGGCTTAGACAAAGTGAGAAAGTCCTATGTTTTATATACAACAACCTAGTTTCTTGGGATGAGGGGTATATAGCTGTTGTAATGGGGCTTGGAAGCTTCCTGAACCTGGTTCTCTGGTGCATTGAAAAGCCTTTAGTGAGAAGAAGGATGAAGATTCTGTCAATTGAACAGCGAGTCTGTGCAAAAGCGAACTGCGAAGTAGTGAGAGAACACTGTACTATGTAACAAAATTTGAAAAATTTTCTGTTCCTAGTTTGAAATTGTTATTTTCTGCTTAAGTGTGTGGTACTTACTTTGAAAGTAGTTGTTATAACCCAGAAGCTTCATTTTTGTGACTGCCACACACTATGTTGAATTGGTTAAGAATCTATGAAATATTAATTGAAAAACTAATAAAATGTGCTACATGTCCTGCAAAAACAAAGTTTTGGCAGTTTAACAAACTTTTCCCATGTTTTTATGATAGAACCAATTGGGAAATGATATTTATAATCCAGGAACAAAAATGTGTTGCGTATTGTAATCAGCTTTCAGTGCAAGTTGGCCATAGAGTTGTACACAGGGTCTCCATAATTTCATAGAGAGGCGTTCTCTCTGGTGAAACAAAGTATAAAGTAGATAAGAAACACAATAACATAGCAGTTTTTTCATTCATGGTTTTTCACTTTCATAGCTGTCCTGTGGAGGGATAACTGTGTAGGGCAGTGGTTCCCAAACTATGGTCTGTGGACCACCAGTGGTCCACAAGAACTAAAATATGGTCTGCAGCCTCACCATTACTACATTGTGGCAACAAGAGCAACTGTTCTTGCAAAACCCTCTTATAGTGCTGAGGCTTATAAAACATGGTTTTCTATGGGCGAGCAGATGGCGACTACTGTATCAGAAACTAGAGCTCATGTGGTGTATCCGATGCAGTTTTCTGAATCAGCACCCCAAATAACCAAACCGAATCTAAAGTTGACTAAAAACTGATTTGTAATCTTTTTGTTACTAATGTTGGAGAGTGGTCCCTGGTCAAAAAAAGGTTGGGAACCACTGGATATGTCATCCATAAAGTCTCATCATTTAAATGGTAAAGACACTTTGTCGACACGCTATATTTTAAATCTAGTTTCATTGTTACATTATTGCTGATATCTATTGTGCAGGTTGTAATTAGGATATTTCAGTTACATAGCTTAAAATTTTGTTTTGTCCTCGCATGAAAGTAAAATTAAGATAGGAACTTTATTCTTAATTTGAGACTTCGGGAGATATCATTAGGGATGATGTATTACAAATCCATGTAATAAAAAGACTACAAGAAAATGTTACCGAAGGGTTGGTAAAATGGCTCAGGTCCAGGCTGCTTGGCTGACTGCATCTTTTTGTACGAACCTGTTTGTATATTTGTAGTTTTTAAGTTGTATTGAAATGCTTTTAATGTACAGTAAGCCACTTTGATTCTCCTTGTAGAGAGAAAAAGCAGGGTATAAGTAAACATAAACATAATAACAACTAATATTGAGGGAAGTCAATAGTAGTAACTGCTTAAAGTGCAAATGACAAAGAGTGAATACACAATGCAGAGCAGAAGAGAAAACTGGCAAAAGAAGGCTCTCCATGGAAAGTTCCTGGGTAAAATTGAGAGCCAAATTGATAAAGAAAAAACATGAATGTGGCTTACAAATGGAAGTTTGAAAAAGGAGACGGAGGGCCTGATTCTGGCAGCCCAAGAACAAGCAATTAGAACAAATGCCATCAAAGCTAGGATTGAAAAGTTGATGACAGATCCCAAATGTAGACTCTGCTAGGAAGCAGATAAAACAATAGATTACATCCTCAGCTGCTGCAAGAAAATCACACAGACAGACTACAAGCAGAAGCATAACAATGTTGCTCAGATGATTCATTGAAACTTGTGCCACAAATACCATCTGCCTGTGACAAAGAACTGGCGGGATCACAAGCCTGAAAAAGTTACCGAAATGAACATGTCAAACTACTCTGGGACTTGTGAATTCAGACTGACAGAGTTTTGGAGCACAATACTCCTGACCTCATGATTGTGTTAAAAAACAAAGTATGGATTGTCAATGTTACATCCCAGGCGACAGCAGGTTTGAAGAGAAACAATTGGAAAAGCTGAAACGATATGAGGATTTAAAAATCAAACTGCAAAGACTCTGGCACAAGCCAGTAAAGGTGGTCCCAGTGGTGATCAGCACACTGGGTGCAATGCCTAAAGACCTTGGCCTGCACTTAAACACAATCGGCACTGACAAAATTACCATCTGTCAGCTGCAGAAGGCCACCTTAATGAGATCAGCACGCATTATTCGTCAAGTTGGGAAGTGTCCGACGTGTGATCCAATACAACAGCCAGCAGAGTCATCTTGTTTGCTGTGGACTCATATTGTTGTGTTTTAAATAATAATAATGATGATGATAATAATAATAATGCTTTTAACAGTTATGAAGTAATAGCAGTGTTATACAATTATGCCTGGGTTCAACTGTAAGGCCCTAAACCAGTGGATCTCAATCTTCCTAATGCCGGAACCCCTTAATACAGTTTCTCATGTTGTGGTAACCCCCAACCATAACATTATTTTCATTGCTACTTCATAACTGTAATTTTGCTATGTTATGAATTGTCATGTAAATATCTGATGTTCAGGATGTATTTTCATTCACTGGACCACATTTGGCACAAATACCAGATATGCTCAAATTCGAATACTGGTGAGGTTGGGGGGAGATTGATTTTGTCATTTGGGAGTTGTAGTTGCTGTAATTTATATTTAGCCTGCAATCAAAGAGCATTCTGAACTCCACAAATGATGGAATTAAACCAAACTTTGCACACAGAACTCCCACGACCAACACAAAGTACTGGAAGGGTTTGGTGGGCATTGACCTTGAGTTTTGGAGATGTAGTTCACCTATATCCAGAGAGTACTGTGGACTCAAACAATGATGGATCTGCACCAAACTTGGCACAGATACTCAACATGCCCATATGTGAACACTAGTGGACTTTGGGGAAAATAGACCTTGACATTTGGGAGTTGTAGTTGGTAGGATTTATAGTTCGTCCAAAATCAAAGAGCATTCTGAAGCCCACCAATGATAGAATTGGGCCAAATTTCCCACACAGAACCCCCATGACCAACAGAAAATACTGTCGTTTCTGATGGTCTTTGGTTACCTCTCTGACACACCCTCGTTGATGCCTCCAGGAGTCCCAACACCCAGGTTTAGAAACGCTGCCCTAAAACTTGTGTATTTTTGCTACAAGATCCCTCACTAGATCTGGTGCTTAGGCCCCAAGGTGATTACTTACTGGACAAAAAGATGTGTTTAGGGTTTGGTTAAGTTTCATAAGGTAGGATCAATTCCTCTTATTAATGCTTGAGGAAAGATATATCTAGGCAGATATGTAGAAAATATAACAGTATAGATATATTGTATTGTGTGGCGTTTTCCATTGATCTCTCTGTTGCCATCATCTTAAAGGGCTCCACTAATTTCCATCTCTCCCACTAATGTGTGAAATCCCTCCTTTCTCACCTCTGTGTTTATCAACTGTTGAAACCTCCTAGATGCTCTTGTGGTTCATGTGCAAGACTTTATTCATCCTCCCACTAGACACCACCCTGTATTAACTGCTGACATTCCAGACACCATGCCTGAAGTCAGGCTCAAGTTTATAATACCAGAATAATGACTTATTAAATAGAAAATGAATATAACATCACAGATTACTTATTTAAGACATCTAAGTAGCATTTCTCACACACTCATCTCCTAGCTAATTCTGACCTTGGCTAACACTCCTAGTAATTTAAATTCCTAAACATACTTTACTAATCCCTCAACCTCACTGTAACAGACTTGCTAGTCTTTTGAAAATCCCCTCAGACATTCCACTGATTTTTCACCATTCCATTCACTCCCACCCAACAGATCCTTATATTACTACATCTGAGACAAAATGTAGGCCTGTAACTTTTCACTTGTTTTCCCTTGTGTGATTTTTAATATTTTCCCATATCAAGAAGCCATTTGAAATTTTCAATTTTTTTGAATATTTCCAAACGATGGGTGGTTGACTCTATGAGTTCAGAACCTGTGGATAAAGAGAGGCAACTGTACTTTAGCATTCTGTACTATACTAAAATTTATCCAATAATTTTCTATGAGTCCAGAAAATCATCAGTTAAGTTCTGGGTCCATTTTGGTATAATACTTTCGTAACTCCTTTTGAAATCTTTCTGCACTCTCAGTTTCTGTTGTGATCTTATTCATTTCTGTCTCCAACGTATTTATGTCTAAATTGCCCTATCTATAACCATTCCTCACAAGATGTAAACCATCCTCCTGCCCTTTTGCAATTTCTAACTGTCCATGTCTAATAATTTAACAGGCAACCTTCTAGTTTTATATTTGTCCCCCAATAGCTCCCTCTTCAGTAATTTAAAGGCTGTCATGAACCATGGAGGGTAATAATTTAACCCTTCTTCATAAGCAATTTCAACCAATGATGGACACAAAGGAGGAAAATGTCACTTGTCTTCATTCAGGCAAAATCTTTATTAATGCTTTTGCAGTTTCTTGACATGAGCCAGACACGACTCTGTTTCTGGTGTGACCTTTCACTTGAGCAAACTGTGAAAAGAGATGAGTTCTCTTGCCAGCTGTCACTGCCATTTAGCTAGGATGTCTAGGAGACCAGTAATTGTTAATTTAATTCTAACACGTTAAATTGAGATTGAAATCATAGCATGTTTGATACTCCTTCTTTTAATCCCTAGGTATTGAGCATATATTCTGACCTTTTTCTCTCTGAATAGTAAGTGCTACCAAAATTGCATCTATATATAAAAAGTATACATCCATTCTTTTCTTACAAATCAATGTTGGCTTGCTGTATAAGAATAGTAAACAAAAGCATGACTAAACATCTAATATCTTAAGTTGAAGATATGACAAATAGCAAAAAAAGTTAGGAAAGCGAAATAGGGAATTTATTTATTTCACGATAATTATATGCTGCCCTTCTCAACTCCGAAGGGGATTCAGAGCGGCTCACAAGCAAAATGCAATACAATGAACTATAATTATTGCCACAGTACAACATCAATATTACATATCACATTGTACTATAACAATATCACATTGAACTATACAATACAATAAACTATATTATTGCCACAACACAACATCAATATTACATATCACATTGTGCTATAATAATATCACATTGAACTATAATAATTATATCGCAATATTATTAGTAATATTGCATGTAACACAAATTATATAGTTATAGTATTATATTATTAGTAGTAATATATTGCATTACATTACAACATTATCAATATTACATGTATACACAATATATTATATCATACTATATTATACTATAATATCAAATACAACAGCCTTTGGGGAAGGGCGGCAAACAAGTGTGAATTAATAAATAAATAAACATACTATGTCAGTGTCACGGTACAACAATTACATATCACATTGTATTATAACAAATTATATTGCAATATTGTTAGTAATATTACATGTAACGTAAATATATAATTATAGTATCTTATTAGTAGTATTATATTGTATTACATTACAACATTATCCATATTATATGCATATACAATATTATACCAAACCATTATACTATATTATATCACATTATATTATACTACATTATATTATAAATAATAAATAAAAATATTTATTTAAATAAACATAATTTTAATACATATATAAAATTAACGCAATTAAGTAGAAAGGAAGGCCAGTTATTTGGAAGTTGGTACACTAATCCCTAAACAATAAGACGGTAAATCCTGTCTTATTGTTTAGAAATGGTATGTTTATTCAGGCTGATAGTTTTTGTTTAACCAACCCCGAATGGGAAATGTGTGTATGTACTGTGCTGTGATAAACGACAGAGATTGTCTGCTTGTATGTGTACCTGTAATCCGCCCTGAGTCCCCTTCAGGGTGAGAATGGCAGAATATAAATAAAATAAAGTAAATAAATAAATGTTGAAGTATCCAGTAACTAACCAGAAGACAGGTGCAAGGTGTTGTAGTTGAACATGTTTCTCAGCTTGTTGCCCCCTGAGGAGTAAAGAATCAGAAATGAACTTTCAATGCTGTACTCTATGTTCTGCTTGTACATAGAACAGTAAATTGAAAGTTAGATATAATGGCAAGTTTTTGCTTCCAAAGTATAGTGTTCCCCCGCTACTTCGCGGTTTGCTTATTGTGGACTTGCTGTTTAGCGGATTGCAAAAAATATTAGGCTAATTTAAAATATATATCATGGTATTTTTGCTGTTTTGTGGGGTTTTGCCGCCGCTGGTCCCCAAGGCACTTTTCCTCCTCGGTCCTCCCTCCCTCCCTCCTTCCAGCCTTGAAGGGCCATTCCTTCCTTCCTTTCACTTTATTTTAAGTTTATAAAGACTTATAATAGTGTGTAACTACTAAAAAAATGTATAAATGTTAAAATAAATAGAGCATCCCTACATTGTGATTTTTCACTTACTGCTGGAGGTCCTGGAACGTAATCCCAGCAATAAGTGAGGGAACACCGTACTTTCTTTAACTGGCAATAGAGCTAAGAGAGAGCATGACTGCTTATGAATGCTAGGCCAGGATTCTCTGGAATTCTGTGTTGCTGTTATATGTGAATATGGACACTGTGGAGGGAAGCCATTGCTTGTGTTGTACAGGTATGGGATTACATGTTTTTGGATGCTTTGCATATTGGAGTAATGAATTGATATTTGCAAATATCCAGAGAGTTTTATGATTATTGCTCTGAATTGATTAAATATAATTGGGTAGGTTTGCTAAGTAGTTTGCTTAGTATTATTATTATTATTATTATTTTATTTCTTACCCGGATCTCTTCATGGCTTGAGGAAGGTTAGCGAATAATTAAAATACATACACATTGTAAATTACCACAAATGCACTTATTAAAATGTATTTCTATAATACATTTTAATACAAAATAGATTATAATAAAAACCAGATTATATTAAACACTCTTTTACCAAATTCACATAGACGGATGCTAAAGTGCTTTTTTGTTGTTGTTGCAATTGCCATTTGGCTTTCTAACAGGTATGTGGAAAGGTACATGGATTTTTTTGTGTGGAAAAGACAGTTTGAGAGATACCACCCAATTTGTAATTTATGTTACTGATGCATTTAGAGCAAAATTTGAGCAAATAGATACTAAGAACCTAAGATTGAAAAGTTGTATATAAAGTCTGTAAATGCAAATACAGGCAGTGCCTAGGTCATGAACAAGATAGGTCATCTTGTATGTAAGTCACAACAGCTGTAACTGCAGCCAAAAATATTTTTGTGGCAGTTGGATTTTGAAATTTTTGGGTTGTTGAGGAAACATGAAATGGCAAAAAAGCTTCAACGGAGACACCTTTCCCATGATAACTATTACAGGAGTAAATTTCCCTTCCTAGGGGTAGATTTGCTTTCACTTCCTGTTGTCCCACCCCAGTTTGTAACTAGGAGTTCTATGTAAGTCGGATGTTTGTAACTTGGGAACTGCCTGCACTAGAATAAGTTGAAATAAAACCTTGGCTAATATATTATTTGCATAATTGTTCCAGTGACAGAAGAGCAGTATATTTAATGTTATTTCCAGCAAGAAGTAATTTACAGATACATTTATTTATTTTTTTCGTATCAGAATAAATTAGTATAAAACTGATAAAAATCAAAGGTGCCCAAGTGGCTAAATATCTTTTGACCATAAACGCAATAGCAACCGCATTGTCTGTAGCCTCCAACAACTCTTCCTCTGTACATGAGGCAGGAGATTGCAAACAAGGATATAGATGCGGAGTTGTCTGTTCTGCTCCACAGTCACACAAGGTAGAGGATTTTTCTAGGTAGTTCCATTTTGCCAGGATGTCTTTTGAGTTTGTTCAGGGATTTCCAGGTTGCCCATTCTTGGTTTGCCCCTGGAGGCAGACCCTCATGGGTAGCCATTAGGCCTGTGCAATCATGCTTCTAAATGTTTCTAAACCAAAAGGTAGAAAACTCCCAAGTTCCAACTCCTTCACAAGAGGAAATGAAGCTGAGAGAGTGTGTATGAGCAGCCCAAGGTCACAACCAGCCAAGAAGAATAGGCTACTCCAAGACAGAGTAGCAAACAGATGAACAGCGTTGTAAAAGTGTTGTCTGAGTAGAGTGAAAACAAACCAGGAGGTGCAGCAAGTCTGGTAGCACAGAAAGGATTTAAGGTTTAAGTACTTACAAAACTAAAATTCTGGGGGTGAAAACTAGGTGGCGCTGGTACTTTATTTCTATAGTGTTGCTAAAGTTGTGGTGGTGAAATGAACTTTACCAGAACTTTAGCAACACTGTAGAAGCAAAGCACCAGCGACATCTAGTTTTCACCCCAGAATTTTAGTTTTGTAAGTACTTTTGAAACATTTAGAAGCATGAGCACAGGTCTATCCAATTGGGACTTCCCGGTTTAGCTGTCCAGAGGGATACTCTTGCTGTTGCAGATACCTAATAAGATAATTGGCTTATTAACAATATCACACTCTTTTCCACTCTTGTCCATACTTGGTGTGGGTATGTTTTATTTTTTAAATACATTTTACTTTACCCCTCTCTGTTAAATGATAGTGTGAAAGCCTTTTAAAGCTGGAGTAAGTCACAAGGTACAAATCTTCTTAATACCACATCCAACCATTTATTATGATCTCATGTTTTTTAAAAAGTCACACCGAGAATACCAGGTTAAAGAAATATAGTTCCGCATACACTTCAGTACATGTTTCTTTGTATGTAAAGAGGTAAGTAGGGTATATGTGTGCTTTGTCATGAGTTTACATATAAATTATACAGTTAGGAGCATGCAGTTCTTCACAGAATGCTGTGATCCCTAACTGATGTTGTTTTACAGAAAATATGACTTGAGCCACAGACCATATCTTACATCATTCAGCCTTAAAAATGAGTTGCATGTGATTCTTTTAGTGATTCCAGTATCATGATATCTAAAAAAAGGGACATATAAAAGATTCAAAAACTGATTGGGTTACATAGAAATGGAATAAACAATTGCTGTATCCATTTAGTTAAGGCTCTAATTCTATTTTATTCCGGAGTTATAAATATATTGGCAACCACATTTTGAAGCTCAGTGACCTTTGGTCATTTGTAATCACAATAACTAGATAAAGGAAGAAATAGCAGAGCAAAACACATTTGTAACTGAATCACCTCAAACTTGCTGCTTCTTTACTTATCCTATAGGAAGTATTCCTTCTGCATATGTCTCTCTGGGCCTTTCCACACAGCCATATAACCCAGAATATCAAGGCAGAAAATCCCACAAGATCTTCTTTGGACAGAGTTATCTGAGTTCACACTGCCATATATTCCAGTTCAAAGTAGATAATGTGGGATTTTATTCAGCTGTGTGGAAGGGGCCAGACACAAGGGATACTTCTATGTGGCAAATCCTAGTAGTGGCTCTGCAGGGCTTTGCTGATAGTCTATACTAGGCTGCTGCTTCTGTCGTGAACCAGACCACCTTAAGAAGCCAGGCACAATAAAGTAAACAGTTAAGAGTTTATTAGCAACAGCCCCAAAGCTTCTCACAGGATCTCAAATATGATAAATGATGAGACAAACCAAAAGGTAGAAAACTCCCAAGTTCCAACTCCTTCACAAGAGGAAATGAAGCTGAGAGAGTGTGTGTGAGCAGCCCAAGGTCACAACCAGCCAAGAAGAATAGGCTACTCCAAGACAGAGTAGCAAACAGATGATAACAGCGTTGTCAAAAAGTAGTAGTGTTGTCACACAGTCCAAATGTCATGCTAGGAGGAAAACAGGATGAGTAGAGTCGTCAGTCAGTCCTTACGTCAAACCAGGAGGAATGTAAACGAAGCAGCAAGTCAAATCAATTCGGAGTCCAAAACGAAGAAGCAGGGAAATCTAGCACAGAAAGGATTTAAGGTGGTGCAACCAAAAGCAGGATGCAAAGATGCGGAAGCCCATGAAATACAATATCAAGATCCAGTACTCTACGTCCACAGTCAGTCCAGCAATCAGTCCAGCAGTGACCCAGCACAGAAGGCAACGGCCTGGATAGCAAGAACAATACCTTGCCAGCTGCTAGGAATGGTTAATTGCAAGGCCCTCTTTATTCAGTCCTCCTCAGGGCTTGATTGCACCAACGCCCCTTCCCCATTTCCTTCAGCTGCCAGCATCTCCTCCTGTGCCATCCTTTGTCTTTCTCTCCAGGCGATCCATCTCCTGCGACAACTCAACTCTCCCCAACAGTCCCCATGAGACCCATCTCCAGCACTCCAACTCCCATCTCCCTGCATGAACCCTGCAAACGAATCACTGCTAGTGGGTTCCAAGCCGACGTCCTGTATTTGTTGCACCTTAGTCCAATCCACCTCATTAGAGTCTCCTTCCGTACTCTGTGGACCCTCATCCACGCTTTCCGATGACTGCTCTTCGTCCCCACTCCCATCATCCTCTGAAAAACCCAGGAATGTTTCATCCCCAGAAGAATCACTAAGTATTTGCCTTAGTCTCTTCCTTCTTTGCTCCTCATCTGACTCTTGCTCATGAGTAGACCGTTTGGCATTTCTAGCTACAGACTCCTCTCTCTCAGGCTCAGTTTCTTTATGCATTTATCAATAATAATAATAATAATCTGTATCCCTTAATAAAACGGAATGTTTGTATGTGTGCGGAGGGCGGAAGGGCGGAAATGTGGCAGCGTTCTGATTGGCAGCCACTTTCAAAGGGCACAGCGACCAGCGCAGGTGATGGATCTGCACCAGACTTGGCACACATAACCCCCCTAACCCCCTTTACATCCTGGTACGGTTTGGGGCACATGACCCACGGATTATGGGATTTGTAGTACTTTCTAACACTTTGGTTCCCACAGACCACTGAGGCCACCAAAAAGGACCAATACACTTGGCACACACAACCCCCATGACCCACTCTATCTCCTGGTGCAGTTTGGAGGAGGGTGGACCATGGATGATGGGACTTGAAGTACCTCTACTCACTTCCCAAGTCGATTGCAACCCTTATCCAATTACTGATCGAGACCAAACTTGGCACACACAGCCCCCATGACCCACTCTACATCCTGCTGCAGGTTCGAGAAGGACGGACCAGGGATGATGGGACTTGAAGTACCTACACTCACTTCCCAAGACCGCTGCAACCCCCATCCAATGACTAATCACGACCAAACTTGGTACATAGAGCCCCCATGACCCACTCTACATCCTGCTGCAGTTTGCAGGAGGGTGGACCATGGATGATGGGACTTGAAGTACATTCACTCATTTCCCAAGACCGCTGCAACCTTCATCCAATGACTGATCAAGACCAAAGTTGGCACATAGAGCCCCCATGACCCGCTCTACATCCTGCTGCAGTTTGCAGGACGGTGGACCATGGATGATGGGACTTGAAGTACTTCTACTCATTTCCTGAGACCACTGCTCCATTCATCCAATGACGAATCAAGACCAAACTTGGCACACATAACCCCCATGACTACCTTCACGTCCTGGTGAGGTTCAGGGGAGGACTGACAATGGATGATGGGATTTCTAGTACTTTCACACCCCTCTGTTCCCACAGACCACTGCGGCCCCCAACAAACACCGATAAAGACCACACTTGGCACATAGAGCCCCAGTGACCCACTCTACAGCCTACTGAAGTTTGGAGGGGGGCAGAACATGGATGATGGGACTTGCAGTACCTTCCCTCTCTTTCCAAGACTGCTACAAACCTAATCCAATGACTGATCAAGACCAAACCTGGCAAACAGAGCCCTCATGACCCACTCTACATCCTGGTGCAGTTTTGTGTGAGACGGACCACAGATGTTGGGACTTGAAGTACCTTCACTCACTTCCTCAAAACAATGCAACCCTCATCCATTCACCAATACAGACCAAACTTGCCACACACAGCCCCCATGACCCACTCTACATCCTGCTACACTTCTCAAATGACCAGGGCACCGCCGGGTCCCCAAGCTAGTAATAATATAAACTTTATTTATAACCCGCCAACATCTTCCCAACGGGGACTCAGGGCTGCTTACATGAGGCCAAGCCCAGACAACAAATTGCAATAAAATAAAAACCAGGACACAACCATTACTTTGTGAATGAAGATACTTAGGAAGGACTCATCCCACACTTTCTACAAGCACGTTGATGACTATTCGGAGGTTGGATGTGTCCTTCGAGCCTGTGTAATGGATTTTTCTGGTGGAGCGCAGCATGCACAAAACTGGCCTCATTCTTTAAACCAAAGGTTCATCTGCTGGGACCTAGCAAGCTTGGACGGTGGCAGTGAGGTCCTCAGGTTGTAGGTTTGATTTGAGTTTCCATCTCTAGATGGTTGACCTTACAGGGTTAGACAGCACCATCTGCCCAAGTTTGAAATCAGAGTTTTCCTTCTCCTAGGATGGTTGCCAAAAGGCTAGAGAGCCCATCCCACCCATTGACGCTCTTTGTCAGACCCTTCGGTTGAGACCTGTCTGGCATGGGAGGCCCTACCGGTGGCTATTATGCCACCGCCAGCATAGCTCACAACTTCATTAGGGTACGCAAGCCTCTCCCCCACGACAAGGGGGCACCAATGGAGAGGAGGACGCAACCAATGGCACAGTAAAATACATAAAACATATAAATACAATAAGCAATATACAAATGCAATATCCACAAACACAATGATAATGAGCGGGCCGCATGTACAAGATAAAATACTAAAGCTCAGGGTGAGATAAAAGAGAAGTAAATTTACGAGGGAGAGCTCAAAAAGAGAAAGGTTAAAAAACAGGCTTTCATACAAGGGGGGTGTACTCTACTTTATTAATGAAGCGATTGTGATTATTATCGTATTGTAACAATACCAAGCAACAGCAGGTTATTCTACATGTTTTTAGAAAAGAAGGATTTGATCAATATCTAAGCTACTAAGCTCGTACTTTGACTAGCTCTAGCAAAATCTCCCTTGATAAGTAAAAGGGATATTGACTTCATCTCCTTTCATAAGTAAAGGGAGGTTTTGCTATGGTTAGTCAAAACAGCTTTGATCTTGATACATTGTCCATAACATATTGAATATTTAAATGAAAACTATTAACAGACATTTATTTGATAGAGTGCTATCCTCTTGCCACCAAAAGATTATATATTTTTCATTATACAGTATTACATTCTGCTGCACTCAAAATAAGATTTGCTTGCTTTATGTCATTCTGATTACCGTATTTTAAAGCACCATAAGACGCAGTTTTTTCCTCCCAAAGTAGGAGGAAAAAATCAGCTGCGTCTTATGGAAAGAGGGGAGGCGATAGAAAGCCTTTCCCTTGGCCGCCTCCTCCTCGGTCCCGCCTCTCCTCTGCCTCCGTCACCGCCCCGCCCGCCCGCCCCGCTCCGCCGCTTACGCTTTCGCCGCTTTCCGCCGCCTCCGGCACCGCCACCTCCTCGCCGCCGCGCATGCGCAGTAGGTCCCAAGCGCATCTGGCGCGTCTGATGTCTGACGCAGGTGCGCCAGGCGTGCCTGTCAGCGCCAGCAGCCAGACGCGTCAGACGCGTCAGGGCGCTTGGGACCTACTGCATTGAGCGCGGCGGCGAGGGAGGCGGCGGTAAGCGGCGGAGGCGGCGGAAAGCGAGCAGCAGGAGGCAGCAGAAAGCGGCGAGGCGGCGGGGAGGTGGCCTCCCGCCGCTTTCCGCCGCTTTCTGCCGCTACCTGAAAATTGGAAAAATATTTTCTGAAAAGCACTTTTTGGAAAATTGATGTTTCATTTGTAATATAACACCTGAAATGTTATGTTTATGTTTGGCTAGTTTGTCAGGTTATTGAATAACCAAGAGTGTTAATGTTCTTTTCAAAAGACCAGGCAAATGTACTTGTCATGCACCCCATTGTGACATTAGGATCTTAATAGGGCTGATGCTATGACAAGAATAACTGGAAGGAAAATAATATCAATAATGTAGCCTCACAGTATTTATGTGTATACTAAGATATTTTTATATAGAACCAAGAGCAATATGTTTCATGCTCAACAAAACCACAGCGAAATACAACTAGGAGTGTCCCACAGAAGGGATTTATAACCTTTTAGTGTGGGGTTCATTATGAGATAACAGATCCTGTCTTATCGGGCCAAAACAGATACCCAGTGTTTTATAAATAGTTCATGGAACAGATCCATAATAGATCCACTTGGGACTTTTATTTCTCTCAGTGGGGAGTTCTCCCCTCTGCTCCTTTCACCCCTTTCTGTTGTACATCTATTAGGTCCTGAAGGAAGTATCTGTTGAGTACTGAATGCTGCTAAGCTTTGCTAGCAGTGGTTTAGGATTGTTATGAATGGCTTTTTGTCACTGAGAGAATAGAGCTATTTTTTACCCCTGCTTTCTTCTCATGCCATAAATTAAAATTTCTACTGTAAATTCAACTTTTAAAAACTATCCCATAGAACTTCGATTAGAATGCACGTACAAGTAGAAGTTTATAATTCATTGGCATGCTTAAATCTAATTGGTTATTTCCACTATAAACAAATTAATCATTTATTTATTTACTGTATTTCTAATCCGCCCTTCTAAACCCCCGGGGGGACACTCAGGGTGTACCGTATCATGGGTACTGTATTTTCCAGCGTATAAGACGACTGGGTGTATAAGACGACCCCCAACTTTTCCAGTTGAAATCTAGAGTTCGGGTTATAGTCGCCATATATGACTACCCCTCTTCCAACGCACACCAAATAAAAAAATTAAAAGCATCAGATTTGATTTCAATATGATAATTTTTCTATTACTGCACCTCCTTCTCTGCTTCTCAGATCTCGCACCTGCGCACCTGCAGTCTTCAGGAGCGAGATCTGAGAGGCAGAGGAGGAGATAGGGTAATAGGATACAAGGGCGGGCCAGACAGGTAATAGAGGTGTGTTTTTCATGCCCAGAGTCACTCTATCTCTTTTTTCAATATGGTAGTTTTGTGGATGATCAGAAGAGGTACATGTCTCATCATTTTAAGGAGCATCTGATCAACCAGCATTAGAGTTAGTAGATCATTGACCCTTAGGTTAAATGTATTAGATGTCTGAATCACCTCTTTTTTCCTCAATAGGCAATCTTCCATACTCCACCTCACCTTTTATAGATTTATTTATTTATCACGTCAGAAACAAAATTGAGGGTATACAATTGTAGTTCTATTTGTAGCTTAAAATTGTAGTTATAATTTACTTAAAACACAAAGTTTAAAACTTGGCATTATGCTAAATAATTTTCATCTGCGACAGGCAAGGAGGCTGGCCCCCTATCTCTCCCGGAACGATCTGGCCACGGTGATCCAAGCCACAGTCATCTCAAGGCTGGATTACTGCAATGCGCTCTACGTTGGCCTTCCTCTGTCGGTGACCCGGAAGCTCAGGCTAGTGCAGAACACTGCCGCCCGGCTCCTGTCTGGCACGCCAGCTGGCGCCCACATAACACCTGTTTTGCAGGATCTGCACTGGCTGCCAATTGAGCACCGGATCACCTTCAAAGTGTTGGTCCTCACCTTTAAGGCCTTACACGGCCTGGGGCCAGCGTATTTGAGGGACCGTCTCACCCCATATTGCCCTCCGAGATCACTTCGGTCTGAGGACTCCAATCTCCTGGAGATACCTTCAGCTAAACTCGCAAGGCTGACTGCTACCCGCCGGAGGGCGTTCTCTGTCATAGCACCTACGCTGTGGAACGCCCTCCCGGCCGGAACTCGGGCTATGAAGGACTTGCTCCCGTTTAGACGGGCCTGTAAAACATACCTGTTTAAGCAGGCCTTTGGTGAGTAAGTCCTGCCCATGCCCCGCCATCTATTCGTTCTTCTGAGGATGATGTGCTGTTCATTGTTTTAACTGTGTTATTAATTACTGTACTGCTGTTGTTTTTAATTGTTTTTAACTGCTTATTACCTGTATTTTACTGTGCCTTTCGGCTCCTGTAAGCCGCCGCGAGCCTCAGGGAGTCGGCGGCATAGAAGCCCGAATAATATATAAATAAATAAATGTCCTTTGACCAGAAGCTGGCCACTTGGAGTGCCTCTGGTGTCGCTGTGAGAAGGTCCTCCGTTGTGCATGTGGCAGGGCTCAGGTTGCATTGTAGTAGGTGGTCTGGTTTGCTCTTCTTTGTACTTGTATGTTGTGGACTCCACTTTGTGGTGCCATTTCTTAAGATTAGCTCTGCATCTCGTGGTGTCAGAACGCAGCCTGTTCAGCACGTTCCAGGTCACCTAGTCTTTTGTATGCCCAGGAGGGAGTCTCTCATTTGGTATCAGCCACTGATTAAGGTTCTGGGCTTTTGCCTGCCACTTTTAGACTCTTGCTTGCTGAGGTGTTCCAGTAAGTATCTCTGTAGATCTTAGAAAGCTAATTCTTGATTTAAGGCATTGGCGTACTGCTTGATATCTGAACAGAGGAAGGGCCAGATATGCCAATGCCTTGGTTGTTTCATTATAGACTGCTACTTCCCAACGGATATCAGATGGTAATAATAATATGATATAATATATTGTGTATACATATAATAATAATTATTATTATTTATTTCGATTTGATAAACCGCCCTTCCCGAGGCTCAGGGCGGTTTACAACATATTAAAACAGCATATAAAACAGCATATAAAACACTGTCACGATGCAGGGTCTTGGCCCGGCCCCTTAATCACACACACAGAGACGGTAATCAGCTAGCTATTTATTGAATAATAAAAACAGGTGAATAGAGTAATTGTCCATAAAAAGAATCGAAATATCAAAGTAGCAATAAGGTAAGAGTCTTAGGTAAATCCAAAGGCAAAAGCTTGGCAAAACAAAGCAGATCAAAAACAGACTTGGTCCGTGGCAAAGCAAACAAGGCAAAGTTCATGAAAGTAAACCCAAGAAACTTCTTGGTATGGCATGAGCCCAATCCTGGCTCCGTGGATCTTCGCTCGCTTCACTCCCTTTAGAACAGAAGTGGCCGAGCTACTGAGGATCCTTTCCCACGGATCCTATACTTAATTCCCTTGGCGGGGCCCCCGACGCTCTAGGCTTCTGCGCCAATCTGTGCTACGGGATCTAGCGCTTCTCTGGCGCTCTAGGCTGCGGTGCCAATCTCTCCTGCTGGACTCAATGCTCCGTCTCCTATCAAAGCTTCGTCCTTGCCTCCCAGCACCTGGGTCACTATCTTCGTGAGAGCCGAACTCCCTTTCAGCTTCCATGGGCTCATCCTCCACTGTTTCCCTGATCCTTTCCTGCGACCCGAAACCACCTGGCTTCTCATACTGATCTGAGTCAGCATTCTCAGGGTCAGCTTGACTTTCCCAGCTCTGATAGCCGTCAGGCCATTCATCATCCCAGGCCAAGCTTTCTGTGGGAGAGGAAGGCCCAGCTAACTTTTCAGCCCCTTCCTCCATATCCTCATCAGCTGCAACTGGCCCTAATGCAAGTGGGACCCCTGGTGCTGCCCCTGCCCCCCAGGCATGAAAGGGAACTGGGTTGCTACAAACACATGGTTAAAAACACATAAAATTACATCTTAAAACAGTCACATAAAATTGATAATGTTGTAATATTACTACTACTAATAATATGATACTATAACTATATATTTTGTGTTACATGCAATATTACTAATAATATTGTGATATAATTGTTATAGTTCAATGTGATATTGTTATAGCACAATGTGATGTGTAATATTGATGTTGTGCTGTGGCAATAATATAGTTCATTGTATTTGCATTTTGCTTGTGAGCCGCTCAATGGTCATTCAAAGGAGTCTCTATATATGGAATTTCCTTGGTGATTCCACCAAAGATTTGGAGTGAAAACCTGCTTTCTTTGGTCTGTTATAGAATGATAACAAAAATAATTCAATGTGTGTCTTAAATATATATACATTAAACCAAGGTTTCTGCCTTCATGTAATGCCCTAACGATTTCTTGTTTCTGTCTTCATGTAATGTACTTTGTTCGCTGTCTCAGATAAATGGAGTGGCAGGTCTTAAGGTGTATTTGCCACATTGCCTTGTATGAACATGATCACATTGTGAATGTCAAAACATTGCTCTCACTTGCTGCCTGTTGCAGTGTGAATGTAATGCTGGAAAAATGGAGTAGCTTACTGTTCAAACAAATGGTATATTTTCAAGCCTCTTTGTATGATAGAGAACGAACAGATAGAGATCCCTAGAGAGCATGGTCATGTGCTCATTCATAAAGAGAATGAAAAAAGGGAGGGAGGAATAGCTCTATATTGTCTGAACTGGAGGAAAATATACCTTTAAAGGCTCCAGTTCTTAATTTTGGTTTACTAAGATTTTTTTATTGTGTCAGAAGCGACTTCAGAAACAGCAAGTTGCTTCTGGTGTGAGAGAATTAGCTGTCTGCAGGGACGTTACCCAGGGGACGCCTGGGTGTTTTACCATCCTGTTGGGGGCTTTATTTATTTAAATTTTATTTATTTAAAACTTTTGTATCCCGATCTTTTCATCTCCATAGAGGGACTCAGACCGGCTTTCAGCAAAGATTCAATGCTACAATGAAAATTAAAAACATCATACAACAATACAAGGTTAAAATACATATAAGTAAAATACATAAAAGCCAAATTGTCGACTAAAAACAAGTTCAACTCAGTCTGTAAAAGTGGTCTCCCACTATGGTCTGTAACCAATCTCAGCCTATTCTGGGAATGCTTCGTTCCAAAGCCAGGTTTTCACTAGTCTCCTGAAGGACAAGCGGGAGGGGGCAGATCTAACCTTGCTTGGGAGAGAGTTTCATAGCTGAGGGACCACCACAGAGAAGGCCCTGTCTCTTCACCTCACCAGCCATGCTTGCGAAGGTGGCGGGACCGAGAGCAGGGCCTCTCCGGAGGATCTTAGAGTTCTTGATGGTTCATAGGGGAGAATCCGTTCGGACATGTCCCAGCATGGAAGGCTGGAGCTCAACCCATCTCACGGATTCGAACCGCCGACCTTCAGGTCATCAGTTCAGGCAGCACAAGGGTTTAACCCATTGCGCCAGCCACCATGACAATTAATAATTCAGATTAAGAATGCTTGATCTTCATTCCAGTTCCCAGTCCTGTCTGCCATTAATCTTTATCCAATGGTAAGTTTCCGCTTGATCCTTGTATACCCAAAAGCAGAGTCTAGAAAAGGGCAATTCTTTCTTGCAGCTCTATCCCCAAAATCCTAGAACACTTTTTTTTTTTGCTTCGTGGAGGGAGGCAAGGGGGAAACCTGGCACTGTAGGTAGAAGCACTGGAAGGTATGGAAACACATATCACTAGCTTTTGTGTTGGATTACAATTTTATGATATTTCTTTTTATAAAATCAGAGCTTCAACTACTACCGTAGGTTGGAAAATTATTTTCAATACCATTAACTGACAGCTTTCAGACCTTTCACAAATGTAACAATTCAGTTCCATCACTGTGTTGAAAAACTGTAACAGCTGCAGTTGCCTGTAATACTGACTTTGAAGTCAAGCAAGATACATCAAAGTGTCAACTCTGCAGAAAATCTGTAAGAAGATAAAAGAAAAAAAGCAAAAAGAAAAGACACGAAAATGTATTAAAGACCAGTGCTGTCTCACCTGCATCCCTTTTGATGCCTAGCCTTTTTGTTTCGTTACCAATTTTTATTTTTGTTTAAAATGGTAACGTTTTGAAATTGAGGAGTTGATTGCCACTTTATAATTGAACGTGTTTATTTGAATTGTTAATTCGTTAGTTATTTGAATGTTAATTTTCCAAAACAGACTGTGGGGTTTATAGAGGATAGCATTGAGGTTATCATGGTTGACCCTTGGGACGTACCGTATTTTGTTATCACCCTCCTCAGTAGCTTTCTTTTTTGCCGCCTTCCAGATTGGATTTTTAACCCGAGATAGGCTACAAAGTTCACTATATTCTGGCAATTAGTGGAGGTCTGACCTTTCTAGCATCATGTGGCTGGCTACAAAGATTGGCAAATTAATCTTGGGTTTAGATATCTTAAATAGAAATGTCTTGAGTGCTTCAGGGCACATGCAGAATATTATGTGTACAATAAAATAACTGAACTTGTTTAGTTCTCCACTTTTACTCTGCCTAGTTCAGTGACAGGGCACATGTTTTGCATACAGGAGCCAAGGAGCTAATTTCAATCCATGGTATCTACAGTTTAAAAATCAGCTATCTAATAAGTTACTTATTAAGCCTCTTACCTTAAAACGTAAGAGACATAATGGATGACTTGCTAGAAACAATCTGAGTAGCCCAGGATTATTTTTTTAAAAGTTACTCTGGCAGCCTGACCTTGATCATCCTTTGTGGCCAAGTCCTAGAACTTCCTATCCTACCCCACTCACATAAATGTGCTTCATAGTTTCAACCGAAATGCTCCAAAGTATCTGATTTGTTGAAAGGTGTATGGGGGGGAGAGGCAGGCCAAGAGAGGAGGAAACATGGGATCACTTCCTGTATAATTATCCAAATGCCCAGCACTGTTTAGAGTGGATCAACATGCTGAAGGGTGCAGAGAGGTTTGTGGCAGCTTATTCCAAATCCCTCTCTCTGGCATTACTTCGTGAACGAAGATTCTTAGGAAGGACTCATCCCATGCTTTTTACAAGCTCATTGATGACTAAAAAGGCCAATCCAAGATAGGCAAGTCCGGTTGCAGAAAGTACAGCAGAAAGTCTCCTTGGGTGATGTTGTTTCCAAGTTGCGGTTCTTTCTGCATTGTAATTTCTCTTCGAGACCCGTTTGGCGTGACTTCTCGAAAGAGGCCACAGCATTGTGGATAGTGTGTCTCCATGCCTCCCGATGTGAGGCCAGGGTGGACCACTGTTGGTGATCAATCTGTCCGAGCCTGAGATGTTTCAGGGAGCCCTTATTTGGGGCGCTTCTCTTGTGCTGACCCATGGCGAGTTCACCTTAGAGTAGTATCTTTGGGAGGCAGTGGTCCTCCATCCTAGAGACGTGCCCTGACCAACACAGCTGTGTTTTCAATAGCATCGCCTCAATGCTGGTGATCCCTGCTTGCTCAAGGACAGCAACATTCGTCACATAGTCAGTCCAGTGTACATTTAGGATTGAGCAAAGACAGCATTGCTGAAAGCGTTTGAGGAGTCATAGGTGTTGGAGATAGGTGACCCATGTTTCAGACCCATATAGGAGAATAGACAGTACGGATAGCTCTGTACATACTGATTTTGGTGCTTTGCCTCAGGTGCTTGTTACTCCAGACTCTTTTGTGAAGCCTTCTGAATGCACTATATGCCCTTGGTAATCTGTGATCTATCTCTTTATCTATCTCTTTTATTCCAAATACGAGTAGAAACTAGAATAAAAAACTAACATTCACCCGCAGAGAACTAAGAGAACACCTCTAGAAATATTCCAACAACATTCATAAAAGCCTGGGTGTGTTTGGGGGGGAGGATTTTTTTTTGTAAAACAGGGCCTCTTAAACCTTTTCCACTTGCTTTTAAAAGTATTTTTTATTAATAACTAGCTTGGGGACCCGGCGGTGCCCTGGTCATTTGAGAAGTGTAGCAGGATGTAGAGTGGGTCATGGGGGCTGTGTGTGACAAGTTTGGTCTGTATTGGTGAATGGATGAGGGTTGCATTGTTTTGAGGAAGTGAGTGAAGGTACTTCAAGTCCCAACATCTGTGGTCCGTCTCACACAAAACTGCACCAGGATGTAGAGTGGGTCATGAGGGCTCTGTTTGCCAGGTTTGGTCTTGATCAGTCATTGGATTAGGTTTGTAGCAGTCTTGGAAAGAGAGGGAAGGTACTGCAAGTCCCATCATCCATGTTCTGCCCCCCTCCAAACTTCAGTAGGATGTAGAGTGGGTCACTGGGGCTCTATGTGCCAAGTGTGGTCTTTATCGGTGTTTGTTGGGGGCCGCAGTGGTCTGTGGGAACAGAGGGGTGTGAAAGTACTAGAAATCCCATCATCCATTGTCAGGCCTCCCCTGAACCTCACCAGGACGTGAAGGTAGTCATGGGGGTTATGTGTGCCAAGTTTGGTCTTGATTCGTCATTGGATGAGTGCAGCAGTGGTCTCAGGAAATGAGTAGAAGTACTTCAAGTCCCATCATCCATGGTCCACCGTCCTGCAAACTGCAGCAGGATGTAGAGCGGGTCATGGGGGCTCTATGTGCCAACTTTGGTCTTGATCAGTCATTGGATGAGGGTTGCAGCGGTCTTGGGAAATGAGTGAATGTACTTCAAGTCCCATCATCCATGGTCCACCCTCCTGCAAACTGCAGCAGGATGTAGAGTGGGTCATGGGGGCTCTATGTGCCAAGTTTGGTCGTGATCAGTCATTGGATGGGGGTCGCAGCGGTCTTGGGAAGTGAGTGTAGGTACTTCAAGTCCCATAATCCCTGGTCCGTCCTTCTCGAACCTGCAGCAGGATGTAGAGTGGGTCATGGGGGCTGTGTGTGCCAAGTTTGGTCTCGATCAGTAATTGGATAAGGGTTGACTTGGGAAGTGAGTAGAGGTACTTCAAGTCCCATCATCCATGGTCCACCCTCCTCCAAACTGCACCAGGAGATAGAGTGGGTCATGGGGGTTTGTGTGTGCCAAGTGTGGTCTGTATTGGTCCTTTTTGGTGGCCTCAGTGGTCTGTGGGAACCAAAGTGTTAGAAAGTACTACAAATCCCATAATCCGTGGGTCATGTGCCCCAAACCGTACCAGGTCGTAAAGGGGTTAGGGGGGTTATGTGTGCCAAGTTTGGTGCAGGTCCATCACCTGCGCTGGTCGCTGTGGCCTGTGAAAGTGGCTGCCAATCAGAACGCTGCCACATTTCCGCCCTTCCGCCCTCCGCACACATACAAACATTCCGTTTTATTAAGGTATACAGAAGATATATTTCATTTTATGAGTAGATTTGATACATTTAATGCATACACGTCATTTATCTATAACCCCATTTCTCTACCCTCTTCCTTACTCTTCCTCCATTCTATATTATCCACTCATTTATCTAAAATATCTTAGTTCTCTTCACTCTGTTTTGTTTGTGTTTTCCTCCCCCCACCTCCCCTCACCCACACCACAATTTCTATTAGAACTTTAGCTTCATCCATGAGCTCAGCTTTTCCCCATCTCTCTGAAATATTTACATTGGCTTCGCCTCTTTTTATTCATTCCGTATATATCGGCCATTTCGCTTTATTTTTTCTTATTTTATCTTCCTTCTTACCCTCACAAATTACATTTGCTATAATTTCTGATTGGACCTGATCTGACAAGTAATTGTTCCAAACATTTTCCACTTTTCGCATGAGTTATTTTTACGTGACCCCACTTGTATAGGCCTATAAAATAGATATACAAAGAAACAATTACTGATAATAAATCATAAAGAAATTTATTTTAAAACATTCTTTGGTGTGTATGTATATATTTCACCATTTATTAACAATGTAAGCAAATTTGCATACTAATAGGATTAATGTGTTTGTTTATTTTTACATAAAGGATTAAATCTTGGCTGAATATTTGATAATGCTGGTTGTATATTTAATCTTCAATATTTTTCATGCTATTCCCTTTTCCTCCTGAACTGGAGGGCCACAATAGGGTGTTGATGGTGTCCTTACCTCCAACCTAAAACATCCCAGGTTACAGAGTGGGTCATGTGCCTGAATTGAACCCATGCCCACTTCCGATTTGTTCCCATCATGGTTTGTTCACATACATGCATACAATCCATATCCATTTCTCTCCCCACCCCCAAGCCCCTCTCTCAAATAGGTAGTATTAACTCTTCCCTTCCTGCAGTGGTTGCATGCTAATTCTTCTTGAACTTTTAATGACAGATGACTGATGCTTCTGATTACAGTTGAGTATGGTAACTTAGTTTTTTAGAATTAAAATTTGAAGGGAAATATTTCTTTAACTGAAAACAGACATCAAGCAAAACCAGCATTTACAAGGCTTGCTAGACATGGCAGGCTGATTTTCCTTTTTTATGAAGTACAACTGAAGCATTTGCTACATGTTGTTGCTACCGATGAATTTATTTATTTATTATTTCGATTTGTTAGTCGCCCCTTCCGACAGGCTCGGGGCGACTTACATGTGCTTAAAACCATAAAACACTATTATTTTTATTTTATTATTCGGGCTTCTATGCCGCCACTCCCGGACCAATGTAAAACAACGGACCAATGTAAGTCTGAAACAGCCACTAGGCGGAAAAGTACAGACAGTTTTCATGATCCCCGTCTTCAGTTATGGGACGCCAAATGGGATTGTGATGTACAGTTTAAGATGCTTTTGTCTAAAGGACCTATCAGTCAAAGAGGGCTGCTACCGTGTTTCCCGAAAGTAAGACACCCCGATTGTAAGACGTATCGGGTGTCTGGGGGTCGGCTTATATAAGCCATACCCCGTATATAAGACGTACCTCGTCCCGCCGCCGCCCGAGGTCGGAGGTGTGCCGCGGCACACCTGCGGCACACCTCCGCGGCACACCTCTTCGCCAGGGCTCCAGGCAAGGGAGGGGAAAAAGGAGCCAGGGCGGGAGGAAGCGGCGACGCGTCACTGTGACGCGTCGTCCCTTCCCCGCCCCTGGCTCTCTTCCTCCTCCCTTCCAAGTGGAAGGGAGGAGGTATATAAGACGTACCTCGTCCCGCCGCCGCCCGGCGCAACCGGAGGTGTGCGCGGCACACCTGCGGCACACCTCCGCGGCACACCTCTTCGCCAGGGCTCCAGGCAAGGGAGGGGGAAAGGAGCCAGGGGCGGGACGAGCGATGACGCGTCACAGTGACGCGTTGTCCCTTCTCCCGCCCCTGGCTCTCTTCCTCCTCCCTTCCAAGGGTGGGAGAAGAGAGCCAGGGGCGGACAGAGCGATGACGCGTCACAGTGACGCGTCGTCCCTTCTCCCGCCCCTGGCTCTCTTCCTCCTCCCTTCCAAGGGTGGGAGAAGAGAGCCAGGGGCGGGACAGCGATGACGCGTCACAGTGACGCGTCGTCCTTCTCCCGCCCTTGCTCTCTTCCTCCTCCCTTCCAAGGGTGGGAGAAGAGAGCCAGGGCGGGACAACGATGACGCGTCACAGTGACGCGTCGTCCCTTCTCCCCGCCCCTGGCTCTCTTCCTCCTCCCTTCCAAGGGTGGGAGAAGAGAGCCAGGGGGGGACAGCGATGACGCGTCACAGTGACGCGTCGTCCCTTCTCCCGCCCCTGGCTCTCTTCCTCCTCCCTTCCAAGGGTGGGAGAAGAGAGCCAGGGGCGGACAGCGATGACGCGTCACAGTGACGCGTCGTCCCTTCTCCCCGCCCCTGGCTCTCTTCCTCCTCCCTTCCAAGGGTGGGAGAAGAGAGCCAGGGGCGGACGAAGCGATGACGCGTCACTGTGACGCTGCGATCCTCACCACGCCCTGGCTCCTTTCCCTCTCCCTTCTTTCCTCAAGCAGGGAGGGGAAAGGAGCCAGGGTGGTGAGGATCGCAGCGCCACAGTGACGCGTCGCTGCTTCCTCCCGCCCCTGGCTCCTTTCCCCCTCCCTTGCCTGGAGCCCTGGCGAAGAGGTGTGCCGCGGAGGTGTGCCGCAGGTGTGCCGTGGCACACCTCCGGTTGCGGCGGCGTGGCGGCGGCGGCGGCGTGGGCGTGGCGACGGGGTACGTCTTGGGTTATATAAGACGTACCCGAAAGTAAGCCGAGGGGGACTTTGGGGGGGGGAAAGAAAGTAAGACGCTGTCTTACTTTCGGGAAACACGTTATTGGTTGAGGAATTCCTACTGAGCAATGTGTATGTGCCTTCAAGTCTCCTTTTGATTTGAATTTCCCACTCTTTTCTTAGGTAAGAAGTGTTTTTGCCGGTTCTTTCCTTTGAAATATAGTTGACAGCACCTGGTAATTGTTGTTGGTCTCTCAACTATTAACCAGATCTGACCCTGCTTAGCTTCCAAGATCAGTCAGGATCTGGTACCTGTCGAGCAGAGCTTTCCAAACTGTGTGTCATAACATGTTTTTGTGTTAGCTACAGTGTATAGGTGTGTTGCACAAACATAATGAGCAACCTCGGTATGAAACGAGCAATAAATCATATATATATTTAAATATAAATGAAAGGTTTGCATGAGCTATGTTGTGTCCTCATACTTTATTATTACAATTTATATACGTGTGCTACTATCTCTTATTATGGGTTGGTTTAATCTCCTGTTAGCTAGTAAAACTTAATTACTTTGTCACAAAATGATGTTTGTCTAAAAACGTGTCGCCAACATGAAATGTTTTGAAACCTTTACTGTATAGTATTTAAGATACAGTGGAGCCTCGACTTAAGAGTGTCCCAAGAAATACTTGAGTTGAGAACTGTTGCTTTCCCTGGATTTCACTTTGACATACGTGTGTTGTTTTTAGTTAAGAGCTAGTACCAGTGGGGATTCTAGCACAGGAGTAAAGGGCTTTAGGGCTTCAAGGGAAAAGCTTCCATGTCCCATACTCTTGTTCGCTTTGGAGATTGTTGCCTGCTTTGAATAACTTTGGGTTAGTTGATTTTGTGTGTTTTTTATTCCTGGTATGTTTGGTTTCATGAAGAAATATCATTTGTTATTTATAAAGCACATTTTATTTAAAAACTCATAACTAAAGATGGGGTATGTGTGGGGATTGGAATAGATTAATAGCATTTCAATACATTTCAGTGGGTAATTTGATTTAAGATAAGAGTAATTTGAGTTAAGCTCTCATCACTGAGTGACTTAAACTCTTAACTCAAGACATCACTGTTCTTTCCTTCCATTCAAGGCAATGACTCACTTTCTTCTTCATTTCTATTCTTCCTGTGCTTGCCAATCATTCTCTTCACCTGCTTCCATGCTGATCTGGTCTTCATATGTTCAAGAAGTTCCACTGGCCTCCATCCACCCAAAGAAAGCCATGGTGACCGTATAGCTATCCCAGGGGTGAGAGAGGCCCGGCTGACAGAGACCCGACGGAGAGCCTTCTCTGTGGTGGCCCCTGTGATCTGGAATACACTTCCGCCTGCTCTCAGGGCCACATCGGCCCCAGCCAGATTCCTGTCCGACTTGAAAACTTGGCTCTTCTGCCAGGCGTTTGGGGATTGACTAGATAACCTGGAGGCTGGGCCCTTTATGGTTCTCTGTACCTGTGTTTTTAATTGATGTACCTGTGTTTTAAATGATGTAAGTCGCCCGGAGCACCAGCGGTGGAGGGCGACTCACAAGAAATAAAGTTATTATTATTATTATTATTATTATTATTATTATATAGTAGGTAGATTGCCCCACCTCTCTACAGAGCCAAGTCATGTGTTTCCTTCTGCTCCTGAGACCTTTTCTGTCTTCTTGAATCTGGCATAGGGAAAACTACCTTATTGTAACAAATTCTAATAACCCCAAATTAATTCCTCCATAGTAGTAATTTCTACATTAATCAGGAAATATACCCTGTCATGATAAATTTAGGGGCAAATTAAGAAATCAGCGATTTGTGAAGTTAACAAAGCACTGTAAAATGTAAATACTTAAAAACTCTGTAATGTAATCACTAACAATATTCTCAGTAGTCTTAAGTAAAAGCTGCTGTATTTCGATTTTTTTTTTTGCATTTTTGATGTTCTAGTGAGATTGGTGACTTTTGATTCTGGACTCCATTGTAGAGTGTGCATCTTAACATTTGTTTGGTCATAGTTAACAGAATGTTTGTACAGGAGTGATACACACACACACACACACACAGACTGATTAACTGTGCAGTGAGTCATATCAGTGTGTACAGAGCTATCGTACTGTCTATTCTCCTCTATGGGTCCGAAACATGGGTCACCTATCGCCAACACCTATGACTCCTCGAACACTTTCATCAGCGCTGTCTTCGCACATTCCTAAATATACACTGGACCGACTATGTGACTAATGTTGCTGTCCTTGAGCAAGCAGGGATCACCAGCATTGAGGCCATGCTATTGAGAACACAGCTGCGTTAGGCAGGTCACGTCTCTAGGATGGAGGACCACCGCCTCCCAAAGATACTACTCTATGGTGAACTTGCCTATCTCAGATTGGCCTTTTTAGTCATCAACACGCTTGTAAAAAGCGTGGGATGAGTCCTTCCTAAGAATCTTCGTTCGCGAAGTAATGCCGAGAGAGAGTCATATGTTTCAAATGTACTAGCCCTGATCTAGGCATATTTATTTATTTATTTATTTATAAATTCGATTTGGTAGACCGCTCTCTCTGGAGCCCAGAGCGGTTTACAGCATAAAATCAATAAAACATCAATAAACAGATAAAAGACGTATACCCAAAAGCCCCCTCCCCACAAATGATCCCGGCAAGCAATAATACGCAGAGGCAATACATGGCAGGACGGTATGTTGGCAGCTGGCAACTAAGGAGGCATCAGTTGGGACCAAATGCCTGCCTATATAGCCAAGTCTTCACAGACTTGCGGAAGGCCAACAAACCCCGTAGTGCTCGTATCTCCTCCGGCAGAGAATTCCAGAGGGTCGGAGCGGCCACTGTAAATGCTCTCTGCCGGGTGCTCGACAGCCTACAGATCTTAATACTAGGGACCTCTAGTAGATTAAGCCCCTCTGAGCGCAGTGATCTTCTGGGTTTGTATGGGGTAAGACGCTCCCTCAAGTACACTGGCCCCAAACCATATAAGGCCTTGAAAGTTAGAACTAACACCTTGAAGGAGACCCGAATTCGATGGGAAGCCAGTGCAGTGCACGCAGGAGTGGGGTCACATGCGCAGATCTTGGGGCTCCCGACAGCAGGCGCTGCTGCTGCGTTCTGCACCAGCTTAAGTTTCGGATCGCCGACAAGGGTAGGCCAATGTACAGCGCATTACAGTAATCAAGCCTCGAGATGACCGTGGCTTGGATCACCGTGGCCAGGTCGCAGCGGGAGAGGTAAGGAGCCAGACGTTTCGCCTGCCGCAGATGGTAGAACGCTGTCTTGCAAGCGCAGGCAATCTGCGCTTCCATCGACAGTTGGGTGTCTAGCTGGACCCCAAGGCTCTTAACTAGGGACTGTGGGCGAAGTGCCACACCATCAAACATCGGCAACTGGGTCTCTACCCCCTCAGGGCGGCCCAGCCACAAGATCTCCGTCTTCGTCGGGTTCACCTTCAACTTACTGGCTCGCAGCCATCCAGTTACGGCTTCTAGGCAGAGATGGAAATTATCGGGTACAGATTCCACCCCGGGTCCATCCTCAGAATGAGCTGGGTGTCAGCAGCGTACTGGTGACATTCCAGCCCAAAACTCCGTACCAATTGGGCGAGTGGTCGCATGTAAATGTTAAATAACAGCGGGGAGAGAATGGCCCCTGAGGGACCCCACAATGTAAGGGGAGCCTCGGAGGCCACCCTCCCCACTTCACTCGCTGCAGGCGGTTTTGGAGGAAGGAGGACAGCCAGTTGAGGGCTGTCCCCTCACCCGCCACCGCCAGGCGGTGTGTCAAAAGTTGGTAATCGAGAGTATCAAACGCTGCCGTGAGGTCCAATAACACGAGCAGCGCCAATCCGCCTCGATCCAAGTGGCAACGGAGTAGGTCTGTGATGGAGACCAGGACGGTCTCTGTCCCATGGCCTGAACGGAAGCCGGACTGGAAGGGGTCAAGCCAGGTTGCATCATCCAGGAATGTCTGCAGCTGGTCCATTGCTGCCCTCTCAATTACCTTGCCCAGGTACGGTAAATTGGACACTGGGCGGTAATTGAGGAGCCGCGGGATCTAACCCGGGCTTCTTCAGCAATGGACTAACCACCGCCTCTTTTAACTCCTCTGAAAAGCTCCTTGCTCAAGGGAGCAGTTGACTATATTCAACAGAGGGGCCTCGTAACCCCTCCACGCAAGCTCGAATCAGCGTGGAGGGGCACGGGTCGAGGGAGCAGGTGGTTGGTCGAAGAGCTGCGACAATCTTGTCAACATCCTCTCGTCCAGTGGCCGAAACCGGTCGAAGGTGGACCCGGCGGAGGGCCACGGAGTCTCAAGCTCCTGTACTGTATCAACCGTGGCAGGGAGGTCCCGGCGGAGCGTCGCAATCTTGTCTGCGAAATGATTTCTGGAAAGCCTCGGCGGAAAGGGCCCGATCATCATTTTTGGGATGGTAGGGACCATCGTCAACTGCCGAATTATCCTGAACAATTGGGCCGGGCGTGAATCTGCAGACGCTATCAAGGAGGCATAATGAGAATTTTTCACCTCCTTGACCGCATGCTCATAAGCCTCACTAAAGAGCTTATAAGCTGATTGCGAAGGCCCGTCACGGAGCTTCTCCACATGCGCTCCAGCCGTCTCTTTCTCCCGCTTCATGGTTCTAAGATCTTTGGTGAACCATGGAGAGCAACGCTGCGGGGTTTGAGAGGGCGCTTAGGGGCAATCTCGTCGAGAGCCGTGGATAACTTACAGTTCCAGGTGGTGACTAGCTCCTCGAGCGAGATGCTGACAGGCTCCAAATCCCTCAGGGCATTCAGGAACCTAGTTTATGTAAAGTATTTCTTTATCCCACTATCCCAGTCTACAAGGGCTCCTGAAGTAATGAACAAATGAAATCTAAATTATGATAGAAACCTGGTTGCTATATTTTGCAGTACTGCACATTTTAAGTACGGGGTCTGTTAAAACCCCACCACAACAAATCCTTTGGTTTAACAGCATATTCCTAATTTAGAGCCAGAGGAAGTTTGCTAGATGCTATGAAAACATCAACAGGAATAAATGTCCTATGCCAAACAAAATGTCATTAAGGATTTAAAAGGGAAAATAATTTGTCAAATTCAGGTTCCAGATGGCAGGCAATCAATGGCTTTCCCCCATTTAGGAACATCGTTAGTTATCAGTAATAGTATTAACAGCTTTCGTCATGGTTGCATAATTGTATTTTATGTTGCTTTCAGAAATGTTGACATTTTTATTAGGTTTGGTGGGAGGTGTACTTTCTTCAGCGAGGATTAATTAGTGGCATCACTGGTATTCTCTTTCAAAACTCTTGAGCTTTGAAATTTCTCTGTTTTTGGAGTCAGGCAATTGCTGTTCTATTTTACAGACAAAAGTACTAAAGGAAGAGGCAAGCATTTTGATATCCATGAAGAATTACAAATCTATATCCTTACTCTGCTGCTGTAGCTGATAAATTGATGTTTACAAGTGAATTGATTTGAAGGAAGTACTTGACCTAAAGCTCCAGTTTGGAAATAGTCACGTTAATCTTCACAATAAACTTATTTAGTATTGCCCAGGAAACTGACTGAGAAGTTGTTTGAACTGGGGTCCCATCATTGCCTTTACTGGGTTTTACTTTCAATTTTATAGTTAATCTTTATATAGAAATCTTTATATGGTTCTGTATATAAAAACAACCAGAGTTCAATCATGAATATGTATAGAGTCTGAGACTGGATGCACACAGTACACAATCCTATACATATCTAGGCAGTTCAGTTGGGCTAAGTCCAAATAAGGAATTTTAATATCCACAGGGAACTGTCCTTGAAGCAGATGTATTTAGTCACTAGGAAAAAATGTGTAATCACTTCTGTTTCTTTCCAAGGGCGGAAAAAGTTCCATAAGCGTAACATTTCTGTGTCATCTTTAATTCCAAAATTTAAAGCATTAAAAACTATGAACAATTCAGAGGGTGACTTGAGTCTCTTCTGCTGTGAGAGAACTGGCCATCTGCAGAAACGTTGCCTAGGGGATACCTGGATGTTTTACCATCTTGTGGGAGGCTTCTCTCATGTCCCTGCACAGGAAGCTGAAACTAACAGATGGGAGCTCACTCCATCTCATGGATTCGAACCGCCGACCTTCAGGTCAGCAGTTCAGCCGGTACATTTACAGACTGAGTTTACTGGTCAGTGACCGTAAGAAAGTTTTGTTGTTGTTGTTGACTGAGTGTAGCACAGCAGTTCTCGTTTGTGCCTGGTGGGCAGGGGTCAGGACCTGGGGTCCCATTAGCATTAGAACCAGCAGTGCCAGAACTGGATTCAGAGGATGAGCTAGATGACTGGGGCGAAGGGCAGCTTTCCCCTGATGGGCCTCTTTCGCCCACAGAGAGCTTGGCATGGGAAGAAATGTTGTTTGGCCCTAGCGAAGACTTAGATAACCAGGTGCAGATGGATAGCGATTCGGGATCTTATGAACACCCGGGGGGGAGGAATTCTCAGGAGCCTCCAAGGGAAAACATGGAAGAAGGCGCATGGGAAATGGCTGGGGAGGAGAGCTCCCAGGGAGATAGAAACACAGCTGCGGAGAGACAAGGTCGAACCTTTGATAGGAGACGGAACATAGAGTCTAGCAGAAGGGAATGGTCCAAGAGCATAGACCGGCCGAGGTCCGTGAGCAGCGATTGGAGACGAAGAAGCCTAGAGCGTCGGGGACCTCGGCCGAGGGATTAAGTATAGGATCCGTGGGAACGAATCCTCAGTGCTCCGGCCACGTCTTTCCTGAACAGGCGTGAAGCGGAGTGGGACCACGAAGCTAAGCTAGCCCGTGGTCATCAAGCCTTGCCTTGCCTTGCCTTGTTTCCTGATCCGCACGGTTTAGCGGAGCCTCGTCTTGTATCCTGATCCACGCAGTTGTGTGGAGCCTTGCTGAACCTTGAGCCTTGTTGAACTTTAAGCCTTGCTGAACTTTTAGCCTGTTTGCCACGTTTCTTGGACATTGTTACTTCAAGCCTTTTGGATTGTTTCACTATTCTATTGGACTATATCTTTGAGCTGTTTTTATATTCAATAAACTAGTTAGCCTTCAGTCCGTCTCTGTGTGTGTGATTAAGGGGCCGGTCAAGTCTGTGCATCGTGACACTGAGTTGAACTTATTTTAGTCGGCAAATTGGCTTTTATGTATTTTTATACATTTGTATTTTAATCTTGTATTGTTGTTGGTTGTTTTTAATTTGTACGAGGTATGTATCATTGAATACTTGCTGTAAGCTGGTCTGAGTCCCTCTACGGAGGTGAGAAGGTCGGGAAACAAAAGTTTGAAATAAATAAATAAATCGCGTATTGTGCCACCACGGCTCCTTAATTCAGAGATGAAGTGTATATAGATAGATAGATATATAGATAGTTAAAAACATTAAGGCAGGAGCTGAAATATTAGAACAGAATTGTTACAAATAAATTGAACAGTTTATTTTCATAAATGTGTTCTAGTCAAATATTAGCAAATAAGCTATTTCCCAACTTTGAAATATTGATTATTAAAACAGACAACACAATAAAAAGGATCATATAACATTTTCTAAAATTATAGCAGAGAAAAATAAAGGGGAAAAAGAGGAGTTAAAACTAATTTGGGAACATGACTTAGATGATAATGAAAATATCATTGGTGCTTGGAGGACAATAATAACAACTAAACAATTGAAATTGTGTGTCTGTGACATCTGAGACTAATAGTATACTGATGCTTGTAAATTAAATATTCTGAAGTGATGAAGAAGAAGTGATAGCAAGAGGTAATTTGTATGTATGTTATCATTATGTAGTGAGATTAACTATATTGGGAAACATGCTTTAGGATGGTGTTAATTTAGGAAAACTGTCATGAATATTGTATGACACTTGAATGTACATGGGTAAAAATTCCCACATTCTTTTTTTTCTTTTTTTTCTTTTATATATCAAGTTCAAACTTATTTAATGCTAATATTTATCTCTCTGTTTTATACAATATATTCCTTATGGTTTCTGTATATAAATGTTCTAAATATTTCAGCCATAAATTCCTAAATTTATAAATTGGGTTACAGTCTGTACTGAGCGGGGTAACACTTCCCCTGAAGACGCAGGGTCGCAGCTTGGGAGTGATCCTAGATTCATCGTTGAGCCTGGAACCCCAGGTCTCAGCGGTGGCAGGGGAACTTTTGCACAATTAAAACTTGTGTGCCACCTGTGCCCGTACCTTGGGAAGTCTGACTTGGCCACGGTGGTCCATGCTCTTGTTCATCCCGATTAGAACTACTGTGATGCGCTCTACGTGGGGCTGCCTTTGAAGACTGCCTGGAAGCTTAAAGTAGTCTAATGGTCAGTAGCAGGTTGCTCACCGGAGCGGTGTACAGGGAGCATACAACTCCTCTGTTACTCCAGCTCCACTGGTTGCCGATCTACTACCGAGCACAATTCAAAGTGCTGGTTTTAAGCTTTAAAGCTTTAAACAGTTCTGGCCCAGACTACATGTCCAAATGTATCTCCTACTAAAAATCATCACGAAGTTTAAGATCATCTGGAGGGTCCCTGCTCTCAATCCCACCGCCATCGCAAACGTGATTAGTTGAGACAAGAGACAGAGCCTTCTCAGCAGTGGCTCCTCGTTGTAGCAACCCAGTTCTCTTTCGTGCCTGGGGGGCAGGGGGCAGCACCGGGGGTCCCCCTTGCATTAGAGCCAGCTGCAGCTGATGAGGAAATGGAGGAAGGGGCTGATGAGTTAGCTGGGCCTTCCTCTCCCACTGAGAGCTTGGCCTGGGATGATGGATGGCCTGACGGCTATGATAACTAGGAAGGTCAGGCCGATTCGAGAGTGTGGAATGAATTGATTGTTATGAGAAGCCAGGTGGTTTGGTTGGAAAGGATCTGGGAAACAGTGGAGGAGGAGGCCATGGAAGCTGAAAGGGAGTTTGACTCTAGTGAAGATAGTGAACCAGGTGCTGGGTTCTTAGCTTTGATAGGATGGCATTGAGTCTAGCAGGAGGGGTTGGCACCGGGCCTAGAGCGCCAGAGAAGTGCGAGGTCCCGTAGCACAGATTGGCGGAGAAGCCTAGAGCGTCGGGGTCCCTAGCCAAGGGATTAAGTATAGGATCCGTGGGAACGGATCCTCAGTAGCTCGGCCACTTCTATCTTACAAGGAGTGAGCGAGCGGAGGACTACTGAGCCAAGCTACCGGCTCGTGCCATGCCAAGAAGTTTCTTGGGCCCCGTTTGAACCTGGCCTTGTTCCCTGATCCGCATTGTTTTGCGGAGCCTTTGCCAAGCCTTTGCCAAGCCTTTGCCAAGCTATTGCTTTGGATTTTACTACGGACTCGGTACCTTTGGATTGAACCGTATGATACTTTCTATGGACAAATACCTTTCACCTGTTCTTTATTTTTCAATAAATAGTTAGCTGATTACCGTCTCTGTGTGTGTGATTAAGGGGCCGGGCTGAGTCCCTGCATCGTGACACTCGTCTGTGGAATTCCCTCCCCAAAGACATCAGATTGGCCACCTCCTTCCTGTCCTTTAGAAGGAAACTCAAGACTTGGCTGTGGGACCTTGCATTTGACCATTGAATAGCCGCTTGTATAAAGAAGACATAAGTAATTTCGAAGTGACAATGAATTGACTCGGACCTGGATTTTAATTGGTGTGTTTTAACAACTGTTTATTTAAAGTTTTGTTTTAATAAATTTGTTGATTGTTCTTATCATTATGATGGCACCGAATGGTGTTTGCTGTGGGGCTGTCTGACTCCCCCTCGGGGACAAACAGGCTGGCAGATAAATAAACAGGCTGGCAGATAAATGAAAATGTCGGATAACATGGAGTCTTCTAGTGTTACTCATCTGACACAGCACTAGACACATAGAATGCTAACATCAGGAACTCAAAGGGTTAAGGCAAGGCAACACCTCAGGGCTACTGGGGCTCAGCAGGAAGTGCCCAGATGTAGAAGAGGAGCATGAGGGAAAGAGGGAGGGTGCTTCCGCTTCTGGTCCCGCTGCTTTCCCCTCTTTCCTCCCTCCTCCTTGTCTTGTCCTTTTCACATTGGGAATGGAGAGACAGTTGGGCATTGGATGAGAGCATCAGATAAGATGGAATGTCAGATAAGCGAAGATGTGATTATTTATTTATTTATTTATTTTATTTATTAACTTCATTTATACCCCGCCACCATTTCCCCAAGGGGACTCCGGACGGCTTACGTGAGGCCAAGCCCAATAAGACATAATAACAACGTAACAGCAAATAATAAACAATAGTCCAATCCAATAGATACACATAGGCAGTAACACACAATTAAAAACCATTCTGGGCGGGGCAAATGTAAAATTTTAAAATTTTAAAATAAATAACACTGGATGTGAGATAGAGACAGAATGTATATCACAGGAAAGGTTTAAAGGATAATGTGGGGCAGATGACCCAACAGGTAATTAAAGTGCTTATGAGGACAATTTGCAAGAAATTGTTCATAGCATGGCATTATTTACTTATTCAGGGAAGGCACATTGGAACAGCCACATTTTCAGGCTCCTCCAAAAACTGCCAATGGCTTCTCTAATATCCCTGGGAAGCGAGGGATATTAGAGTCTAGGGGCCACCACAGAGAAGGCCCTCTCTCTTGTCTCCACCAAACATGCCTGCGAAGGCGGCGGAAGTGAGAGTAGGGCCTCAGATGATCGCCTGGGTTTGTAAACAGAGATGTGGTCACGCAGGTAGGCGGGTTCCAAACCATTCAGGGCTTTGTTGGTAAAAACCTGCACCTTGAATTGGGACTTGAAGAGGAACGGCAGAAAAGTGAGGCTGCCCACAAAGTTGATCGTGATCGGATCCAAAGCCAGATGGGGTGCTTCTGCCCTGTGTGCGGCGCGCCGTCCACGGTTGCTTCCGGACGAGAGAGAAGCAGGGCGCTCTGCCCTGCCCCTCTCTCTCCGGCAGTGGAGGTTCCACGGTTGCTTCGGATCATGAGGCGGGCAGGAGGCAGAGCACTAGGCGGGTCCTCCGGAGGCCTCTCTCTCATCCGGAAGCAACCGTGGAGCCTCCGCTGCCGGCGAGAGAGAGGCAGGGCAGAGCGCCCTGCTTCTCTCTCGTCCAGAAGCAACCATGGAAGATGCGCCATGCGGAAAGTGCGCCCGGAAGGAAGGTAGATCTTTTTGACTTGGTTGTTTTATAAGTAGCTCGCATGCTGAAAAAGTGTGAGCACCCCTGCTCTACTGTATTCATTATACCTGCTGCAATGCTAAATTCATTCAGATATGTGTTTTATCTAGCATTCTGTACATGTAGCCTTGTGTCTTCATAGAGGCATATGCAGTAACTGTCTGGAGGATAACAATTACTTTCACAATAAGTTCTGCACAATTAATCAGGAATACCGTAACTCTTTCAAACCAGGAACAGAACATTTTTCAAATGTTGTTACATAGTGTTATCAACCACTTGTGATGTATATATGGATCAACAAATCCCAGGTTGGGAATAAGTTTTGCAATTGGGATATTTTTTTGTCCCACACAGTGTAATATATTGGGACAAAAGTGTCTCATGCCATTTTATGGCTGGAACATGATGCAGAGAAACTAGTGTGAGTGCTCACACAATCCCTCTCACTGCTTGTGAAAGGAGTGAGTCAAATATACACTCACTTGATTCAGTCCAGGAAAAGCCGAGCAGATATACTGATGTCAAGAAAAGCAGAGGTGGAAGGATTCTATATAGACATTCACATACAGTTCACTGCAGAGCAACCAGAGAGAGGGTTTAGGAATGACCAAGGACAAGGAAACAGTGTGCCTTTGAAAGACACATGATAGAAAGCATTGTAAACCACAAAGAAAGAAGAACAGAGCAGCTTTGAATGTGGTACACCACAGGGATGGATGTAACCACCAATTAACAGCTTCATAAGTTTAAAGATGAATATAGGCAATGTATTTCATGCAAACCAGGAAAATATGGCATAGAAATGTGGTATTGTAGTGCTAAGGCATGATATCATCTGAAAGGAAATATTTACTAAGGTTATGACCAGGTGCTTTGTAAAATGATGGATGCAACGAATGGCTTTTCCCTCAACCAGGGGCCATTTTTATGCCAACTGCTCTTTAACTTGTCATTTGGATATTACAGAGGTACTTGCCTGTGAATTTCCTACATTTGATATACCATTTATGGTTTTTCTTAGCAGACCGTCTGCCATATCTGAGCTGGTGAAAAGATAGTCCCCAACCGCATTTTGTCTTGTATAGAAATGTAGTTCACCTTGTGTTGTTATCATACTATAACCAATGTAGAAAAAGAGTGATGGGGGAAGTTATTTAAACTGTACATAGACATAGATAGCGATCGGAACCTGTACTTTGGCAATGAGCATGCTGCAACAAATCTCTTTTGTATCCTTTCCAACTAATATAAAAACCAGTGGACTTCTTCATGGTTTTGGAAACTCCTCTGACAGGTCACTTGAAGAATAAGAGAACATCCACTGGGTGTATCTTGTGTCATTTGGAACTGTCAACTTATTGAATCCTGAGAAGGTTGCTCATTGGTATTTGTTAAGGAGATTTAAGATATTTGCGAAACCCCCCCCCCCCTTCCTGCCCTATACCTATTTTTGAGAGATCCTTTTTAGAAGTGATTTGGGATTGGCTGCTATGAGGTTCCCATCAATATTTAGCTTGCTCCTAAATGATCTCAATCTTTATTCCAGATCATTTAGGAGCAAGCTAAATATTAAGGAAATATTGCTTTTTAAAAAAAAATCACCAGCAATTTCCTATTTAATTTATTTAGGAATTCTCAAGTGAAGGTGTGACTGTCATTAGTTTGTCATCACTGTTTATATCAATGGTTCCCAACCTTCTTTTTGACCAGGGACCACTTTGACCAGAGACCACTCTCCGACATTAGTACCAAAAGGGTTACGAATTAGTTTTTCGTCAACTTTAGATTCAGTTTGGTTATTTGGGGTGCTGATTCAGAAAATTGCATTGGATAGACCACATCAGCTCTCGTTTCTGATACAGACCATATGCCATCCAGTAGTCACCATCTGTTTGTCCATAGAAAACCATATTTAATCTAGAGCTGATGTGGTCCAATGCAATTTTCGGAATCAGTACCCCCAAATAACCCAGGAACAGGCCTAAAAACAAAGACACCAAGGCTCCCCCACTTCCAGGCACCACATGGAACAGCTCTGCTTAGGGGGAGGGAGAAGGAGAAGCAGCAGTCAGAAGGCTTGTTGTCGTGCCTTTCTTGGGTAGTCAGCCTCTCCCCTCCTGACTATTAAGCAGCGCATGTGTTAGCCCAACACCCAATACCCAGAGTCCAAATGCAAAAGTCAGACCAGTAGTAAAAGTGAACAGAAAATCTTTACTCTCTTTACTTTGCAGGGATAAACAAAACTTGCAATGTTGCATATAAAATAAGCAGTGCAACAAACTCACACAGTTTTTGTAAGTAACATAAAATAAAACATCTTCATTTTTACAGCAAATGAGAGATAAAAAATAAACCTGAAGTAAATGGTATTATACCATAGCTTTCTCCAAATTGCTCCCCAAAGCTTTTGTCCATAGGTCTCCTCAGAGGAAAAGGCTTCTTCAGGATCTCTCCTTCAGCATTCCTTGCTTGAACTCCAGCATCAGCCCACACATCAACACCACCATCACAGTATCACACCAAACACAGAAAATAATTCAAACTGTTTGAGTGTGGTGCAAGATTGCTGGTTGACCTACTTATCTAGCTGAATAGGATAATTATATACAATAAGGTTTTTCTTCACACACACTTACAGTATATGGTCCTGCAAGGACTTACCGTAATACTGACATCCACGGGTTTCGTGAGACCAGTCACTCCCATTGCAATGGTGTAGTAATTATGAGGTCGCGGACCATATTTTAGTTCTTGGGTACCACTGGACCACAGGTTGGGAATCTCTGGTTTATATCAAAAGTCAGGTCAGGCAATAATAGCTATATTGTATCTTCTTGTGCTAAACATTTTAGTGAATAAAATATTTTTTTCACTTCTCCCAACATCTTCTAGCATACTGCTAACTTTTATGTCATTCAACAGTGGAATTTATTTTGGTTTTTTTATTGGTAGTCTTACTGGTGCATAGAGCAGTGTTTTTCAACCTTTTTTGAGCCGCGGCACATTTTTTACATTTACAAAATCCTGGGGCACACCACCAGCCAAAATGACACAAAATGACAGTCTTAACACAGCAATACATATAGTTAATATGTTTTTAAATGTATTTATACACTCAGTGTGAAACCTGGGCCTGTTTTGACGAACACAACATAGATATCCTGGCAGGAATGGCAGAAAGACACAAACTTCCCACACAGAATTCATGACCCGTGCGGGTGCTACTGCGCAGACTCGCCCCAGAGCAAAGTGAGGCAAAGCGAGCAGAGCGAGGCTGGGAAGAAGGTCTTGCTCAACAGCTGGGAGTTATAGTTCACCCGCAATCAAAGAGCATTCTGAACTACTCCACCAATGATGGAATAGAATCAAACTTCCCACACAGAACTACCATAACCAAGAGAAAATACTATAAGAGTTTGGTGGGCATTGACCTTGAGTTTTGGAGTTGTAGAGCACTGTGGAGGGGAGGGAGGAAGATGTGGGGCGAGTCTGCGCAGTAGCGTACGCACGGGTCACGTCTTCCCCCCTCCCCCCTCCCGCAGAAGCGGCAGCGTGAGGAAAGTGAGGCAAAGCAAGCAGAGCGAGGCTGGGAAGAAGGGAGCCCGAGTGGAGAAGAAAAAGTGTTCGGCAGGAGGGGGAAGAAAGGGTATTGGAGGTTCCAATTTCCCACGGCACACCTGATGATCGCTCACGGCACACTAGTGTGCCATGGCACACTGGTTGGGAAACACTGGCATAGAGGCAGCAAGATATGTCAAGGAAAGGAATGCAAGATATTATTGAAAAGAATGCAAGACATTATTGCTAAAACAATAAGACCAGTGAGAAAAGATTGTCCTTCACGGTCCTTGTATACCTACAAATTTTGAGCCTGTTCTAGCCCATTTTAAAATGTCCTAGGCAAACATTTTTGTCCAGTTCTGCCCTCCCCCATCCTTCATGTACGTTCTTATGGAGCTCTTGTTTCTGTTTCCTGCTGAAGGAAGCCTTCTTGCAGTTGAACCATGTGCCTTCTTAGACTTTGTGATATGTTTCCTTATCTTTAGTTTACATTCTTCGCTGGTCTTCTGCTATTGTGGTTTTGAATAACACCCCAAGTGTTCTACAAATATTCCCCTTTGCTCTTTCGGTTTCCTTTTTGCCAATCCCTGCTGTTGTTCTTGTTTTTGTATTTTACTTTCTCTCTTGTTTTAAGAATTCCAAAATAACCTAGAACATCTATTTTCTATTATTAAGACCCCTAGTAATTAACAGGGAAGGTTAAAAGAGTGTCTTCCGGATTCCAGACTGTGGATTGTTACTCAGAATTCCTTTCCACTCCCCCCCCCCCCCCCATCTATTCATACTCACTTGTCAGTTTGCCATATCCTTCTTAACTTGACAGTAGTGTCTGTTTACGATAATGGGCATTCCCCTAGGGTTTGAAATGTATTTCTAGTTCCCCAACCTGGAGAATTCTGTCAGATACAATCACATATTTTCTCTCACTTTATAAAAAAATTACTTTTTAAGCTTATAATAATAAATAATAAACTTTATTTGTACCCCGCCCCCATCTCCCCAATGGGGACTCAGGGCGGCTCACATGAGGCCAAGCCCAAACAACAAATTACAATAAAATAAAATCAAAACATCAGCAATAAACACAATTTTTAAAAAGCTACAGTGCTAACCTTATTTGAATCAAGCCATTTTTTAAACAAATTTTTTTATTGAGTTTTTACAGTACGTATAAAACAGAAATAGAAAAATCAGGAACATATAGGGAAAGTGAGGAGGGGGAAAGGCAGCAGGGAGGAAAGAGGGGGTAGGATGTAGGGGGTTGAGAGAAAGACAGGATACCATATACACATAAAGAGAGTCTCCCAGTTCGGGTACCAGAGATATTGAATACTTGAGCTGACACCACTGACTTCAAAAAGAAGAAAAAAAAATTCCATCGCCTGTTGAAGTCTCTAGTGCAAGGTCTTTCCTTTATACAAGCATTTTTTCAAAATAAATCCTCACTGGTTTCCAGTCCACCTTCCACTTGTCGCTTCTATATTGTATCTTGCTATACAGATCATCGGACTCCATTAACTCATTTAACTTATTAAACCAGTCCTCTATTGGCGGAATCTCCTCCCTTTTCCAGTTTTTCGCCAACACTATCCTGGCTGCCGCCGAAATAAAATAAAGCAACTTTACATTATTTTCTTCTAGTCCTTCCTCTGGAAGATTTGACAGATAGGTTTCCGGTTTGAAATCAAATTTCTCCTTAAGAATTTTTTGGGTATGTTTATGGATAGTCTTCCAAAATCTTTGGATTTTCTGCACGCCCACCAACAGTGTATATATGTTCCCAGGTGGGTCTTACATTTCCAACATTTACTGTTATTATTTTTATAATATGTTGCTAGCCTCTGTGGGGTCATGTGCCACATGTAGAACATTTTGTACCAATTCTCCGCTGGCGCACTGGCGCCCAGGATCTTTGCAATTCCCTTCCACGTCTTTTCCCACTCCTGCAGCAGTATTGTATGGCCCACACCTCGAGCCCATTCTGTCATCACATGTTTCACTGTTTCTGCCTCAGTGTCAAATTCTAACAGTTTGCTGTACAGGGTTTTTATATGTTTGTTTTTTTGTTTTAGGACCCTTTCCCAGACATTTTCCTCCGTATTAAACCCTCTTTCCCGATCTATCCTAAAATAGTCCTTCAGTTGTGCATATTGGAACCAAGAAATTTCCACACCAGTTTCCCTTAGGTTTTCTAGGGTTTTTAGTTCCCATTTTGTGTTTAGTTTCTTAATTAGGGATTTATATGTCTACCATTTGGACATAGGTATTTCCTTTTTATGTTGCGCCTCGAGCGGTGAGATCCAGAGGGGGGTCTTTGTGTAGAATAACTCTTTGTATTTGTCCCGGACTTTTAGGAGGGCTGCCCTAATATGATGGTTGTTGAAAGCTCTTTCTATTTTCGCTTTTCCGTATCACATGTACGCATGCCAGCCTCTTACGTTATTAAAGCCTTCCAGATGTAGAATTTTGTTTTTTTTTAGTTCAGCCAAATTTTTCACCCAGCTAAGGGCAGCTGCTTCGTAATAGCTTTGAAGATTTGGGAGGGACAGTCCCCCTCTTTCCCTTCTGTCCGTGAGGTTTTTGTAGTTAATTCAAGCCATTTTTAATGTGTGACTGACCACAACGAATCAAGCAGATTCCTAGATGCTAATGTTGTAGGTGAAAGGTTTATTGCAGGACCCCCATATTATTAGTAATGTGAGATTGCTTGCCAATACAGATAATCCATCTGAATCATGATTTATTATATTTACTGGCTATTATGGCTAATATTTGGATAGCTTTGGGGCATCTAATACAGAATAGTGGCACCGGGACTGTGGCGCAGCTGGCTGGGTGTCAGCTTCATTAAAGATCACTACTGACCAAAAGGTCATGAGTTCGAAGCCAGCCTGGGTCGGAGTGAACTTCTGGCAAATGGTGTAGCTTGTTGTTGACCTTTGCAAGCTGAAAGACAGTTGCATCTGTCAAGTTGGAAATTTAGGTACCACCTATGTGTGGGGAGGCTAATTTAACAAAAAAAATTACGAGGCCATAAAAAATCTCCAGCAAAAGCATGCGGGGAATGTGAAAAGTACTTCACCAGTGTCGCAGATGGACGCTGAAGCGACAGCTCCCCTGGTGGCCAGAAGTTGGAATGTTAAATAACCTCAGACTGTCTATATGTGTTGTGTTTCTGTGGCATTGAATGTTTGCCATGTATGTGTACACTGTAATCCGCCCCAAGTCCCCTGCGGGGTGAGAAGGGTGAAATATAAATGATTTCAATAAATAAATAAACTCAAATAACTGGTGTATTTAATTGATGTATATATAAGTATGTCAAATTAGAAATGCAGTCCTCTTCTTGACTAAGGAACCGATGGATATTTTAAAGGGCCTTTCTACAGCAAAAGGGAGGTTGTAATTCAGTTTGCAATCCTTTATGCAACAGAATGAAAGTGCTTTCTCTTTGGAATTCCCGTTTGCAGAGAATAACAGGTTAATGTGAGCTCGGCGTTCTTGCATTATGCAGCAGAAATGATGCACGATTAGATAAAAACAATGCATTAATTGTAACAGTGTTAGCTATGAAAAGTTCACTTTGTCCTGTTCTGGACAAAAAGGATGTCAGTTGACAAACTGAGAGGAGTTTACAAAGTCATGTTCTTCTAGTTGTTTTTTAAACAGTGAAATGTGATTTATTAAAAAGCTGCAGCAAAATGGCTCCAGAGCTTCTAGAGATAATGTCTCTTAACCATAAATAATCACCAGAACATTAAAGTTTCTTTCTTTTTTTTTTAAGGATAGTGCTGAAATTGGGTTGTTGTGAGTTTTCTGGGCTGTATGACCATGTTCCAGAAGCATTCTCTTCTGACGTTTCACCTGCATCTATGGCAGGCATCCTCAGAGGTTGTGAGGTCTGTTTGAAACTAGGAAGTTGGGTTTATATATCTGTGGAATGTCCAGGGTGGGAGAAAGAACTCTTGTCTGTTCAAGGTAGGCGTGAATGTTTAAATCGGCCACCTTGATTAGCATTTAATGGCCCAGCGGTTTCAAGGTCTGGCTTCTTAATGCCTGAGAGAATCCTTTGTTGGGAGGTGATTAGCTGGCCCTGATTGTTTCTTGTCTGGAATTCCCTTGTTTTTGAGTGTTGTTCTTTAATTACTGTTACAATTTTAGAGTTTTTAAAGTACCGGTATTGCAGAAATTTTCCATGAATCAGTAGCAAAACTTGTGCTGCACTGTAGTACTATTTGGTCTTAGGCTTAATTCTGGATTTCTACAGTTCAAAAGTATCTGGCTGAAGCCTAGACTGAATTTCATGGTGTCTGTCCACCAGTAGATAAGATGCTGCCCATAAGACAAATCTTCTTCCCCATTCATCCTGTCTGCACCCCTTGTTGGGTATACGAGGGAACATACGGTAGAAGGGAGAAGATGAAGGCATCCATTGCACGAATAGAGTTACACTCACATGATACTGGATGGGAACCCCTATTGTTGAAGAAGACAGTCTGGGTTGAATGAGCCAAAGTAATGGAGTGAATGAAATGAAACTGAATTTCATAAAATGCTACGAATTAGGAAGCCTCGGTGTCCATTTGGACCCTCTGCTGACAATGGAGACTCAAATCTCCAATGTCAGCAGAATCACATTCTTCCATCTGCGACAGGCGAAGTGTCTGGCTCCCTATCTCTCACGGAACGACCTAGCCATGGTAATCCAGGCCACGGTCATCTCAAGACTTGACTACTGTAACACTCTTTACATTGGCCTATCCTTGAATGTGGTCCGGAAACTTAAGCTAGTGCAGAATGCTGCAGCCCGACTGCTCGCAGAGGAACCTGCGAGCTGCCAGATAACATCTATACTGCAGTCTGCACTGGCTGCCAATTGATTACTGGATCACTTTCAAGGTGTTAGTTCTTACTTTCAAGGCCTTGTATGGTCTGGGGCCAGTGTACTTGCGGGATCGCCTGATTCCATATAACTCTCCGAGATCAGTACGCTCAGAAGACCAGAATCTTCTTGACATTCCCAGTGTGAAGTCTTTCAATCTGATCTCGACAAGGCGCAGGGCATTCTCAATCACTGCCCCAGTTCTGTGGAATATGTTACCACTGGAGATGCGGGCTCTGCGAAATCTAACCACCTTCCGCAGAGCCTGCAAGACGCACTTGTTCAGACAGGCTTTCGAATGCTTGTGAATAATTTTAGCTGTGTTTTATTTAGTGTTTTATCTACCACTTGTATCTTATGTTTTATCTATTGCTTGCTTTTCACTGACCTATGTTGTAAACTGCCCCGAGCCTCTGGAAGTGGCAGTGTACAAGTCCAATAAATAAATAAATAAACAAGAAAGCTATGCGCCTTGTGCGATCTAAAGAGAAAGGACATGATGTAAATATTTTAATATAATGATTCATAATAAAAGTTGCACATCAGTTCCCTAAACCTGCAGAGATTAATGTTTCTTTTATCAGAAATTAGTAGTTCCTCTCTTGGACAGGTTAATAATGCAGAGGGGGTCAACATTAAAAGCAAAAGATTTGCTGCGTACTACACTCAGTAGATGACTGCTTTATTATAGATAATAATAATAATCTTTATTTATACCCCGCCACCATCTCCCCAATGGGAACTCGGATCGGCTTACATGAAACCAAGCCCAGTAACGCAATACAATAAATAAAAACAAAACAGAAACAACAACAAAATCAATTACAAAAAAAGCTATAAGAATACAACAACCAATAAAATTACATTAAAATCATTCATAAAAACAGAATCAGATTAAAATAGTAAAGATAAGAATAGGGGGAGGGGTGAAATAGCTGTGGAGCGTATTATTTATAAGGGAGGAACTCTTCCAATATGGTGTTGAAAGAAAAGACCTTCATACAGGGGGGGGGAGGGGTGCACTAAAGACAACTATTGAGGGTTAATGGTAATATGAGATTATATGGTTAATTTCCAAAAGCGCAGCGGAAAAGCCTGGTTTTGAGATTCTTCTTTCTAAGGTGGGGGCACCCTCATATTCCAAATTCTGGACAGTCGAGAAGTGAGACATCTTTCTCCACGTTTCCCAATCTCTCCAGCTAAAATAACCTTGACAAAAAGGTTTTAACTTTGAGAACAACTTTTACTGTCAGATAAAAGGAATGGCCAACAGGTAGGCAATTTTTAAATGGATCGATTTGAAAGTGAGATCACCTCTTCACAGAACAACCTGATAATTTTGGGTTGATTTTTAGTTGATTTTTTTTTTTTACATTCGGAGAGAAGTCTTAAGTGAACAAAGCAGCCTCACTTTGTTCCTGTGTAGAAAACCCACAGATGTCAATAATTGTGTAAGATTTGTTCATTTTTTCAAAAAAAATTAATGTCCACTGTGGGCAGTTCCTTCCGTAGTTCCATCAGTTCCCTGGTGGCAAAGCCGATTAAACCATTGAACTACTGAACTTGCTGACCGAAAGGTTGGTTGTTCGAATTGGGGGAGCAGGGTAACCTCTCACTGTTAGGCCCAGCTTCTGTCAACCTAGCAGTTTGAAAACATGTAATTGGAGGTAGATCAATAGGTTCAGCTTCTGTGGGAAGGTAATGGTGCTCCATGCCAGCCACATAAACTTGGAGATCTCTACAGACAACACTGCTGGCTCTTCAGCTTAGAAATGGAGATGAGCGGTATTTCCCAGAGTCGAACATGACTAGACTTAACGTCAGGGGAAACCTTTACCTTTTTATGGACAGTTCCTTAGATCAAAACAGATTGGTTCTTATGAAAATGACTTCAGGTGATGGTGGCGAGCCTATATATTGATAAACCCATCAATGGACAGAACATATCCATTTGATGTAATGTTTCAGATTTAAACAACACATCCCAAATACCAGATTCTGAATTTCGCAAAAAATAATAAATTGCTCCCTTTAATTTCTTGGAGTACTGTATTTTCTGGCACATAAGACTACTTTTTAACCCAAGAAAATCTTCTCAAAAGTCAGGGGTCACCTTATATGTGGGAGTTGACTTATACTCCAGGAGTTGTCTTATACGTCGGGAGTTGTCTTATAGAGCGGGTGCTGAAACTTCCAATCCGGATTGGAGAATCTGTGGTTGCCGCATATGGTGGGGGAGCTCAAAAATGGCAGTGGCCGCGCCCCTGCCATATGCAGCAACTGTATGAAAGCATTAAGGGCGACGCTGTACAAGTACGGTAGAAGAAAATCTATTCATCAGATTTGTGGACTTAATGCGGTCCTGATGGTGAGGTGAAGGGGTGCCTCACCGGGAAGGTGTAAGTGAAGGGTGGAGCACGCTGCAGGCGTCCAGGGCGCCAGGGGTATGGAAAAAAGAGATAGAGTGGCTCTGGGCCCAGAAACACATCTCTATTACCTGTCTGGCCCGCCTTTGTATCGTATTACCGTACTTCCTCCTCTGCCTCTCAGATCTCGCTCCTGAAGACTGCAGTGATGCGATGCAGGTGCGCATGTGCGAGAGGCAGAGAAAGAGGTACAGTAATAGGAAAATTACCATATTGAAATCAAGTCTGATGCTTTTAAAATTTTTATTTGGTGTGCGTTGGAAGAGGGGTAGTCTTATACGGCAAGTATATACCAAACTCTATATTTTAACTGGAAAAGTTAGGGGTCGTCTTATACATCTTATATGTATAAGATGTACGGTACTATCATCCTGCAACCGACTTCAGATTTTGGGCTATAGAAAAGATTGATAATACTGATGCCAACTTTCCATTAAAGAAAGAGGTAGAGTGGATTTAAAAATGTAAATCTTTGGCTCCTAAATGAGGATTTTGGCCCTCTCCCACTTCTGTAAATTCCTTAGGAGTTTTTGTCGGTGTTTTGTTCTCTCAGTCCAGTTGCATCAATGCATCCTTGAACGTTATCAAACTTCCTTTTTTCTTTCTAACTATCTGCCAAGTACATTTTTAAAAACCTTGAGCCTGGTTCTCATATTCCTTTTTGTCCAGTAAGTGGAATGAAGTTCTCTGCTTCAGAAATGTCCTCAGATTTCACATTGGTATGTATAGGCCTTATGTCTTGCACACAGATTCAAATGATGTTTCAAATGTAATACTATATTATGTGTATATAATTGTATGTGTGTGCTTTATATTGTAAGCTTTGTAGAAGGTTTTATATATCTGATTCTCCTCAACCTTGGCATCGAAATCATTTGCTTTTTTAAAGTATTCCTTTTCTCCAGATTGAATTTTTGATACGAGAGCTATCACTTAAAAATAAAATTTAGTGTGATTCAGAGCAAAACACAGAGAACTAGGTGTTGGTGCCACTTATAGGGCTTCTTGCATGAGGTGACTCGTGTTTATTAACAACTGCTCAGAGTTAACCAGTATGTGTTCCCACAGAAAGCATGTGCAAATTCAGACATATTGGAAGCTGTGAAATTAACTATATATATAGGCCAAATGGTGTTAAAAGGCTTTCTCTGTAATAAACCAGCCATCTATTGATCACTTTGGGATGTGTCCATGTACTAAATAAGAAAAAAACAGCAATATCTCTGTGTATTCGTTCATCAGTTTATTGTTGGTGCTCTTGGCTATGGAGCAGAATAATACTTAGAATATTTGTTTCCTCTTAACTGGAAGTGGCAAATTAACACAAACGATGGATTCCTTAGGACAGAGTTTCCCAACCAGTGTGCCGTGAGCGATCATCAGGTGTGCCGTGGGAAATTGGAACCTCCAATACCCTTTCTTCCCCCTCCTGCCGAACACTTTTTCTTCTCCACTCGGGCTCCCTTCTTCCCAGCCTCACTCTGCTCGCTTTGCCTCGCTTTGCTCTGGGGCGAGTTTGCGCAGTGGCGCCCGCACGGGTCACGTCTTCCTCCCCTCCCCTCGGCGGCAGAAATGGTGGCAGAGTAGAAGAAAAAGTAAGTGTTTGGCAGGAGGGGGAAGAAAGGGCGCGAAGGAGAAGGGGTAGGAAGAGGTCTCTGTCAAAAGCTGGCATGGAATAACACACTGAGAAATAAGTCTCTCTGAATAAACAGGCACTACATCAATAAAGTAGCAATGTATCAATATAATGCATATAGTATATCAAGACATTTAAAAGAGCACTCCAATTCCAAACATGGGAAAATACATCAATCAGTTGAGAATTATCATATATAGTACATTCCAAGTGGAAAACATCAATGCAAAATACAGCAATCAATGCATACAAGATATTATCAAATACAGTACAGATATTATCAAATACAGTAGTGGGTATGACCGCCATACGGCAGGGAGGACTTAGAGGGTGGGGTATATATAGCCCTCAGAACAGCTGACTATAGTAAGGGAAATAATAAAGTCACTAAATCAGTAAACTAGAAATGCTGAGAGGCTCATTGAGGCCAGTAGGTGTCTCACTTCTGACCATAGAGGTCCAGGTGTTTTCTTTTCTAAGTAACTGTTGTCCAATGTTACCATGGGGATGGGTTTTAACCCGTTCAAGACCCATGAAATGGAGCTCCTCTTTGCCTTTATGTATGGATTTAAAATGGCAGCAGAGTGCTGATTCTTCAGATCCCAATCTAATCTTACTGCGGTGTTCCCCTATCCTCACTTTAAGAGCACGAGAACTTTGTCCTATATAGATCTTGTTGCATGAACAGACTATACAATAGACACACCCAACAGAATTGCAGGTAATGGCATCCTTAATCCTGAACATTAATCCTGAAAACATCAATGCAAAATACAGCAATCAATGCATACAAGATCAAGTCCTAATTAATGCAAAATACATCAGTAAACATTTATTTATTTATTTATAGTTCAAACTTGCTATACTGCCACTCCCCGAGGGCTCGGAGCGGTTTACAGTTTGACATGACAAAATTTAAAGTATATACAGAAGAAAGCCCCAGCAAAATGCATATAGAGTATACAAAGGGTAAATCCCAAAATTACTCTAGGCTCAAGACACATATAAGGTTGAACCCATCAAGGTAAACATAAATATAAGTAAATACCCGGAAACCCAGGTGGGTGATGACCAACGGAGGAGGCCAGGAGGCGTGTATGTTAGCCGCGTTAGATAGAGAAGCCAGGAGGCGTGTCCGCTTGACATCAGCATAGTGGGACGTCGCTCGTGTGTGACGTAATGTAGTTTCCGCCTAAGAACCACGTCAGTGGGAAAGAGCGTCGCTCGTCAATGACATGGCGTGAATAGCGCTCAAATTTAAAGTATAACTTTTAGAGGAGAGTTCCAAAATAAAAGTTCAAATGATCAAGGGCAAGCATGCCAAAGAAGCAAGTAATGCCAGCAAGGACAGGATCTCAGTGGTCACAACGAAGCCACTGAAGCCGATGGGAACCCACTTGGAGCAAGGGGGGCCAATGGGGGAAGAAAGCAAGCCGCAAAAAGCGCCAATGTGCCGTAGCACCGTCCAGCAAGTATAGATATACGGCTGTATAGCCTGTAGTGTGGCGAAGATGTAAAATAGAACTGAAAATCAGTGGCAGGCTTGGGGTAGATATATAGATAACATTTTCTTTTTAATGAGGGGTGACATTACCACATCTATCTGTGACACCTGGCTCTCGACGTGGCACCCTAATATTGTTTTCAATACTATATATAATCAAATGGAGGTCCACTTTTTAGATGTCACCATATACAAGGTGAACAACAAACTATGTGTTAGGAATTACAGTAAACCCACCAATAGGAATTCTCTGTTGCACTATCAGAGCTTCCATCCTTTCCCCCTCAAAAATAATCTACCCTATTCCCAAATACTTAGAATGAAAAGGAATTCCACCTCTTCCCACAATTATGAAAAAGATTCCCATTGCATGCTTGAGAATTTCCGTGAAAGAGGATACCCTCATCATATCTTATAGCAAGCCAAATATAAAGTTGACAACATACAGAGGACCCACACCCTAGAGACATCCACTAGACTGAGACCCAATAGGCCTTTCTGGCCTTTGACGCCTTCTACTGACTCCAACGAGATCCTACATATTGTTAAAAAATACTGGCCCCTTCTATCTGATATCCCAGATTTACAGCACACACCCATGCCCGCTTACAGGCGCACTTCCAATTTGGGAGATTTGTTGATCCACACAGACCACAGACTACATAGATCGCACAGTGTTCTCACACCAGGTATGAGACACTGTGGCAACTGCAGTGTTTGCAAATTTGTTCTTACCACACGAGAACTATATGTAGCACACAAATCCAGAACGTTCAGGATTAAGGATGCCATCACTTGCAATTCTGTTGGGTGTGTCTATTGTATAGTCTGTTCATGCAACAAGATCTATATAGGACAAAGTTATCGTGCTCTTAAAGTGAGGATAGGGGAACACCGCAGTAAGATAAGATTGGGATCTGAAGAATCAGCACTCTACTGCCATTTTAACCCTGGTGTTCTGTTCGGGTCAATTTGACCCGTTTTGGAAATTAGATATTTTTTATTCATTCATTTTTTGATTTTGAAACTTGTGGTTCCTTCTATTTTCCTAATTTACGGGGTTCATACTAAGGGTACTTAATTTTTTTTGTTTCGTGCTTTACTTTTTTGCGCTACAGTTTTTTACACACTTGTTATGTTCGGGTCAAAATGACCCGGTAGCCTTTATACTAATCTAATACCATATTTTGAGTAAAACAAAGGATTTTTAGTTTATTTTGAGACTACTTATTGCATCTACTATTGTTTATCAAGTTATCTACTTGCTTTAGGTGGACATAAATGGATGGATACATTTATGCAAATGATTTCAGAACAAACCATATGCATTTTCTTCCAGTACCAATTTTTTTCTTATCCTGGCTGCATTATTGTTTACTGTTGTGTGTTTTCATATGCCTGTTATTATATCTGATATGGAATGTGGAAAGAGATTCAGTCAGAGTGAGAGTCTGCATATACATCAAGGGCACACAGGGAGAAAGCACATATCATATAAACTTGAGTATATACTTTAGTATAAGCTGACACCTATATAATATAAGGCACCTAATTTTAGGACAAAAATTGGGAAAACTTACTGACTTGAGTATAGGCTGAGGGTGGGAAATGAGGCAGCTATGAGGTGGAAAGGAGGTTTCTGGAGAAGAAAGACAGTGGGAGGGGTAAACTGGAGAAGGGGGGAAAGATGTAGATGGGAAAGGGGTGTGGAAAAAGTGCTTTTCTTTCTTTGCCTTTGAATAAATAGATTGGCAGAAACCTTTTGGGGGAAAAACTGAATTTTTTTATTTTTTTATGATTATTTTTCTGATTATTTTTTCAAAATGCTTTTATACTGTTAAAATTTATTTTAGTTTTAAGTTAGTTGTACTAATAGTTACCTGAAGTTGTTGTTGATGTTGTTGTAAAAGATATAGCTGATTATTCACGCACAAGTTTGTTACTTTGGTGTAATATGCAAATTAGGCTGTTTTACATAAATCAACATAAAAAATTTTTAAAAGTTTTTTATTCAATTTTTCTTTGATAATGAACAACTATGATCAGACACAGTATAATAATGCAACAGGTATTCAAAAGAACTTTTCAGTGGCTCAAAATAACATCAAATAACATCCGGGTCAAAAATGACCCCGAACATAACAAGTGTAAGTTTTTCCTAACAGAACAGCAGGGGTTTTAAGTTAGTTGTACTAATAGTTACCTGAAGTTGTTGTTGATGTTGTTGTAAAGATATAGCTGATTATTAAAGCACAAGTATCTTACTTTGGTGTAAAATGCAATACGGCTGTTTTGCATTAATAAATCACAAAAATTTAAAAATTAAGTTTTTTTATCCATTTTTTTTACATAATGAACAACTATGATCACACACAGTATAATAATGCAACAGGTATTAAAAAGAACTTTTCAGTGGCTCAAAATAACATTTTAATAGGTTCGGGTCAAATTGACCCGAACATAACAAGTGTACAGTACACCCGAACAGAACTCCAGGGTTAAATCCATACATAAAGGCAAAGAGGAGCTCCATTTCATGGGTCTTGAACGGGTAAAAACCATCCCCATGGTAACATTAGACAACAGTTACTTAGAAAAGAAAACACCTGGATCTCTATGGTCAGAAGTGAGACACCTACTGGCCTCAATGAGCCTCTCAGCATTTCTAGTTTACTGATTTAGTGACTTTATTATTTCCCTTACTATAGTCAGCTGTTCTGAGGGCTATATATATCCCACCCTCTAAGTCCTCCCTACCGTATGGCGGTCATACCCACTACTGTATTTGATAATATCTTGTATGCATTGATTGCTGTATTTTGCATTGATGTTTTCCACTTGGAATGTACTATATATGATAATTCTCAATTGATTGATGTATTTTCACATGTTTGGAATTGGAGTGCTCTTTTAAATGTTTTGATATACTATATGCATTATATTGATACATTGCTACTTTATTGATGTAGTGCCTGTTTATTCAGAGAGACTTATTTCTCAGTGTGTTATTCCATTACTGTATACCAGTCCTATATTGTTCCTTGTGTTTGTTTGTGCGAAAGCTGGCATGGGCAAACTTGGACCTTCCAGGTGTTTTGGACTCCAACTTCCACCATTCCTAGCAGCCTCAGGCTCTTTTCCTCCCCCCTCAGCCATTTAAGCAGGAAAGGGCCTCAGGCTGTTAGGAATGGTGGGAGTTGAAGTCCAAAGCACCCAGAGGGCCAAAGTTTTCCCATGCCTGTTTTAGGGACCTTAAAGTGGTGAGCCTCCTTCCAACATTGTGATTCTGGATAGAAAACAAACAACAACATAACAAAACATTGTTTGAGTCCACAGTGCTCTCTGGGTGTAGGTGAACTACAACTTCCAAACTCAAGGTCAATTCCCAAGCAAACCCTTTCAGTACTTTCTGTTGGTAATGGCAGTTCAATATGCCAGGTTTGGTTCAATTCCATTGTTGCAAGAGTTCAGGATGCTCTTTGATTATGTGTTAACTATAAATCCCAGAAACTGTTGTCAGATTATTGCATTTCCTATCCGCTGTGACATAAATAGACAAGAACTGTAACTCCCAAATGTCAAGGTCTATTTTCCCCAAACTCCATCTGTGTTCACATTTGGGCATATTGAGTATTCATGCCAAGTTTGGTCCTGATCCAACATTGTTTGAGTCCACAGTGCTCTCTGGATGTTGGTGAACTACAACTCCAAAACTCAAGGTCAATGCCCACCAAACTCTTTTAGTATTTTCTGTGTGGGAAGTTTGTGTCTTTCTGCCATTCCTGCCAGGATATCTATGTTGTGTTCATCGAAACAGGCCCAGGTTTCACACTGAGTGTATAAATACATTAAAAATCATACTAACTATATGTATTACTGTGTTAGAATGTCATTTTGGTTGGTGGTGTGCCCCAGGATATTGTAAATGTAAAAAATGTGCCGCGGCTCAAAAAAGGTTGAAAAACACTGGCTTAGGATGCCAGGAAGCTGTGTATGTACAAGAAAATGGTTTGCCTGTGACTCAGTCAGGAAGAGATGCAGTATCTCTTAATGTGCATGGAAAGGTCAACATTTCCTTTCTTGCCTGAGTCAGCCACCAGATATGAATGACATGGAAAATCATTCCTGATCTCTAACATCATAATCAGCTATACTCTGAGACCAAAAATAACATCACCTGCAACATCCAATGTCATTTGCGAGTGCCCATTGGTTTTGTGTGTATAACGCTTTGAGTCACCCGAGGGCTGAGAAAAGCGGTATAGAAATATAATAAATAAATAAATAAATAAATAACCAACCTTCCTTGCAGCTTTTGCAGGTGAAGAGCTATTAATTTGGTTTTAAATTTTAAGAGCAGACTTTACAAACAGTTATTCACAGTAAGAAATAATAATACAACGATTACATAATATTTTTTGTGCAATGTATTGTCGAAGGTGGGAGAACGACAAACAGAAAAGAGTTCTTTCTCCCACCCCGAACATTCCACAGATATATAAACCCCACTTGCCTAGTTTCCAACAGACCTTATAACCTCTGAGGATGCCTGCCATAAATGCAGGCGAAACATCAGGAGAGAATGCTTCTGGAACCTGGCTATACAGCCCAGAAAACTCACAGCAACCCAGATTTTTTGTGCTTTTTGCAGTTTAAAACACTGATCCAGGTCCCGGGCCACTGATTTTTTGTCATATGCAGCATAAACAAATATGTTTCTAGTTAAATAGTGACTAAGTAAGAGCAGATTGAGAGCAACAAAACTGTTGGTCGCAAGGAACATAACTGCTTCAGTTTCCTAGGAACCTAATTAATACAATTATTGTGCAAAAGGCCATGAAAGAAATAATAGCTTGGAGACATTTGAGCTGTAGGCTTCTTAAATTTATCGCCATCAGTTTTATTCCAGCACAGAGATGACATCTCTAATGAAAATGTTTGTTTTGAACTGTGCATACGTATTGGGATGTGAACCCGTGAATATTTATTTATTTATTTATTTCACGGTATTTATATGCCGCCCTTCTCAACCCCAAAGGGGACTCAGAGCAGCTTACAATATAACATAGTACCTCACTGCCACAGCAATACCAGTACTACACATCACAATGTACCACAATATTATTAGTAATATTGCCCGTAACATAAAATATACAATCATAATATCATACTATCATTAGTAGTATTACACTGCATTACATCACAACACCATCAATGTTAAATGTATATACAATATAATTGTATTGTATCATATACTATTTATTTATTTCACAGTATTTATATGCCGCCTTTCTCAAGCCCGAAGGGGACTCAGAGCGGCCCACAAGCAAAAAGCAATACAATATACAATATACTATCTTATCGTCACAGCACAACACCAACACTACACATCACATCGCACTGCAACATCACACCGCAACACCATTAGCAATATTACATGTAATAAAATATATAATTATAATATATCATAATAAATATCGTATTATTATGGGTGCTATATTGTATTACACTACAACACCATCAACATTATAAGTATATACAATATATTATATCATTATATTATATGTATATACAATATATATCATACCATAATCATATTATATTACACTACCTTTTATTATAATAAAATAATAAATAAAATTATCCATAGGTGTGAAACTGTTGAGTGAGAGCTCTATAACCGTTTACCCATTGGGACTGCTATGTTTAAGATTTGAGAAGGTTTTTTTTTTACTTTGAAAGGTGAAATTGCAATTCAATTGAATTACTGAAATGGGAAACAGAAGATTTTCTCTTTTCTATGTTTCTGTAGAAAAAAAGGTTTGACGCTAAGAAGATGAATCTGGAAAAGGAAACTACATTATAATGGTAAATATGTTTCTATTCTTTATTGTTTTTCAGTTATAAACACTTTTCTTAGCCTAGCAGCCTAAATTATCATTGTTGTTGCTATGAGATTTCAAGGCATTTATGATTTAGGGTGACTCCAAGGAGAACTTTATGAGATCTCTTTGGAAAGGTTTGTTCAGAAGTTTCCTTTGCCCTCCTCTTGAAGCAGAGAGAATGTGACTTACCCAGGATCACCCCATTGGTTTTTCATGACCAAGCAGGTATCTGAATTCTGATCTCCAGTATCCTAGTACAACACACAAATAATAATAATAACAACAACAACACTTTATTTATATTCCACCCTTCTCACCCCGAAGGGGACTCAGGGCAGATCACAAGTACACATAGGCAGCAAACATTCAATGCTGCTTTGTATTGACACACAGACACACACAGAAGGAGATTCTTGTGTCGCGCCACAGGGGGGTGCTGTCGCTCCATCCTCTTATGATGAAGAACTTGTCAGGATTTCCACATTCTAGTATCTGGTCTTTCTCCTCTTTATGGCATTGTAAAAACCTCCCCCGCTTTTTTATTAGTGGTACCTAATTTCTCTACAGCTAAAGCTGTTTTCGAACTGCTTAGGTAAATAGTTGGTAGGGCTGACAGTTGGCTGCCCATGCCAACCTTGGGTTCGAACTTGCAACCTTTGGTTGATAGATCTTTAACAGCTGCTGATTAAACTGCTGTGCTAACCTTTGGCCCTTCAAACCACTATACTGTACTGGCACTCCTAAACTATAAAACTAAAAGATAATATTTGCATGTCTGTGACAGTCATAACTCACTGGGTCACCTCAAAATCTTAATGTTTTGGTTGTCCAGATTGTTGTGCTGAGATTTAAGTCAAACTCCAACAGGAGGGTTGTTAGAATTGAGAGCTGGGCAGGAAAGAAATCACGATCGATGATTCAGAATTTCACAGTGTTTTTGACTGCCTGTCAAGTTGCAGTGGCCACTTTCAAGTTGGAATATGAAGCTTGTGCCTCCTAGAAGCCAAATTACTCTGAAATTGAGTTTCTATAATTTACTGGAAAGTGTTTGTTTAAGGCAGTGGTTCTTAACCTGTGGGTCCCCAGGTGTTTTGGCCTACAACTCCCAGAAATCTCAGCCAGTTTACCAGCTGTTATGATTTCTGGGAGTTGAAGGCCAAAACATCTAGGGACCCACAGGTTGAGAACCACTGGTTTAAAGGATAATAAAGAGGAGAGAACTACTGAAGTCAACATTGTAAAGGTGAAAAAATGACTGTATACACACACACACACACACACACACACATACACATACACACAATATTTTATATATTCCTCATATATATATTGCTATATAATACGCACACATATTATATTATATTATTGGCATATATATTACTATATAATACAATGTTACTATTACATATTACTATATTAAATAGACTCATAGAATAGAGTTAGAAGGGACTCTACCACGGTATTGGGAGAGAACACACAGGAAGGAAGGAGAGAAGAAAGGAAGGAGGGAAGGAAGGAAGGAAGGGAAGGAAGGAAGGAAGAAGAAAAAGTAGAAAGGAAAGGCAGGAAAGAGGTAAAGAAGGAAGGAGAAAAGGAAATAAGTGAAAGAAGGAAGGAAACAGGGAGGGAAGAAAGGAGACAAAGGAAGAAGTAGAGAAAGGGGAGGGAAAGAAGGAAAGAGAGAAGGAAGGATGAAACTAAAGAGAGAAAGAAGGAAAGAAAGGAGAGAAAGAAAGAGGTAGAGAAAGGAGAGAAAGGGGAAGGGGAAGAAAAAGGGGGGAAGGAATAGGTAGGTGCCTCTCTTTCATAATAGTCCAGATAGCTACCTCTACTTTTTTACTATAGGCCACAGCTAGTCTATAATTTCATACTCTTAGGGCCCTTCCGTACAGCTGTATAAAATACACATTGAACTGGATTGTATGTCAGTGTGGTCTCAGATACTCCAGTTCAAAGCAGATACTGTGGATTATCTGCCTTGATATTCTGGATTATATGGCTGTGTGGAACGGCCCTTACATGTTCTTAAATTATAACACAGATGTGATTGAAGTTGTGTTGTATTAAACTATCAATCCTTATTGGAGCAACATTTATTATGAAAATAAAAACCGTAGTGTCTTCACTGAACTGGGGATGGTGTTAAGAGTTTAGGCTACTTTCTCATCATGAATTCCTAATAGTGACACACCCTAGTTACAGATGATTTTGAATATATAAACACTGCTATCCTTGGTAAAACCACAAAATGTAAACTGTCCCCAGATTTATTTTATCTACCTCTTTTCCTGGTAGGTACAGAATTACTGGAATGATTGAATAATAAGTTGTACCAGGAAAGCTACACTAAAGAAAATGAGCCCCACTTGTTTGTTTGGTGTCTAGGATACAAAGATGCCCAAATTGTTAGTTTGGCTAGCAAGTTACCAGGTTGCACTAGAGTTGTATGTTTGTCTTTAATAGCGGTACCGCAGAATAACATACACTCATGGACTTCTGATGACGGACATGATGGTCACCTGTGAATAGACTGTTTCCCCTTTGAAGTTTGAAATAAAAAAAAAACAAATTTGTGCTTTGAATCAAGGTCACTATGTAGGTTAGCTAAAATAATGTGTAGCTTTTTGTTTAAGATACCGTTATAGAAAGGGCTAATGAGAACTGAAAACTTTATTTCCAAGCCTCAGCTTAGTTTGGAAACAGATTTTTTTTAATGAACATGGATTATTTCTGATGCAAGCAGAGGACTCTTCATCCATCTTTCAGATGTATGACAGTCTAATACAATCAACAGTTGACAAATTTGTCAAAATAGAGACATTTATGGCCTCCGTGATGGCCTGTTTTATGTTTGATGCCAGCCTAGAAAATATATTTGGAAGTGTATATTACTTCATCATATAATATTGAGCAAGATCTCTTCCAACTTTATGATTCTCAGATTATCCACTTCTCATTTACCTGCTGCTACAAAAATGGGTTTTGACATGGAAATTGTGGACTTGAAACCATTTTAAAATGACAAAATTACTCATCCTAGGAGAAGAACGGAAATAGGTTTTTTCCCCAAGTTATTTATTGCTTTCACAATGCAGAGGTTTAGAGCCGTTACCATAGCTTAGCATCCTGGAAACACTTTTTTGGTTTAAATAAACCAATTCAACGACTTTTAGGAAGACTAACAGTGTGAGATGAAGTAGAGTTTCTAGCTCTTAAAGCTGTAGATGCATTAAGAGCTGGATGCAGCTTATACATTTTGTATCACTAGAGAAAAAAAGGCAACACAACATTTCATGTTACTATGCATACCCACTTTCCAGGTTTTTCTAATTTCTGTAGCAAAAAGACACTTGTATATCTCACCAAATAGAATTTATCATTTATTGTATTAATCAGAATAGTTTACAAATTAAGAAATATGCAGGTCAGATGTATTCTAGTTTATGGTGAGTTGTTGACTTTAATCCCGTTGGAGTGAAAACACAAGTCATGTAAATAACATACAGTAATTTCAAAATATATGGCCTAGTTTGAACAATTAGACCTAAAGATGATTTCTGAAGTTGAGAATTTGTGGTATGTAGATCCAGGTTTGTTTTAAGCAGAGACAGGCACATCAGTTAAGAAACTGGATAATGTTTACACTAAAAAGTAAATAAAGATAGAAAGGAAGGCTTTTATCTACATTGAAAAGAGGGCATTTATTATACCCATCTACACACTTACATTTAAATATGTTACATTGTTGCACTGAATTGAATGTCAAAAATCCTTTCATTTATGGCTTACCCTTCCTGTTTTGTAACTTGGATGCGAATAAAGCAATTGCATGAGTTTTTGAAATGCCCATATCTCATCCACTCCCTGGAAGGGAATGAGCGAGATCGACCAAAAATAGTTTTACACAGAAAGACTGAATGAAATAAACAACAATCATGTATAGTTTTTGTCCAAAGTTGCTTTCACAAGGGCCAGGCCCCATTCCACCCCTCCATAGCATTGACCAAGAAGGACAATTGCCAGGAATATTTTTAAGAAACTGATTGCCCAACAATTGACTCTATTTCTGAAAGCTAAATCTTGGATTCGGTCCGAAACCAGATTTGTAGCAAAAGAATCACATTTTCAAACATGTTAGTTAACCTATGCCTTTTATCAATCATGACATTGCCATCGAAGATATGATTTCCATGCTGCAATTCAGAAATCTGGAGCTCTTCTCATTAACAGTCCGCTTTCCCCCCAAGACTCAACCTCATTGAAGCAGCTTTGGAAAAAGCTGGTAGCTGTTTTCATTCTGAAGAGTTGACATTACAGACATGTTTAAATATTTAAAATAATGCTGTATTAAGGAGGAAGCAAGCTTCTTCAGTGTTCCACAGACTAGGATGTGGAACAGTGATTCAAAGTGCCGAAAAAGAGGTTCCACCTGAATGTTAGGAATAACTTCCTGATGGTAAGAGCAGTTTGACAGTGGAATATTTGATTTGGAGACTGGTAGAGACTGGATGGCTTCTGTTCTGGAGAGTTTGCATGGCATTGGCTTGGATGGTCTTTTGCTTCCGATGTCATCTGTTTTGCGGGTGATTTTAATCTAGCCTTTGTTGAGCTTTCTAGCAAGTAACTAGGAGAGAAGGGGAGACATATACTGTATGCTAGGAAGAAGAGAAGAAAAGATACTGCTTATTGGTTTGTTAGATTCTGGACATATGCCTTGGTTGTGCTAACAGCTGTATATGTATAGAATCAGAGAAAAGGTTAGCTAATAACAGAACTATTTATTATTTATATTTATTTACTATATTTTTATACCACCTCTCTCAGCTCGAAGGCGGTTCGAGGCGGTGCACACATGGCAACGAATGCCCACATATAAAATACATTTAATAAAAACGACCATATAAAAGCAAAAATTCACAGTTAAAAATATAAGAAAACATTTATATTTCAGATCAGGGCTGCCCACGAAGTGGATTGCGATCAACCAGTCGATCGCGGGTCTAAAGGAGGTGGATCGCAGCTGCCCCGCCTCACACTCCCTCGTTCCCACTGCCGGTGAGAGAGAGGCAGGGGGCAGGGCATTGTGAGAACGAGGGAGCACGAGGCGGGGCCCCCGGAGGCCCCGCCTCGCGCTCCGTCCTGCCTCTCTCTCGCTGGCAGCGGGAACAAGGGAGCACGAGGCGGGGCTCCGGAGGCCCCGCCTCGCGCTCCCTCATTCCCGCTGTTGGGTGCGAAGCATTGCAGGAACGAGTGAGCGCGAGGCAAGAGAGAGGCAGGGCGGAGCATGAGGCGGGGCCTCCGGAGGCCCTGCCTCGCGCTCCCTCGCAATGCCCCACGGGAGGAGCGGTGCGCGGAAAGCACGCCGCACGGAAGGTAGATCTTCTTGACTTGGTTTTTTAAAAAGTAGCTCGCATGCTGAAAAAGTGTGGGTACCCCTGTTTTAGATAGTTAGTTACATTTATATCTTGTCTTTCCTCCAGCAAGTTCAAGACAGACTAGCTCATTTTCCTCCACCTTCATCTTGCAGCAACCTAGTGAGGGATGTAAAGCTAAGAGTTGGTGACTAATGAAAGGTTGTCCAGTGAACTTCCAAATTCCGTGAAGATTAGAACGTCCCAGTTATTTACAGTAACCTGCACACTTCATTGGGCCTCAAGAAGGGTATGCTAAAAGCATTTAGACTTCTTGAACAAAACAGAAATATAGATATTATTACATTCGTATATTATTGTTTTGGGGATCCTTCTTTGGTGTGCTGTTCATACAAAATACTGAATGGTGGAATGGAAAGAGGGATAAGTAATTTACTGTTCTATTAACATTGTACTTGTGAAACTTGAGTTCTCAGGCCCCAATGTAATCATTTGGCCACTGCACAACACTTACATTGGAACATGATTTTGTTATTTTGTATTTGCAGCAGTATCTGTTTCTGGTCTTGGAAGCTAGACAAATTCTTCCAGCCTAGCTGCATTTTTCTTGAAATGGACAAGGTTTGCCTTGTTACATTCTTGGGCTCTGTATCTCAGTTGATCAAAGAATATATTTGTTTTGCTTAGAAACAGCAACAGTTTGAACAGGCCAGGAGAAGTAACATCAACATCAGATTTAGCTTTTTGTCTTTAGTTTTGGGCTTTGTGATATTCTGTTACAAGCTACAGATGCCAGTAAAATGTATTGTGTTCTGGTTGATATTTAATTTTTCTCATATGTAGTTACATTTATGTTGCCTGGTTGTGAAGTAATACCACTTGTTCTTGAACTTTGAATTTAAGTATATTCATGTAATCATGTTTGAAACTAGTAAGGTTCACTCATTGTCAGGTGAGTCTGTGAAATACACAATAAATCTATATAAATAAAATGTAATGTTTGTTTGTGGGATTAACATAACTCAAAAACCGCTGGACGAATTGACACCAAATTTGGACACAATACACCTATCAGGCCAACGAGTGACCATCACTCTTAAAAACACTGAAAAACACAGCGGAAGGGACTTAATAAGCCAAGAAATAAAAAAATACATTACAATACATGTGGAAAACCATATATATACACACAAAACACATATACACAGACTGGGCCCCAGCAGCGTGTGGCAGGGGATGGCTAGTTATATATGTATGTATGTAAAAGTTTTTCATTGAGTTTCTATACATTTCGTTATTGGCATTTATGTATGTGTCCATATCACACACACAGCCTTTATTGTCATACAACAGGGATCGGGAACCTTTTTGACTCAGAGAGCCATGAAAACAAAATATTTGGAAATATTTCAGTGAGAACCATATAATATGTATAATATATTTTAAGACTGAATTCAAGTAAATGTGAGTATATACATACATACTATGAGAAAAGGATTCCCCCGGCAGAATGACGGGACACTTCAGACCTGGCTCTGCAAAAGGCATGCTCAGGACGCTGGGAAGGAAGAGAAGACGGAAGGAAGGGGGAAAGAAAGAAAGACAGAGGAAATAAAGGAAGGAGGGTGAGAGGAAGAAAGAAAAGAAGAACGAACTATGGAAATGGAAGAAAAGAAAAGCAGGAGAGAGATTAGGAGGGGAAAAGAAAGAAGGAAATGGGAAGGGAGGAAAGGGTGGGGAAAAGAAAGGAAAGGGATTGAGGAAAAAGTAAAATAATGAAGGGAAAAGAAGAAAAGAAAGAAGAGGGGAGAGAGGGAAGTGAAAAGTAAGGAAGGAGAAGGAAAAAAGACTTGGGGAAAAATAATAGAAGAGGAAGGAAGAAGGAAGAGGGAGAATGAAGAAGAGGAAGGGGAGAGAAGGGAAAAGGAAGGAGAGAAGGAGAAGGGTGAAGGGGAGAAAGGAAGGAAGAAGAAGAAAGGAAGAGGGAGAATAGGAAAGAAGGAAGGGCAGAGTGGGAGGGAAAAGGAAGGAGAAGGAAAGGGTGAAGGGGAGAAAGGAAGGAAGAGGAAGGAAGAGGGAGAATGGAGGAAGGAAGGGGAGAGGGAGGGAAAAGGAAGGAGAGAAGGAAAGGGTGAAGGGGAGAAAGGAAGGAAGGGGAAGAAAGGAAGAGGGAGAATGGAGGAAAGAAGGAAGGGGAGAGGGAGGGAAAAGGAAGGAGAGAAGGAAAAGGTGAAGGGGAGAAACGAACGAAGAGCGAGAATATAGGAAAGAAGGAAGGGGAGAGAGGGAGGGAAAAGGAAGGAGAGAAGGGGAAGGAAATGATGAAGGGGGAGAAAGGAAGGAAGTGGGAGAATGGAGGAAAGAAAGGGGAGAGAGGGAGGGAAAAGGAAGGAGAGAAGGGGAAGGAAAGGGTGAAGGGGAAGGAAGAAAGGGAGAACGGAGGAAAGAAGGAAGGGGAGAGAGGAAGGGAAAAGGAAGGAGAGAAGGAGAAGGAAAGGAAAAAGCGGCGATGGCGGCGATGAAACTGCAGTCGCGGCGCATATGCGTCACTCCTCCCCGCTGCATGCTGGGAAACCGAGGCCCGGGCTGCTCTGGAGAGCCAGATGCAATCATGAAAAGAGCCACATCTGGCTCCCGAGCCATAGGTTCCCTACCCCTGTCATACAACAACAAACTCACAACGCAGGTGGAGTCACAGATAAAAAGGAAAGCATACTTAAAAGTTACTAATCTCAAAAATAAAATTTGTAGCAGTATCTCTAAAGAATGCATCAGAGTCCCTATCTCTTATAAGGGGTTGGTTTAACCCCCAGATTACTATTAAAACTGAATTTAATATGTCGCAAAATGATGCATGTCTAAAAAGCATGTCACCAACATGAAATGTCTGGAAAACTCTGACTTGGAGGATGGGTGACACTTAAGAAGCCAGAAAAGTAAGACATTATTCTTTTAAAGGGAGATTTGTAAATATTAAGAAAAGGAAACAAAATGTTTTCCCTCTTCAAGGCAAACTGAATTGCAGCATTAGAATTCTCTTACTAATACAAGCTTACTTTTTATTAGCAAACATTTTGGTTAGTTTAGTTTTTGGTTTTCAGCAGACTTTTCCAAATGTCATGCTTTCAAGAAAGTCGTTAGGTTGATTTAGATTTCTTTTATGTTGTCTCAACAAAGAATGTAAATCTTTGTTGATATTTTTCTTGCGTGCAAGAACAAACCATTTATTTTTTTCCTCATGCAGCATGAGACTAAGGCACTTTTTCTTTGCTTTGAGATGGCCTTTCACATTTTGTGACTTCCCAAGTAAAAAGCTTCATACACTAATTCCAATTTTATACAGACTATACGTTTTTGTGCAAAAATGTTGGAATTTGCAGAAAACGATTTACGCTAAATTTTTTTGCATAAATGTCCTAATTTTATTTTAAGAAACCTATTTTATTTAATGTGGTTTCCCAATATTTTTTTAAAATTTTCTTTAGTAAGTTTTATCAATGTTTTAAAAATGCAAATATTATCAAAATTGTTAATGTTGGATCAGAGGAAACAAGTAAATACTAGGCTCGGAACATTAAACCTAGCCCGTTAGCTTATTCCTGCATTTGCCCATACAAAGTTTATTTTGATACAAGATTTCATGCATTAAGATCTACTTTCTCTGTCTATATATGTTGTATGTCCATGGCATTGAATGTTTGCCTGTATATGTGTATTGTGATCCGCCCTGAGTCCCCTGTGGGGTGAGAAGGGCGGAATATAAATGATGTAAATAAATAAATAAATTTTATCCAATGTATAAGGTGCTATGCTAAATTACAACTGTATGTGTACACAGTTGGGGTGTCAGATAAAGAAGTGAGATCAGAGGGGGGAAAAAAGGTAGATTGTGATTATTATTGTTATAAATGCACTATGTGTGAAACAGTTCTTGAGTGAACACAGAGGCATTCCTGCCAGGATGAGCCAGTTAGTACTTAAAATAAACCTGAGCTTCAAAAAGCTGATCTTACCACTTCATCCAAGCTTAGTTTGTGGCCTGCATCTCACCATGCCCACTTGAGAGTACTTCCTAGGGTTATAATAGATAGGAAGCTGCTATAAAGTAGGCACATGTGCTGAAAAGATAATACTAAAAAGATATAGTTTCTTCAAGATCACCTTCTTTTGTTATTGATGGGTTTCTATATGAAATGTGCAATAAGAGCTGCAGCTTTTGTTAGATTACATGCGGTTTGGAAATGTTGTCCTTAGTTTCTTCGAATATTGTTGAAGCAGCTCAGTCACTTGTCTTTCTCTTGGCAGTTCGTACTAAGTAGTCTGATTACCTGCTCAGGGTGTATATTGCGGCCATTCTGCATTTAAAAATATATGACAGTTATATGTTTATATATCCATTACTTCATTGTACTATGAATCCCTTCATAAACACTTCTGTCTGCATATTACTTGAATGGATTTCAGCAATTTTATTCGGATCCCACAAAGCAAAATATTTAAATAGGAGAAGCTGTTTATTTCTGACATTTGGTTTGCCAAGACAAGCTGAAGAACATTTAAGATGTAACTAGTGGCCTACAGCCAACATTTTGATGATTAAATTCGAATCAATATATAAAAAGCAGTTTCAACATATGCATTCCAACATTTTCTTGGATGTTCATGTGATTTTCTGGTCTTATGTAAAAATGTTTTCGTGGTTGTTAGGGAGATTAATGTAAGATATGTCTGTCTACATAATCTATAGTACATGCAATAAGAAATATGATCTGTCAGAAGTGGGGTGTGGGTATAGGATTTTGGGAGACATTGGTGATTGGCTGAAAGCTTGAAAAGTCTTTCCAAACAGTGGGGGGGCAATACATTGGACAGCTAGGAATAAGACTTCTAGATATTGAAGGAATTACTCAAGGATCAGCAACAGATTAATTAGACTTGGGTCAATTAGGAATTACTGTATATCCGTGGTTCCCAACCTTTTTTTGACCATGGACTATAATAATAATAATAATAATAATAATCTTTATTTATAAACTGCCACCATCTCCCCAAATTTATTTATTTATTTATTTATGGTATTTGTACCCCGTAGCTTCTCACCCCCGCAGGGGGACTCAGCATGGCTTACATTTGCAGCACTACAGGCCGCAACACCAGAATACAATTTTAAAATACACCATATAATCAACATCATTAAAAAGCATTAAAAACATTAAAAAACATTACATTAAAAACCACTACATACAACAATAATTAATTAAAGCCATCAATTAATTATTGTCAGTCCAGTCAAGTCCAAAGTGTCAATCCAGTCAAATCCAAAGGTACAATTTACATCTGCTGCCCAAAGGCCTGGTCCCAGAACTACGACTTATTTTCTAAAAGCGAGGAGAGATGGAGTCGATCTTATTTTGTTTGGGAGTGCGTTCCATAGGTGAGGGGCCACCGCTGAGAAGGCCCTGTCTCTCGTCACCACCAGCCGCATTTGCGATGCTGGCGGAAGCGAGAGCAGGGCCTCCCCCAGATGATCTTAGACTGCGAGATGGGACATAGAGGCAGATGCGTTCAGACAAGTAAGCTGGGCCAGAACCGTATAGAGCTTTATAGGTCAATACCAGTCCCCAAAGGGGACTCGGGGCGGCTAACATGAGGCCAAGCCCAAAATAATACAACATAATTAAACACAGAATAACAAAATTACATCAAATAAATATAAAATAACAAGTAGGACAATGAATATAAAACAACACAACTACTCTCCAACATTAGTACCAAAAGGGTTATGAATTGGTTTTTTTTGTCAACTTTAGATTCAGTTTTGTTATCTGGAATACTGATTCTAAAAAAATGCTTTGGATAAACTACATCAGCTCTAGTTTCTGATACAGAACATATGCCATCCAGTAGCCCCCATCTGCTTGCCCACAGAAAACCGTATTCAATAATCTAGAGTTGATGTAGCCTAGCTAATGCAATTTTCTGAATGAGCACCCCAAATAATCCCAGGAACAGGCCTAAAAACGAATACACCAAGGGCCCCCCGCTTCCAGGCGCCACATGGAACTGCTGCACTCGGGGAGGGAGGAGTAGGAGAAGCAGCAGTCTAGCCTTTTGTGAGTGGTCAGCCTCTCCCCTCCTGACATCCCCGTTGCCTTGGCACTATCAGAGGGTTTCATGAGACCAGCCACTCCTGTTGCAGTAGTGTAGTAATGGTGAAGCTGTGGGCCATAATTTAGTTCTTGGGGATCACAGGTTGGGAACCACTTCTGTATATGCTCATATAAGCGTAGAAAAATATTCGACTTATCACCCTCCAAAACTGGGACAACGTATGCATGGTCAGTGACATGGGTCAGTGCCTGTCCATTTTTAATACGGGAACCTCTCTGAAAAAGGGTCACCAGAGTTTCAGCAGAGAAGGTTATGGGAAAAAAAAACATTATTAAATATCGCCAATGCTTTACTCCACTCCAAAATGGCTCCCCCGCAATGGTGATTAACTCCTCTCAGGCCGAAAAAGAAGGTAAGGAAGGAGGGAAGACTGCCTTTCTTTCTGCAGTTTGGGCAAGGGAAGGGAAATGTGGTGGGCACTTCTCATGTCCGCTTCTTGTCTCTGCCTTTGTATTGGGTCCCTAATGCTTCCTTGGCTCCCCGCACCCTTTTTCAGATTGCATTCTTATTCTACATTTTTATTCCTGTTTAACCCTATATTTGAATAGATGTAGATATTTGAAGATCAGCAGTGCAATTTACAAATACACCGTCAAATAAATAAATACATAATATTTTCTTTAATTTTCCCTATGTATTTTTAAAAGAAGAGAAAAATCTTCATTATTTACATGCCACTATCCTTTATCCTCTGGGTAAAATCCATGTATTTTACCTCAAAACCTGTTGGACTTCTACATGACATTGACTTATACAGGAGTATCGGTCAACGTGCTTATTTAGATATATGAAAGGAAGGGAGAGATGAGAATTAGAGTTAGTTTGGGTCGGTCAGCATTTAGATGTGTTAAATAATAAGCAATCTTTAACTTTATATTCAACTTCTATTGAATAACTGTTTTTAGTGGGTTGCTGTGAGTTTTCTGGGCTGTATTGTCATGTTCCAGAAGCATTTTCTCCTGACGTTTCATCCACATCTATGGCAGGCATCCTCAGAGGTTGTGAGGTTTTTTTTGGGGGGGGGGGGGGTATTATACACGTGTATTGGAATGCCCGAGTGGTATCTGTAGTGGCAATAGTTATTCAAAACTGTGATATCTGGACCAATAAAGTCTTGCCCAGGAACCATGATGGCATCTGGGAGGTGTCCACATTTGAAAGTCATAGAAGGGACATTGTGACGGCTCGGCAAGCGCCCCTGCATAAAGGATCTTGAGTTTGTAAAGTTTTGCTTTGTTAAGATGTGTTTTGTAGCTTGCACAGTTTGTTAAAGGTGAGGTTACATTGATTGGTCCCCTGTACCTGTCAATCATTGTTTGCAGAGCCCAGTTGATTTTGTCCTTTCCCAGAGATTTTGGGGATCAAGCCATTTTGTAAGCCGAACTTTCCAGGATTTCTCCAGAGAGGACGTGACTGAGGCTTTGCCAGGCCAGGCCTTGGTCAGGTTATCTTCCAACACCAGACTGACTTTTCTTGGGACTCATATAGAAAGACAGAAAAGCAAATAGGGTAGCAAGTATATATCAGACACAATTAGAAAAACAGTTCATTTAGTCAATTCATCCAATTTGCTCCTGAATTGGATGAATTGACTAAATGAACTATTTTTCTAATTGTGTCTGATATATACTTGCTACCCTATTTGCTTTTCTGTGTTTAACACGGTGCAGTCCACAGTTTTGTTAAACTCCTATAGAAAGCCCAGCATACCAGAAGGTTGGGTAGCTCTGAGGAGTCTCAAGCGCCTTCAAACCAGTCAGTTGGCATCCAGAAGAAGGTTTCATGCCTTCAATATAGGCCATCTGGCTGGGGTTTCGAGTGTTCTTACCTTGAAGCCATAGAGAAGGACTTGGAGAACGATCCGGCTAAATCTTCCTGGACAAAGCTACAGAGAGACTATAATGTACGATCTTTCCTTTATCCTTTTGGGGAACAAAGCGAAATGCCTGAGTGACATTAACTCATGTTAAGAACAATAAAGCCTGTTTGAGTTAACTAGAGTGTCCAGCTTGATCCTTGGGAGCCCCAAGCCTCTAAAGCAGTGTTTCTCAACCTTCCGAATGCCGCGACCCCTAATACAGTTCCTTATGTTGTGGTGACCCCAACCATAAAATTATTTTCATTGCTACTTCATAACTCATTTTGCCACTGTTATGAATAGTAATGTAAATATCTGATATGCCAAATGTATTTTCACTCACTGGACCAAATTTGTCACAAATACCCGATGTGCCCACATTTGAATATTGGTGGTGGTGGTGGTGGTGGTCGGGATTGATTTTGTCAGTTGGAAGTTATAGTTTCTGGGATTTATAGTGCACCTACAATCAAAGAGCATTCTGAACTTCACCAATGATGGAATTGAACCAAACTTGGCACACAGAACTTGACCAACAGAAAATGCTAGAAGGGTTTGGCAGGCATTGACCTTGAGTTTTGGAGTTGTAGTTCACCAACATCAAGTTTGGTCAAAAATGATGGATTTAGACCAAACTTGACAATATGCCCAAATATGAACACTGGTACAGTTTGGGAAAAGAGACTTGATATTTGGGAGTTGTAGTTGCTGGGATTTATAGTTCACCTACAATCAAAGAGCATTCTGAATCCCACCAATGATAAAATTGGGTCAAATTTCTCACACAGAACCCCCATGAACAACAGAAAATTCTGTCTTCTGATGGTCTTTGGCGACCCCTCTGACATCCCCTCGCGACCCCCCCAGGGGTCCCGACCCCCAGGTTGAGAAACACTGCTCTAAAGGAAGGCAAAAAGCAATCCCCCTTACTGGGTATTTACAGCCTGGGTGCGATGGCACAGACATAGGAAGGGAGGTCCACACCTTGCTGGCTATTATGGGAATCAGGAGAAGCAGTGACAGTTCACTACAGCCAAATAATGTCAGTACCACAGCAATCTCCCTGTCCTTAGGCTACGTGTGATATTTCCTTTTGATCTCACTTTGTCGCTAATCATCATCTTACTGCTTCTGCCTCTTCTAACTTTTCAGAAAACAAGGCACTCATTTGAATGGGTATAAAAAGAACCCCAGTCTAAACTACAGAGAAGATGGTGCTGTGCTTGTGGCCTCCTTGTGTTATGTCTAGGGTTCTCTAGGAATAAAGTTTAGAATCCACATTGAGTCCCAGGGTGAAGGCCTGGAATTGTTTATATAATCCCAACCGTTGGTCCCAGAACAGCAGTGCAGAGTCTACAATTGTTCCTTGTAACATGTGAAGATACTTACGATTCAAGCTGAAGTATGATGGAGATATTTCAGAATGGAATTACTAGCCAAACACAGATGTTACTAATCAGATGGCTGTGAGTCAGTCTTTCCACCCCCAGAGAAACGTGATGTTTGGAGAAGTGTAAATACTGATAGTACACAGTAGCTATGTGGTAATACTTTTATAAACAGAAATATATTTAAAAGGTATCTGTAAGTATGCAACCAAACTTATCTGTATATTGTTTTTATTTATATGTCTGTATTTTATTGTGTTGGTGCTGATTTTTTTATTTTTATTTATTGTATTTGTTGTTTGGGCCTGGCCTCATGTGAGCCGCCCCGAGTCCCCATCAGGGAGATGGTGGCGGGGTATAAATAAAGATTATTATTATTATTATTTCAAATATATATGTGAAATATATCTGTGAAAATCCAGACTTGTATTGTTCTCACCTTGATATTATTCGGCAACGGAATTATCTGTATCATGTTACTACTGTGCTATCTTATGACTTTTATCTGTGCAGATAAAATTTGATTCAATATTTATTTCATGTGTTATTTTCATGAGAAAAAAAAACAGGGTTTAAATGGAATAAAAATATGCCTCATTGCCATGGTTATTAGTCTAGAAAATAATGAAGCTAGAGCATTACACTTTCACCATTGATGTTAGATTGTTAATTATATGTGTTGTCAAAGGCCTTCATGGCTGGAATCACTGGGTTGCTGTGAGTTTTCCGGGCTGTATGGGCTCCTGACGTTTCACACACATCTATGACAGGCATCCTCAGAGTTTGTGAACTCTGTTGGAAACTAGGTAAGTGGGTTTATATATCTATGGAATGTCCAGGGTGGGAGACATTTGTCAGGAGAGAATGCTTCTGGAACATGGCCCAGTGATTCCAGCAATGAAAGCCTTGTCTGTGAGAGGCAAGTGTGAATGTTGCAACTGGCCACCTTGATTAGCATTGAATGGCTTTGCATCTTCAAAGCCTGGCTGCTTCCTGCCCCACAACAGACCTCACAACCTCTGAGGATGCCTGCCATAGATGTGGGTGGAACGTCAGTAGGAAATGCTTCAGGAACATGACCATACAGCCCGGAAAACTCACAGCAACCCAATTAATGATATACACAATCCTTGTAGAAATACGTATACAGTAGCTGAAATCTTGTTCTGTCGTGTTTGGATCTTTTAAAAAAGCTTTAAGCATTATAATAGATTTTATTGTAGCTTTATTTTAATTTACTTTAAAAAAAACAATATTTAAAATAAATTAAAATAAAGCTACGATAAAATCCATTGTAACTCACAGGGCCATGGGCACCCACAAAGTGATATAGATAAAAAGACAATGTTAAATATATGAATGGGAAAAACTTTTAAAAAGTACCATAAAATAGATTAAAATATTTCAAACACTTACTTTGTTGTACCTTAGAAAAATGATTCTATCCAGTTTGAATTTCTTTTTGAGAAGTGAAATTTTAGTCATAGTCTTGTTTTTAAAAAATATTTTTTCCAGTGGATCCGTATGTTGAGTTGTTTTTGTTAAAAGCACGTGAAATGGATTTTACTTGAAAGACTGCAGGGAGGTATTTTGCTAAAACAAGAATGTTGATAGCATCAGTTTCTGCCAGAGTACAAAAATTCTTGCACTCTGACACCTTTCCCATGAATTTACACCGTGACAGGCAGAATCACACCCCCTCCCCTTCAAACATACAGAGCTGCACTAATGCATTTCATCACTGGTCACATGAAGTGTCATATCAGCTTGAGTCTCCTTTTACTTCTTTTGCGCAATGAGGAAGGAGAGCTGTGCACCCGAATCCCCACATATTTCCTCCCTCTCCCACTGCCATTCCAGCCTATGCAGCTACTTCCACTGTAACTAGAGCAATAAAGAGAAAGAGTTTGCTAGCCCTTTTTTTAACCCAAAAACTCTCCAGGAAGTATTGTTTTGGGTTTTTAAACTGGCCGAAATCATACCAGACATCTTAGTGACTACAAGCATAACATGGAGTTTCCTTCAGCTGCCTTCATATGAAACATTGCTACTCATGAGGAAAGAGGAACAATCCCTGGATTTTAGCGTCAAGTTTGGGGGGGGGGGTTATAAAAAAAATCTTACAACTCTGTGGCAAGGCAGAGTTTCCACTTTGAATATCATATCAAATAAATAATAATACACTTTTATTTATACCCCGCCACCATCTCCCATAGGCACTTGGGGTGGCTTACAAATAGCACCCAATGGTGCCACGCCACATCTAAAACACAGTATATAAACATTAAAATTACAATAACATATTTAAAATCAGTGATATAACATTGACAAGAATAAAATATTAGTCATTGATTGAAATCCATGCACTCAAATTAGCCTTCCTTTCTAAAGAATAGTCTGGCTCCTATCTTAGGCATTACCAAAGGTTTCTTGAAAGAACCAAGTTTTAGTTCTTTCTGAAAGTGCTGTAGTGTGGGGGCTTGCCATTCCTTTGGGAGGTCATTCCACAGCTGGGGGGCCACCACCAAGAAGGCCCTCTCCCTCGTCCCCACCAACTATGCTTGAGATGGAGGCGGGACCGAGAGGCCCACACCAGTTCATAGGGGGAGATGCAATCATAAACATAGGCTGGACCCGATCCATGTAGAGCTTTATAGGTAAGAACCTGAATTGAGCCTGGAAACTTATCAGCAGCCAGTGGAGCTGCTTCAATAGGGGCATGGTATGCTCCCCGTGGCTAGCTCCAGTTACCGTAGTAACCTGGACGGAAGCTCCAATAGGAATAGGTGAGTGGAAGTGATCAGACAGTGTGTCAGCTACTTTGTCCTGATATGCTGGGCTTCTTTGAAACTGTTGCTTATCATTGCATCTGAACTGGGAGAAGACGTAATTTGAAAATGAAATACTTGTCATATAAAGAATCTTAATCTGAAGGCTAATGAAAATCAGGAAAAGCTATATTACGGTTATCTGATTGTCCTATGATGCATAAGCAACTAGCACTGGGATCTTTATCTGGAATTAGATAAGATTACAATGTGTACTTTGTGCTTTAGAGGTTTGGAAAAAGCATGTGAGTTTCTGTAATCTGTAGTGTTAGGCAGTTCTTTCTCACTTCTTGGAGTATAATCTTTTGAGAGGAGATAACTTTTGTGTGACTGATCTTTTGAGCTTTGTCTTGACGGTTGTATGCGTATACTTTACATTGGTCATGCAGATGACATAATTTTTATGGAAAAGCGTCATTGAGACAGAATAAATTATTTTTCCTTCCTGTTCAGTCCTGAATTAGTATTTGTTGCCATATTTGAGGAATGTTATATTTGTCGAGAATTTTTTTTATTGTCAACTTTCTGCCTTGATTCAAGAATTAGTTTTTGCTAATTTTATTAATTTTTCTTCTTTGTGATGACATGTATAGAAAAACTACTATACATAGTAGAAAAACTACTATCCGGGAATAGGCTTCATTGAATTCCAAGCACGCACTTCTGTTTCAATATAAATAGAACTATATTGCAAAACTTGAAAATCTTGCTTTTGACTTTTTTCACTTATACTAAGAGGTTGGGTCCCCCCCCCCCCCTCATGTCAGGAGTGATTTGAGAAACTGCAGGTAGCTTCTGGTATGAGAGAATTGGCTGTCTGCAAGGACGTTGCCCAGGGGACGCCCGGATGCTTTACCATCCTTTGGGAGGCATCTCTCATGTCCCTGCCAGCACAAGGGCTGTGCCACTGGGGGCTCCATACTTCGAGTTGTAACAAAGATATAACTTTCAGCACCAGAATCGACTTATCTTATGAATGGAATACAGTCTTTCCTCACATAGCCGTGTGCTGCACAGAGAAAGGAAGCATACAATATGAATTTAGAGGACTTATGGAAAGGGGGAGAAATTCCCACTATGTGACAAAAACTTTTGACACATCTACACAGACCACTGAAATCAGTTTCAAACTGGTATTGAGGGAAAACGATTACATAGGAAGTCCTGGTAGTAATTTAAGGCCCCGATGGGGATTACACAAATGACAGCACACTGATTCATATTAAGGACTTTCTTCTGTGCACTTTCCCTGGGCACTTGTTGTCTAGCCACTGCACTCTGAAACTGGCTTGGAACTGTATTTAAATGTCAGTGTAGATGGGGTTTTGAATCCCACCTCCAGATTTTTAGATACTACTTTTTCTTTGCTGGGTGTTTTGGATGTCTGTTTCTTGTTTTGGCAAGTCCAAAATATCTAGACAGTACCTGGTTGATAGGTGTTCTGATTTCCACCAACTCTATGTGTTTTTTTACCTCGTTTTCCTATCCAGAAATGAAATTATAGCATGTGTATTTTGTTCTACTGCTTGTTACTTTTACCCACCTTTGTCTGCTAAATCTCATAAACCACAGTATTTTGACAATAGGTATAGTCCCAATTGTGGCATCTTCTGCTAGGAATATTTATCTGACCAGCACAATAGTAGTTATTAATAGTTGTGTTAATACCTGAGGTGTTAAGTTGGAGAACATTTCTAAGACTGGAAGCACTCTCCTGTCAGTGGTGGTAAGGACATGAAAATAAATATGTAATCAAAAAGGCTTACTTACTTTTAAAAGCTGCAGTTGCAGTAGTTCTTAGTGCCACTCCGTATTAGTATCAACAGAGCCGTAAGAATTCACACAGTTGGTAAACTCAGGTTGCCATCAGTGTGATTCAATTACCACGCTTGACCTGTGTTATTGTTATGGGTACTTGGGCTTAAAAGGTCAATGTACTAAACACCATTGTGTTATATTTATTTATGTATTTCCATTATTTCTACCCCACTCTTCTCTACCCCCGAAGGGGGACTCAGTGCGGCATAACAAAAAGGCAACGATTCGATGCCGATACAAATAAATACAATATAAAAACCATAACATTCAGCATAAAATACCATTACAATTAACACATAATACACATACATTTCAATTAAAAACAGTACTTTGTCCAAGACATAAGTATTGAGCCATATCCATCAACCTGCCATTACAGTTCCACTCCAAAGTGCTGCCTTGTGCTAATGTGTAAACGCCTTATATATTCAACAAACAAACCTTTAAAAAACTTTCAATGTTGTTGACAGTAATTTGGAGATGGATTTCCCTTTTTACAGCTTCTCTGGTAAAGAACTGTTGTTGTGACAAACACCATTCATTGGCTTTGAAAGCAAATACTTTATAGTGACTGTTTAATGTATTATGGTAGAGCAGCTTGTAATGTAAGCGTCTGCAAACCCTTTGCAGGCAGAAATTGAAGCAGATTTTAAAGTGCCAAATAGTTTTACCGACTCAAAGTAAACCCGAGTTATCAAATTCCAAGTTTCCGTATCTTGTTTATAAAACTCCCATGAAACAAAACTCCCGCTTTCTGGAGTAAAAGGTCTTGTATTTAATCCTTACACTTTGGGAAATGGAACTCAGCCGAACGCTACCACACCCAGCATACCATGAAATCTACATTCTGTTGACACACCCATTCTCATTCTCTTCTCTGTGCAAACTGCAGTGAAATACATTTTGCTTTTGAGAATCGCAGTAGGCTGAAAGTTCTCTCTAACGGGACATAGTTCCACCCACATAAGTCACAGGCTTTCTCCAGATGAACTGGATTTCCCTGTATGGTCTTACTCCTCCTCCTCCTCCTCATGAAAGCTGCTGACGTAGCTTTGTACATAGTACACGGAGAATTACAGCTGGAGAAAAAAAAAAGCTGTGAGTTTTGGCTCGAATGTTTTATTTATTCAAGAGATTTATTTAAGGTATGTATAATTTACAGCCTGTGTTGTGTCGTAATTGCTTTCTGTGAGACTTTTTGATGCGGCTCTTTCCGTTTGCAAAGAAATGAAACCGGATGGGAGGGAAGAGATTGTGGAGTCTATTTGCATTCTGAGCTCAGATGGGAAAGTTTTCATTTGAAGTGTGAAAGAGGCATGGAAATAACGTTCTCAGATGTGGACATGGTAAGTCCGTTGGATAGAGTGTCTTCTGTGTACACAAGCCAATGTGGCTGCCTGGAAAAATATAATGTTCTCAATTAAATATTAAAGTAATCATTGCATGTATTTAATATAATTTGGCACCCTATGAATACTTAGAAGTGGAACCTCCGAAGGCTTGTTAAATTGAATCAGACTAAGATCTTACTTAAAATTGGTTGAATGTAAATAGTTCCAAGTATACCATGTTTTATAGTAGAATTTGCTGTCACAGTTGCTGAGCATTGGGCACTTTAGATACTATAACGAGCAGGTAATCTCAAATGCAAGCTGGTTTCAGTCTTCAGTGTTTAAATGATTTCATGGGCAAACATTGTTTGCCTCTTTTGTTTCAGAGAGCTTCCTCTATATAACTCTGTTCATTATCAGAGTGTTCTCTCCCCCTTCTCTCCCTCCCTTTCTGTCTAAATTGGCTTAGTCAAGCCTTAATACTTATGTATTTAACTTCCCTAGGACCATGTTCCATGTTTAAGGGTTCCTTGATGACTCACTGCATAATAGGATTATGGCAAATGTCACAATTGTTTATATGGAATAGCAAGGGAACACAGTATTTTTAGCATCTTTAAATGCAGCATAAATGTTGGAATAAGCGTGGGCCAGCACCTTGAATGGCCTTCCATTTTAGGTCCGTTGCACCCATTTTTTCACTAAGTAATTTAGGTGATGTTAAGCAATTCTGGAAAGAGATTTTTCTTTGGGGCTTTTTATTTGCAGATTTGCTTATGAAAGAGAAAGCATAACCATTGTATGCTGTTCGTTCTTCCTTTTTTCTTTCAATATTAGACAACCCTGTAACAGGAGATTTAATAAAGAGAAATCGCCTTTATTATTATTTTATGTGATGGGTTTAATAATGTTCAATGTTTTATCAGGAGAGGGTCAATTTTGATCTTTTATACTTTTTTCTCAATGGCATTTTATTTATTTATTTTATTTTATTTCTTCAAACTTCTATACCGCCACTCCTCGAGGGCTCGGAGCGGTTTACAAAAGCTTGAACATAGACAGACAACAACAAAGAAAAATAATAACAAGAGGGAGAGAAGGGAGGGAGGAGACATCGGGGGATAGGGAAGGCAAGGTGAGGGCAACTCAGGCCCCAACAGAGTAGGCAATGTCAGATTAGTCTATGAGGATTCAATCCTGTAGTCAAAGGGAGGCAGCTTGGGGGTTCCTAAGAGAATGTCTCGAAACTGTTTGTTAGCGGGAGGGGGGCATCTCTCCCACCAAGCAACAGTCTGCAAGAGGAACTCCTGCCTGTTGGTACCTCTTCCTTCTTGGGCTTAGGGCACATCCAGGGGGACTCATGAAGCCTAGAGCTCGTATTCCAAAAAGTCCTGGACTGGAAGGTCCTCCAAGTCCTAGACTTGAATGTTCTAGGTCTTTTCTCCTTTGGTAAGTCGGCCGTAGGCTTGATAGTATCCGGGGTTCTGTCGTTGGGGTGGGGTGCTGGTCTCCTCCAGTGCTCCACAAGGGGGCCAGATGTTGAGTACCGACGTCTCTTCATCCCACGGTGCCGCTTTCGTGTTCTCCGACGGCTGCGCAACTTCCGTTGCAAGCTGTTTCCGGGTCTCCAGTCCTCTAGGGGCGGGGACTTCCGGTGAGGGTCTCCTCTTCTCCCGAGGTGAAGACGTCCATCCTAGCTTGGCGTCTTCAAGTTCGGCCGCCATCTTTGGCGGCTGACCCGGACCTGGGTCCAGTCCATCCGACAGAGGTAGGTGTGTGGGCAGCGGCTTGTCCGTCCCCTCCAGCCTCTTGGTCAGGGTCAGTCCGCCGGCGGCTTTCTCGGTCGGACTCTCCGTGCCGACCTCAGCAGCAGCTAATTCATTGTCTACCCTGGGTTCTGGTCTCTCCAGAGCCAGCCCAAGGTCCCCCGCTGGGAAGTCCCAGGACTTGTCCCAGTCGAGGTCTGGGCCTCAGGGGAGTCACAGTGGAGATTGTCCGTAATCACAGGTCCGGGCTCCAAAGAAGGGTCCCGGGGTGCGAGAATGCCCATGCTTTTTAAGAGGTTTCCAAACTTATTAAAATGGTCCATAAGTTTCCTATATTCATTCATCAACTCTTCGATCATCAGGGGATCGGGTTGATCAAAATATATGCCTTGTGTACCTTGAAGCCTCGACGGAGGGCTGCTTCTCCAGTTCTTGGAGGCTTCTGCTGGGTGCAATTCTATGTCGGTTGGGCTCGGCCCTCTCATGGGGGTTGATCTTGTTGGGCATCTCCTGCCAAGTGATCTTAATATGTAGGCCGTGGCGGCCGTCACCGGGCAGATGACCCACTGGTCTGGTTGTTCTTCCTCCTCTTCTCCAGTTGCGGGTCCTTGCTCGAACGGTGGGGTCGCCCTCCCGCAGGGACTCCCGAGACTCCGGGGCAGAGATGCTGTTTTCCCCAGCTAGATCAGACTATTGGGGGTCTGCGGATCGCCTAAGACCACTTCTTGTGATCTGGAATCAAATGTGGACCCTCCTGAGTATGGTTTGCGATACTGGCAGGTCATAGCAGTGGATTTAGGCAAGCTAGGCCGGAGCTCACCCACAGGTAGCTCTACAGCCGCCGCCATCTTGAGACAAGGCATTGAATTGTTGTCAACACTGCGAACCGCCTTGAGTCCCCTTCAGGATTGAGAAGGGCGGTATATAAATACCACAAATAATAAATAATTAAATAGACTTAAAGATTTGACACTCTTGAGATATTGATGAATATGCAGCCACGGTTGGCTACAATGAGGCTGAGTTCCTTGTTTGAATACCATATTAGGAGAAATAGGAATTTGGAGAGAAGCAAATGTTCACATATGCTTATGTTCATACAAGCAACATTCTGCCCTTTCCACTATAACATTATAGTCTCAAGAGTTTTTCAACAATTATAGTTAGGTTATGTTGTTCTCTGATTGAATTGAGTAGAATATGGCCACACCCAGATACTGACATGATAATATCTTCAGGAGAATTTTTGATGGTTATATAATTTGACCCAGTACTTGTTATCAAAAGGAAGCCTCACATTTTAGCCTTCTGAGCCAATTCACTTTCCCCATGACTAACATATGTCCTTTGTTCCCCATGACTCCATGATGATTGTGTACGATAATCCTTTGAGTCACTACATTATCACATGAGCAGGGAATTAAGACAGTACAACTGGCCCAAGATGTAGCATTTATTCTGAAAGCAAAACAAATGTAGCATAATTACAAGTAACAAGTTCCATCTCTATGTAGATGGCACACAACTCTACTATTCTTTTCCACCCCAATCCAATGAAGCTCCTTGGATCAGTGCCTGGCAGCTGTGATGGACTGGATGAGGGCCAGCAAACTGAGACTTAATCCAGTCAAGACAGAAGTTCTCCTGGTCAGTCGCAATCAGGGTATAGGGTAACAATTGTGATCGATGGGGTTCTACTCCCCTTGAGGACACAGATCTGCAGTTTGGATGTCCTGGATTCATCGTTGACACTTGAACCTCAGGTGTTGGCGATGGCCAACACCTTTGCACAGTTAAAACTTGTGTGCCAGCTGTGACTGTACTTCAAAAAGCCTGATTTGGCCATGGTGGTTCATGCCTTAGTTACATTCAGAATGGACTACTGTCATACACTCTACATGGGGCTGCCTTTGAGGTCAGTTGCTAATTACTAACTGGAGCTAGCTATAGGGAACATACTATGCCCCTCCTCAAGCAGCTCCACTGGCTTCCAACAATTTTCCAGGCTCAATTCAAGGTGCAAGTTATTACCTACAAAGCCCTATACGATTCAGGTCCAACCTATCTTTGAGACCACATCTCGTTCTTTGAACCGGCGCGGGCTTTGAGATCGGCAGGGGAGGCCCTTCTCTCAGTCCCATCACTGTCTCAAGTGCAATTGGTGGGGAGGAGAGAGCGAGCCTTTTCTTTAGTGGCGCTCTGGCTCTGGAATACCCTCCCAAAAGAGATTAATTAGCCCCCACCCTTGACTCTTTCCAATCTCGCCTAAAAACATGGATTTTAAAGCAGTCTTTACTTTGAGTAGGCTGAAATGAACCCATATGAGGTTGACACTTTGGCACTTTAGTTCTGAATTGAAGGCAGCTAGTTTTAACTACAAATGGTCAGCATTATAAACTGTTTTAATTTAATTTTATGTGTTGATAGTGGTTGTTTTTATAACGTTTATGTAATATTGCTTTTATACTCATGTACCTTTTATATTATATACTACATTTGTAGTGCCTTGTAAGCCGGCCCAAGCTCCTTTTGGGAAATAAAGTTTATTAAGTATAGGCATATTTATATTAAGGAAGCATCTGAAAAATAAGCTGTTTTTTACAAAGTTGTTTTAAGCTCTCCCAGTCACTTTTTTCCCCTTAGCTTCTGTCTAACTGGAGGGTTTTTGGCATGAGGAGAATGGTGAAAGACGGCTAAAAAAGAAACACATAATCATTTTATTTGTTTGTTTATTTATTCAATTTGCTCTCTGTATCCATGGATTGTATATACCTGGCTTGAAAAAAGCAAAAAGCAAATCATTTTATTTGTTTGCCATTTTATTCGATTTGCTCTCTGTATCCATGGATTTTATACCTGGCCACTAAAATAAAAAGGATCTTGATCTTGCCATCCATGAATTTTGGTATTCATGAGAGGTCCTGGATTAATAAGTAAAACCCAAAATCGCATCTGTTTCAGAAACGGAGACATATCTGTATGCAATAAAACAGTTCCTAGATCCAAACTTGTTCTCAGGTCCTGGCTACAATCCAGAGAATTACATGAATTATGCCAGAAGACAACCCTTTCCCGCTTCCCTTAGGAACTGCAGTTTTGTTGAAATTCAGGGGTATTTTAAAATGATTTGTGATGAAGTTAATGTAATTCTTTTCAAAATGACCCAAAGCCATTTGATGCTATCTGGATTCTTCCTCCAGCTTTAGTGAGAACTCATGATACTTTGCTAGTACTCTGCAATTTATCTGTTAGTCAAATGAGTTTATCTTAATGTTGTAAAGTCATTCGTTCTTCCTTTCTTGAGGCTGTATTAAAATAACGGGGCTAACTTTATGGGAAAGAGCAGTTGCTTAACACTTACTAGTTTCCCCCGTTGGAAGGTAGTATCAATGTGGTAAATCAGTGTGTTGCTACTTTGCGGAAAATAAAGATTGGCTAACTCCTGTATACTTCTTTTAACTTAGAGGAAATCTTCACACAAGTTAGAAAGCTAATAGTATACTATGATCTTTATAGAAATAGATATATGGTATTCTAGTTTACATGTACAAAACTCTACATCTTTTTGTACTCCATACATGTAAATATCCTGAAAACACAGATCTTTCCTGAGCTTGTAAGCTAATCTGTGTCGGGTCTGCTCAGTACTTGGATGGAAAGCCACCAAAGAAACAGTAGGTTCTGTGAACTATATGTCAGAAGAGGGCAATGGCAAGTCACTTCTGAATAGTCCTTGCCTAAGGAAATCCAATAAAATCAGTGGAGTCATCTTAAATTGACAGGTGACTTGAAAACTTATGCACAAACACACATGTGGGCATAGCAGGCTATTTTGTAGAGGTCTGTAGTGGATTGTCAGTGTAATTTCGCCTATTTAAGTATTAAGGACCTGCTCATTTACATTACCATACCATATATCATGAACAAAGCTCCATAACAGTATAGTAGCTGTTAGATGACATCATACATCTGACCTACATAAATATCATAGTAGCATGGATTTTGATTTTATATCATTGGTTAATGTAGCAAAACCTTACAAATAAAGTATGAGTGGGAGGCATGGGACGACAGATGACAGAGGTTGCATGAATAATTTCTGCAAATGTTGATTGGCCAGCACTTGGGGAAATGGTCGACATTTGATTTAAGAACACACTAAACCTACCTTTTCTCTCAAAAAATGTCGTGTCAGCTCTATCCTCATGAGCTCATAACACTTTTGACGGAGTGCTATGCCATTATAGCATGCACACTTTGCCTTCTCTCTCTCGACATATAAACTGTAGGCACATGTGTATTATGTGAAGCATCTATTCCACGACCTTTAGTGCAATGCAATTTTTGCATAATATGGAACCTTATTTTCTTACCTGAAATGAGCAATGTATTGACTTGACCGTGGTGGTCCACGCCTTAGTTACCTCTAGACTGGACTATTGTAATGCACTCTATGTGGGGATACCCTTGAAAACGGCCTGGAAACTTCAGTTGGTCCAACGTGTGGCAGCCAGATTAATAACGGGGGCGAATTATAGGGAGTGGTCAACCCCCCTGTTTAAGGAGCTCCATTGGCTGCCATTTATTTTCCGGTCCCAATTCAAGGTACAGGTCATCACCTATAAAGCCCAAAACAGTTTGGGACTCGCCTACCTTCGTGAATGTCTCTCTCCCCCCAAAAACCTGCCTGATCCCTTTGTTCTTCGTTCTGCCCTCCTTTCACCCCTTCCACTATCACAGACCCGACTTATGGGAATGAGAGAGAGAGAGAGCATTCGTGGCCCCCTGCCTCTGGAACGCATTGCCCAGCAAGATTAGGCAAGCCCCCACTTTAGAAACGTTTAAGTGCCACCTCGGAGTTGGTTGAGGTAGGCAGGATATCCCTGGGTACTGGTTGTGGGGGGTCGGGAGCAGGTTAGGGTTTTGCCCTCCCTTCTGCTCGAGATCCCCGTGTACAACTAGGGGCCACTGTGTGATACAGAATGCTGGACTAGATGGGCTGAGGTCCGATTCAGCATGGCTCTTCTTATGTTCTTATGTTCTTAAGAAGAACCTCAAAACTTGGCTTTTCCGTTGTGCCTTTGGAGAGTGATCTTACATCTCCTTTCATCACTCCCCCCAAAATGGGTGTCTTTATACTGCACTGCCTCCCGTCCACATTAAGGACTGTTCTCCATTACTCCGTTCATGAGTCTCCTTTACAAATATGTTTTATTCCTACCTCATCCTGAGTTTTTATCATTGTATCTTGCACATGTGGCTCGCTCATTGTGATGGTGTTTGATCTTTTATTGTATTACTTTGCACTGTTTATTGTTTTTATGTTTGATTCATTTTATTGCAATGTTGTTTTGTTTTTTAAATATTATTGTATTGTAATTGCACTACTGGACTTGCCTCATGTAAACCGCCCCGAGTCCCCTTCAGGGATATAATGGCAGGGTATAAATAAAGGACTGTTCAGGCAGGCCTTTGGGTAACACTACTGAGACTACTCTGCCTTCTTGTGCTGCGCACGCTGATGTAGCTATACACACCCGCGCTATTGGATTGTTGTGTATTTTTATTGTATTTTGCTGTGTTTTATGTGTTTTATGGTATTTTATTGTTTTTAATTGAATTCATGGTGTAAGTCGTCCCGAGCCACCCGGGAGTGACGACTCACAAGTCTGAATTAATAAATATATTATTATTATTATTATTATTATTATTATTGGGCTTCTGTCCAAAGCATGCACAGAATTACTGTGGAGGACCTAGAAAATGCCTAGAGGAGTGTTCTCTCTAGGTATCCAGTGTGATGGAAGTTCTGGTGGAAATTGACCATAGAATTGCATTGGCAGCAATTACTTCTCTAGGCTCTGTATAGTCCTCCAGAGTGATCCAGCTCCCCCTGGTGGCCAGAAGCTGGAATGTTAAATTGCCTCTGAGTGTCTGTCTATATATGTTGTATGTCTATGGCATTGAATGTTTTCCTGTATATGTGCATTGTGATCCACCCTGAGTCCCCTGCGGGGTGAGAAGGGCGGAATATAAATGATGTAAATAAATAAATAAATAAACCTGATATTTTAAAGAATTTATCTGAAATGCTCTAATAAATGTGTGTGTTTTATTTTATCAGTTCTTGTTAACAGCAAAAGGGTGAGGCATCATCCATGGAAACCATATTTTGAATAAAGAGGCTCCAAAAATAATACAGAGTTGAGATTCAGACAAAGTGGAGTTTCTGCTTGTGGGTGTGCCTTAAATTGTTCTTCTTACTGAAAAATATGTGTTGATCAAAAGTGGCCACATTTTTTTCACTTCTACTTCAGGGTGTGGATGTTTATTTACTTTTCTCATATGCAAATATGAGAAAAGTAAATAAACATCCACACCCTGAAGTGTGGATGCTATCTGCCTAATCTCCTATGAATTGATGGGGGAAGTGTTCTGCATAAAATGAATACAATTTTTCATAAAATGGTTCATCACCTCTGTGTTGTACCATCCACAAAGGCGATAAACCCAGTGCTGCTACCCTCCAGCAAACTAGAATTGTCTAGTTCACAGCTCAATCTCTTACCTATGAGACTACATTGAATTATATGGTATTCTTCTTCAGTATTGTTTTAACCAGTTTGAAATTGTCTATTTTAAATTGAAAGACCATTTAAAGTATTTTAATCTTTTTAAAGTTTTATAATAGTTTATTGCTTTATGTTGATGTCTTCTGATAAAGGACAGAATAGAAATATTTTAATAAACAAATGGTAGTGTAATCATAATTATCTGTAGCCCTCAATACGAAGATTGGGAATCTGATTCAAAGTGCAATTAAGAAAACAAGATTTAGGTCCCTTCCACACAGCTGAATAACATTCCACATTATCTGCATTAAACTGGAATATATTGCAGTGTGGACTCAGATAACCCAGTTCAAAGCAGATATTGTGGGATTTTCTGCCTTGATATTCTGGGTTATATGGCTGTGTGGAACGGCCCCTAGAGAGTATCAGAACTTGTGCCTCAACAGCCTCCTTATGAAAGGCCATCCCCATACATTGAAAATGGCTACTCTGGAGAAAATGATAAGCGGAATAGGATTCCTGTGAAATGATAATACAGTAGCTGGTTGTTCTGAAAATAGAAACAAACCGAATAAATAAACGCTACCATGAATATATTAATGTAGTGTAATATAACGTATCACAATGTAATATATCAATATGTTGACAACATTGGAGTAACCCTCCGAATGTTCCAAAGTCCATAATATCAATTTGAAAACAAAATGTCCCTCGCAAAAATAAAGCGAATTATATTACCAGTAAATCCGGTAAATTCTGAAAAGAGATCATATTGCTTACTAGTTTACAAAAAAAACAAAAACCCAAACTAAGCTTGTACTTTAAAAAAAAATACGCATTTTCCACTGGTCACAGTAAAGTGTACATCTCTGCCGCTTTTGTCTCTTTAATGCTCTCTAGAGCCATGCTCACAGAAAGTAAGCATGTCAGCACATTATTAGCTCAGTTTGAGATAGTCTTTATAAGCATTCAAACTATGGTGGCATTAATTTGGGTTTAGTTTGAGCTACGTAATAGATAATAGTGTGGTTTAAGCACATCGGTTTCAGTGTGCATTGGTTTAACATGGAATTATTATTCCTAACTATATTCATTTATTAATTCTTGTGTGAATGGTTCTCTCTTATTAGTCTGCCTTGACAGCTGTAAAAAGATTGTACTGTGTATTTTTTTCTTTCTTCCTTTTTAATATTTGGGTACAGATACTTTCAAATGCAGCATGCCAGCATGTACTTTAGGGCAGTGTTTCCCAACCTTTTTTGAGCCGCGGCACACTTTTAACATTAAAAAAATCCAGGGGCACACCACCAACCAAAATGACACAAAATGACACTGTAACACAGTAAAGAACGGCTGGGGGATGGTGAGCTGCTGGGAGCAGCTGCTGGGAGTGCCGAAGCTAGGGGAGGAGCCAGGCCACACCATGCCCCGCCCCTCCCCTGGCTTCAGTTCTCCCACAGCTTTGCCAGCCTTGAGGGGCAGTGCCAAGCCAGCATTGTGCTGGCTCTGCCGCCGCTGGCTTGGCACTGCCCCTCAAGGCTGGTGAAGCGCTGAAGCTGGGGAGGGGGCGGAGCCAGGCCGCACCATGCCCCGCCCCCTCCCCCCGGCTTCAGTTCTCCCACAGCTTTGCCAGCTTTGAGGGGGCAAGCCAGCATTGTGCTGGCTCTGCCATCGCTGGCTTGGCACTGCCCCCTCAAGGCTGGCAAAGCTGTGGGAGTGCTGAAGCCGGGGGGAGGGGGCGGAACCAGGCTGCGTCATGTTCCCCCTCACCCCGGCTTCAGCTCTCTCACAGAGGAGGCGGGGCTCCTCCTCCGCGCGGCTTTAACAAGCAAGGGGCGAGAGTCATGGCGGGAGTCATGGCAGATTGGAGGCTGGTTGGGGAAACGGCGGAAGGAGGCGGTGCCCCGGTCCCTTCTTCTTTTTCTTCGCTGCCGCCCATCCCTTCCTCCTCCTCTCCCAAGCAGCAGGAGTTCGGCAGGAGGAGGGGGGAGGAAAGGGGGCAGAGAGCTTTTCTCGCGGCACACCTGATGATCACTCACGGCACACTAGTGTGCCACGGCACACTGGTTGAGAAACACTGCTTTAGGGCACGAGGGAGAATAATATTCAGCTGAGGACAGGTGTCACCTCACTCTCTGTCCTTTAATAACTGGATTTTTTTTTAAAAAAATGGCTTGTTGTGGAGACAAATATTGGAGATAAAACTCCAGTTGAGACCCCTTTCCCCCAAGATAATTCTTTCAGGAGTTAATTTCCCTTCTGAGAAGCAGATTTCTCTCACTTCCTGTTGTCTCACCCCTATTTGTAATTATGAGCTGTTTGTAAGTCAGATGTTTGTAATTTGGGGACTGTCTGTAGTCTCGTAGATTCTGTCAGTATGGAATCTCTCACAGCTTGAGAGGTTGTTCTGTATCAATTTTTCTTGTTAGATATCCAGTTCTACCAATTCCACATGTTTGTACCTGGTCCCGTACCCGAGGCATGACCCAAATTCTGTGACTATACATCCCACTTTTTTGTAGTCCTCAGCTGACAAAGGTAGTTTTCGTGTTTGGAGATGAACACCCCAGTGCTAATACAACCCAACACGTCTGTCTGGCTTTCTTTTGGAGCTGCTTCTGCTCAGGATTTGAGGAAAATGTGAAGTGGACAGGGCAGATAGCAATAGACAGGTTACTACTCCATCTGGCCTGACTTTCAGAGTACTTGTAACATTAGTGGAAGTGAAGGAACTCATTCACATTCATTACAGGAGGCTGATAAATCTATCTGACTAAAGTTACTGGGGATCTATTTTGCAGCCTTGGCTGGTAGTTAAGTACCTTCAACCAGATTACAGAGTCACGTCTGATCCTTGTTACGCAAAGAAATGCAGAGTAGTAAAAATATTTGCCCCTTTATTGTGTGGAATATTTCTGCTGGCTTTCTGCAAGCAGGCATTGGAGAAGGATAAGGGTCACATTGCTAGGAAGGTTGTAGGTGGGATTGGGGGTGAGAGTTGTGTGCTTTAAATTTTTAGTTGTAGTTATTGTACTTTAACTATTTTAACCTAACACACACAGACGCAGGTTCGCAGTTTGGGTGTGATCCTGGACTCATAGCTGAGCCTGGAACCCCAGGTTTCAGCGGTGACCAAGGGAGCATTTGCACAGTTAAAACTTGTGCGCCAGCTGTGCCCGTACCTTGGGAAGTCTGACTTGGCCACGGTGGTCCACACTCTGGTTACATCCCGTATAGATTACTGCAACGCTCTCTACGTGGGGTTGCCCTTGAAGACTGTTCGGAAGCTGCAACTAGTCCAACAGACAGCAGCCTCGGGGGTTGAGAAGAGCGGGGTAAAATACCATAAATAAATAAATAAATAACAGGAGCGGCATTCAGAGAGCGTACAACTCCCCTGTTGTGCCAGCTCCACTGGCTGCCAGTTTGCTACCGGGCACAATTCAAAGTGCTGGCTTTAGCCTTTAAAGCCCTAATTGGTTCGGGTCCAACTTACCTGTCCGAATGCATGTCTCCCTATGAACCATCAAGATGTTTAAAATCTTCTGGAGAGGCCCTGCTCTCGGTCCCGCCTTTTTCGCAGGCGTGACTGGCGGGACGAGAGACAGGGCCTTTTCAGTGGTGGCTCCTCGGCTTTGGAACGCCCTCCCTAGAGACATCAGATCGCCCCCCTCCCTCCTGACATTTCGCAAGAAAGTCAAGACCTGGCTATTTGAGCAGGCATTTGCTGATGAAATATAAGGCTTAATTAGATATATGGAATGACGACGATGCGATGGAAACTGATTTCAACATGACGCTGAGACTGCAATTGTATGTTTTTAATTGTTAATTTGTTATTATATGGGGTTTTGGGTTTTTTTTTGCCTTGTTCCTTGTGTTGTATTGAGGGCAGAGACTGCCTGTGTAAACCGTCTCGAGTCGCCTTCGGGCTGAGAGGGGCGTTATAGAAACGTGACAAATAAATAAATAAATACTGTGAGTTTTTCAAGCTATATGGCTATGGTCATACAGCCATGGCCATGCAGCTTGAACAACTCACAGCAACCCAGTTATTCTGGCCATGAAAGCCTTTGACAACATGCTGTTTTATTGTTGTTGTTGTTTTTCATTTTTGTATTTGCTTTATTTTAAGTTGATCAATGTGTGTGTGGTTGTTAGTCACCTTGAGTCCCCTCTGGGAGAAAGGCAGGGAATTAATAAAGGAGGAGCAGGAGGAGCAGGAGGAGGATATCTTGTTAATATCAGGTGGTAACATTCCCAAATAGACCTATTTCAGTTTCAGGGTGTAACACAAAAAATATGTGTTACACCCTGAATACTCAGAGATGAAACTCCTGAAACCTCCAGAGGAGGTTGTGACAGCTGTCAGCCTGGACAGCTTCAAGGCAGGATTAGACAGACTCATGGATACCAAGGGAATCAGTAGTTACTGAAATGGACATCCAAGTGCCACCTCTGTGTTGATGGAGGCAGGCAAGATTTTCCCCGGGTACTGGTTGTGGGGGGTCGGGAGCAGGTGAGGGTTTTGCCCTCCTTTCTGCTAGAGATCCCTGTGTACAACTGGTGGGCCACTGTGTGACACAGAATGCTGGACTAGATGGACTGAGGCCCGATTCAGCATGGCTCTTCTTATGTTCTTATGAATACTTTTGCAAGGTGCTGTATTGTGACCATTAGGGATCCTTTTCAAATGCCTACAATTAATTGATTTATTGTGTACATCTTGACTTATTTGTCCCAAGCCTTTTCCTGTAGAACTATTCCCCATTTTTGCTAGTGTAACATTTTTTATTTTGGCTTCATCTATTTATTCTTCAATGTATACTGTTTCTGATGACATAGCCGTAAAAAGTGACTAAAATGCCTCAAATGCATCAATAAATATCTCTAAATAACTGTGGTATAGATTTACAAAACAGAGCACTGCTACTTTAGAAACATCAATTAGGCAGCAGTGTTTATTTCATGTAAAGTTCCCAAGTTCACAGAAATGGGAAGGAATCAGTGAAATATTGATCTCATACTTGGGAACCTTGGGTTCAGGTTATTATTAAACCATGACCCTCTCCCGGCAGCCTTGAGAAGGGCATTGTTGCCCTATCTGGTCAGCTCCCTTGGGGTGCATATACGGTGAAGTTTGAGATGATGTATGCAGCCCTGTTCTCATTTAAAGTGGAATATAAATGTGGTTAAAGCTGCAGTGAGGTTCATGGTTACATTGCTATGATCTTACTGTATCAGATCCGTTTAGGATAATGGGATCTTACAATAATTTCTCCTTTGATGAAAATTTGTTCTGTTTTGTGCTCCTGTGTAAAACAACAAGAATAAAATCAACAAAAATAAGGCAAAATGTGTTCTAGTAAACTTGTATATTTGTAAAATCACAATCTTGGATCACATTACCAGTATCCTACATGCAAACAAGGAAAATAATCCCCTTCATCAGCTGTTGTTAGAGCTTTTGAGGGCAGTGAAGCATTTTGCCAGTTGTATTTGTTTGAAAAGTAGTTTTTTTCTCACTTTTCCCAGTTAGATGTTTACATAGGAAAGGGGTGTTCAGAGTTTGTAGTGTAGGCACAATGATGAAACTATTGGGTTGAGACGTGGAAAGATTCACAGAAAGCTCTTAACAGTCAGTCGTCATAACCAGTGATTTTCAACCAGTGTTCCGCGGAACACTAGTGTGCTGTGAGAGATCATCAGGTGTGCCGTGGGAAATTATTTTCGAACTTCATTCATATATAAACTATAAGGCGCATCTGTCCCTTTAAGAAATGGAACCATAGCACGCTCGCATCACCTAAGAAGTGACGCGAGAGTGCTATGGTCGCGCCATCTTGGATTCGCTCAGACGTGGCTAAGTAAACAAAGTTAGAGTTAGTGCTGCAGCTGCGCATCAAGTAACAGTGGCAATTTGGGATCACAGCAAGACAAGCGAGTGACAGTGATGGAGAAAACTCTTGAGGAGAAGTTTTCATTTTATTTCCATTCAGCCTTCACAGAATGCCTTGACTGGGTTAGGGACCCATACAGCTCAGCATCCGTTGCTGGAAGGAGCAAGAGGAACTCATTGAACTGAAACAAGATAGTAGTTTAAAGCTAAAATTTGCTGCTCTTCCTTTGGACAGTTTTTGGTTATCTGTTGCCAGGGAGTTCCCCTTTCTGGCCAACAAAGCTATTTTGACATTGCTCCCGATTTCAACCACATATCTGCGTGAGATGAGCTTCTCAAGCTTGACTGCGATAAAAACGAAAGAGAGAGACTAACAGCTGTTGAGCAAGAGCTTCGTGTGTGTCTTTCTACCATTCCTGCCAGGATATCTAGTTTGTGTTCATCGAAACAGGCCCAGATTTCACACTAAGTGAGTGTATATATACATTTAAAAACATATTAACTATATGTATTACTGTGTCATTTTGGTTGGTGGTGTGCCCCAGGATTTTGTAAATGTAAAAAATGTGCCGCGGCTCAAAAAAGGTTGAAAATCATTGGTCATAACTAATGACAATAACATTATCATCATCATCAACAACAAGAGCCCCTGGTAGCTCAATGAGTTAAACCCTTGTGCTGGCAGGCCTGGGGACTGAAAGGTTGGTGGTTCAAATCCAGGGAGCGGGGTGAGCACCCATCTGTCAGCTCCAGCTTCTCATGTGGGACATGAGAGAACCCTACCACAGATTGGTAAAACATCCAGGCGTCTCCTGGGCAATGTCCTTGCAGACGGCTAATTCTTTCACACCAGAAATTGAGCTGGGTATAATAGCAGCTTTGAGATGAGTGCTTCTTAAGTGTGCCAGGATTGGCACCATTTTAAAACTGATTTGACTACAAATGCTTATTTTTTGCTGGAAATTCTCCAGGTACTGGTTCTCAGTGGTATCAAATGTTTTTTTCATGTCGGAAGCGAATTGAGAAACTGCAAGTCGCTTTTGGTGTGAGATAATTGGCCGTCTGCAAGGATGTTGCCCAGGGGACGCCCCGATGTTTTGCCATCCTTCTCTCATGTTCCCTGCTTGGAAAACTGGAGCTGACAGACAGGATCTCACCCTGTCTAGTGGATTCAAACTGCTGACCTTCAGATCAGCAGTCCTGTCGGCACAAGGGTTTAACCCATTGTGCCACTGCAGCTCCCAGAGCAAATTCATAGTAACCACTCTGGAAGTCAAAATAGAATTGCTTTCACTTTGGTCATGATCTGTATGCTTTGTATTTCAACACCAAGCATGTGTTGCATCAGGTGTGTACTTTTTAATTGTCACTTACTAGAAATGAAGTGGGAGATTGTTACCTAGGCAACTCTTGCCACAATCAACCTGCACTTTTGTCCCTTCCTCGGTATTATGACTGCTGGGACGTGCAATTATTTATAATTATTTTGTGCACTAAAGCTTAAACCCTCATGCTCCAAAACTGGACTGGTTTGTTAAACTTTTAGTTTTGTGTCTGTATGTGTGAATATGATGACGTTGGGAGCAGCACTGCTCCATTCTAACAAATGTGAACACAACTACGCGTATCACAAATATACCGAGTCTATCAAGCAGATATCAAAGGGCTAGCTATATTAGTCTTTTACAGCAATAAAATAAAAAAAATTCATGCTTTTATCAGACTGTACATTCTATTTGATTCTTTACTCCCCGTGTCTCTATTTTTAATGTCACAGTGGTCTTGTTTTGTTGGGGGGGCTTGGGTCTTAGAGCTTGTTTTAAATTTTTTTTAAACTTGTGAATTTCTCTCTGGAATAGTGACAGCTTATGCCCTTTTATTCCTCAGTCTTTTCCACCCACATAAATAGTTCTTATTCAAATATTTATGTAGGTACTTAACCGGTACTTAACCTAAGAAAAATAAGTACAGATGGAAAAAAGGAGATTTAGCTAATTTCTGTAGAAGGGATTGGGCAGCAGATGCTTCTCATTGCTAGCTTCCAGTCTCCATGTCATGGTTCCATATTAAAATAACCTTTATTTCATTGCACATGGCAAAATTTTCATTTCAAAATCTATGTGCACATATTTTTGTATTCTATAGGAGAATTTCCACAGTCTCCCAGCACTATCTTCCTAGCTTTGGCTTGATTTCCAGCTTCATCCCTGCCATTGTTATTCTAGTCTATAGGATACCACTGCCATGCCTGCCTGTGGAAGTGAAGATGGCTTCAGTATTTAGGAGAACCATTGGTCCTCCATATCCACAGATTCTGTATTCATGAATTCAATGATCCACAGCTTGAAAATATTCAAAATAAATTCTAAAAAAACAACCCCTGACTTAGCTAATTTATATGAGGGTGGCACAGTGGGTTAAAGTGCTGAGCTGCTGCACTTGCAGACCAGAAGGTAGCAGGTTCAAATCCGGGGAGCGGCTTGAGCTCCCGCTGTTAGCCCCATCTTCTGCCAACCTAGCAGTTTGAAAACATGCAAATTTGAGTAGATCAATAGGTACCACTCTGGCGGGAAGGTAACGGTGCTCCATGCAGTCATGCTGGCCACATTTGGAAATGGAGAACCATTATAATATATTTTAAGACTGAATTCAACTAAATGTGAGTATAATTTTTAAAATAATGTTGTTATAATGCTCACCATTAATGTGACTTCTGGTGTGCTTCGGTTTGTGGAGGAGCAGCAGCAGCAAGAGCAACGGGAAGGGTGTTAGCTTGCAGGCCTAGTACCCAGCTGGGCTGCCACCCTGCGTGCTCCCGTGGATGAGACTTCCCCCTTCCATGTCTCCCTGCCTTCCTCTGCTCCGTGCCTGCGGCCTTGTTGTGGCCTTTGTTCCCAGGCCACCTTTGTTCCTGTGCAGGGAGGGTTCGTGGGGGGCCACCCTTCGTCGCCGATGGCCCTGAGCCTGGTAGGGCCCTCCATGCGGTTTTCCCATGGCCTTCTCGGCCCATCCTTGTAGCTCCCGGGGCGGGGAGGGGGGTCAACTCCGCGCATCTCCCATGTTCGCTGGGGTTGCACCTTCCCCCTCTAAGCCGCTTACCTTGGGTCCGGCAGGGATTGCCAGGCATCTTGAGGCGTGCTCCAGGAAAAAGGCTATGTTGCCCCCCCCCCCCCACCGTTGCCTTGGGCCTGGCAGCTGCCTGCGAACCCAACCAAACCTCCGGATTCTGACCTTCCGGTGGTGGGCAGGGGCAGGATCCCGCTCACCCTTGTGCTCCAATTGCCTCGGGCCCGGCGGGCTGCCTGCAGGGGCCCGCCATGCCCCGAGGCCTGCTCTCTCTCTCCCCCCTCCCCTCCCATGTCAGCAGCCGCCGCGCGCCATCTTCCTCCAGTCCCCGCCCACTCCGTCCTCCCACTTTCCTTCTGGGAAGGGAGAGAAAGAAACCCCTCCTCCTGCTTCACAATCCTCCTCTCGGCCCCTCCCTTCCCCTCTGGTGGGAGTTCTTGCGAGAGAGTTCTCGTGAGAGCGGCCTTTTCCTCCTCCCCCTCCCCCTGCATGCGCTCTCGCGCTGGCTCTTGTGCCGTCTGCAGATCTGCCTGTTTTTCTAGCTGAGGGGAGGAAGAGGAGGAGGAAGGAAGAGAGGAGGAAGAGGGGAAAGGGAGGGGAGGGGCCAGCATGGGAGGCCACGCGGCGTTCCTGTGGCCCCCCGGTGCGAGCTAGATGTAATCATCAAAAGAGCCACACCTGGCTCGCGAGCCATGGGTTCCTGACACCTCCTCTATATGATAGGTTTGGAGGATACCTGGATTTTGCTATCTAGTACGGCTCTTGGAACCAAACCTCTATGGATACCATTGTATCTTTTCCCAGACACCACATGTGCCCTGTTGTACCAACCTTCCTGATTGAGGTTAGTCTTGCTTGAGTTACCTATTTAATTGCTTCATTTAATATCGAACAATTGCACAGTATTTTGACCTCTTTTCAAACCGATAATTTTGGCCCTTGGAACTATGGATTTTATGCACTTCTACAAACTTGCTCCAGCACAATAGTCTTTCACTGGGATGTTTTTGGTATGGCTTTCTATTTCTGGTACGTTTATCCCCAAGGTATACATTTAGCTCTGCATCCACATTTTGTCAAGCTTTTTCAAGTTGCTTCATTACTTGCATTTCTATGTTTGTAGACAAGAAAATATGCAAAACTGGCAGTCACTTTTTTGCAGCATAGATTTCTTGGTTATTTCTGATACTGTCATTATCAATGAAGTGGTCACAATGACAAGTGCTCCTAAGAGACAGTGTAAAAAATCTAGGGCTTCATCCTTGCAATTATTCCATCTTAACACAGCTTCTTCTCCTGTACAAAGTAGAAAGCAGATACAGATGATCCTATTTGGAGAAAATGTGCGTTTTAACATTTTTTAAAATGCTCTCAAGACTCCTATGCACCTGAAGTAGAAGAACTGCCAGTTATTATGTCGTGAGCCTGTTAGAGCTAAGGCTAAGAGTGGCATACAAAAACTCTTCAGCAAGTTCCAATGGCACGACCCCCATTTTCATGGTGTTGGTGTAATCCTGATAACTTTGCATGGTAATGTAATATTTACTGTTGATATGCTCACATTAACAATTCCATTGAGTCAGCAGTGTAGGCAACTTTGGTTGTTGTTGTTGTTGTTGTTATTATTATTAGGTTTTAATGATTTTAAGTCATAGTTATGTGTTCTTGGCTTTCTTGGCTTTTTCTTCGCAAACGAACATTCAGGAAGGACTCATCCCACGCTTTCTACAACCGTGTTGATGATTCGGAGGTTGGATGTATCCTTTGAGCTTGTGCAGTGGACCTTTCTGGTGGAGCGCAGCGTGCACAGAACTGGCCTCACCCTTTAAACCAAAGGTTCGTCTGCTGGGGCCTAGCAAGCTTGGACAGTGGCAGCGAGGTCCTCAGGTCGTAGGTTTGGTTTGAGTTTCCTCCTCTAGATCGTTGACCTTACAGGGTTAAACGAGCACCATCTGCCCGAGTTTGAATTTAGAGTTTTCCTTATCATAGGATGGTTGCCAAAAGGCTAGAGAGCCCATCCTGCCTGTTGACGCTCTTTGTCAGACCCTTTGGTTGTGACCTGTCTGGCATGGGAGGCCCTACCGGTGACTAGATCACAACTTCATTAGGGTACGCAAGCCTCTCCCCCACAACAAGGGGGCGCCAACGGAGAGGTAGTTATATGTAGTAATTGGTTATTATGATTTCTTTGTTTTATTGTATGTTGGCATTGAAATTTTGCATTAGTATGTGGTAAATTGCCTTGAGTCCCCCCAGGGGTAAGAAAGTCGGTGTATAAATACATTAAATAAATACAGTTTGTCACCAGGCACAATTCAAAGTGCTGGCTTTAGCCTATAAAACCCTTAACGGTTCTGGCCCAACTTATATGTCCGAACACATCTCCCCTTGTGAACCATCTAGGATTTTAAGATCGTCTGGGGAGGCCCTAGTCTTGTTACCGCCTTTGTCACACGTATGTTTGGCGGAGACGAGAGACAGGGCCTTCTCGGTGGTGGCCCCTTGGCTGTGGAACACCCTCCCTATAGGTATTAGATCGGCCACCTCCCTTTTAACATTCTGGAAAAAAGTCAAGATGTGGCTTTTTGAACAAGCGTTTGCAAACACAGAGTAACTGACACAGGAGAATGGAATAACTAGACAATGAGAACGGATGTTTTTAACAAGGAGGCACTGTGAATTTATATTTTATTGATTTGTTTAGTTTTTAATATATGTTATATTTTTAATTGTATTTATGACATTGTAAGAATTGAATTTTGCCATTACCCGCCTTGAGCTGCCTACGGGCTGAGAAAGGCAGTATACAAATACAGTAAAGTTGAGCAGCATTTTTCTGAAATTATCCACAAGGTTGGCCAAGGTAGTGACAGTCTTGCTTTCTGATGGTTCAAAATACACAGAATTATTAAAAGTATTGAATGCAGTTATATTCAGGTTACATGTAGAAAGTATATGTCAAACATGCATGAGTTTCTTGTTTAGAATTGGGTCCCATCTCCCAGATATTGCAGTTTCTCAAGTTGCTCCTGACATTTTTTTAAAAAAAGAAGTCTTTATTGACAAACTACGATATCTCACGTCATAGCTGAAAGTCTCTAGTGCAATACTATGCAGGGGTCAGAGAGGCAGTAGAGCAATTACATCTCTCTCTCTCTCTCTCTCTCTCTCCTCTCTCTCTCTCTGGCATTACTTCGTGAACAAAGATTCTTAGGAAGGACTCATCCCACGCTTTCTACAAGTGTGTTTATGACTAAAGAGGTTGGATGTGTCTGAGCCTGTGCAATGGATTTTTCTGGTGGAGCGCAGCATGCACAGAACTGGCTTCACCCTTTAAACCAGACCTAGGCAATTGCCGGCCCTCCAGGTGTTTTGGACTTCAACTCCCAAAAATCCTAGCCAGCTTACCAGCTATTAGGATTTCTGGGAGTTGAAGTCCAAAACACCTGGAGGGCCGGCAATTGCCCAGGTCTTCTTTAAACCAGAGGTTCGTCTGCACAGGGCCTAGCAAGCTTAGGACGGTGGCAGCGAGGTCCTCAGGTCATAGGTTTGATTTGAGTTTCCTTCTCTAGATGGTTGACATTCTCTAGAGGGTTAGACGAGCACCATCTGCCTGGGTTTGAAGTTAGAGTTTTCCTTCTCTTAGGATGGTTGCCAAAAGGCTAGAGAGCCCATCCTGCCCATTGACGCTCTTTGTCAGACCCTTCGGTTGTGACCTGTCTGGCATGGGAGGCCCTACTGGTGACTATTATGCCACCGCCAGCATAGCTCACAACTTCATTAGGGTACGCAAGCCTCTCCCCTGCAACAAGTGGGCGCCAATGGAGATGTTTGAGCAATTACATAGGCATTTACATAGGCATTTAGAAATGTATCATCTTGTCTGTTCTGAAGCAGAATGATTTTGGCTTCTTTATCCACCCGTAAGTGTGCAAGCAAATCTCTCTAATGAGGGGCTACTACCTTTGGTACTATATGCCTCCTAGATTTGCTTTAGGCTTTCTTTTTTCTAAATGTAGAGTTGAAAATGCAGTGTATTTTACTTGTATGCCCCTATAGTTTGCAAGATATTGACTAAATCTGGAAATCTTGATTCCCAACAACCATGTCCTCAGGAAAACATGTTCAGATATAGCATTTGTCCATCTCTTTCCACCAAATTTCCAGTAGAAAGGTGAGCCCTTCTCTATCTTCAGTCCTGATGGCTCCCCGTTTGACCTGCCTGAATTGTACAAACAGTTAATAGGACATAAATCTCTATTGAGTTACTTGAAAAGTGTTAGCCTTCTCATCTGCTGGCATATCACCTTTGACTAATCCTTTGTATATTTGCCTCCTTTTAATGTCAGTATTTTAGATAATATTTTGCCAATACATTTCTGGCAAAGTTATACACAAACATTGTTTTGTTTTCCATCTAGCATGTGGTTTTAACTTTCATGCGCTACACTGGACCTTTAATCTCTCTACAGATGCAGTTTCCAGTTGCACAGTGTAACACAGATGATCGAACTTCAGTGTAGGTCTTTGTAGAGCCTTTTCACCTGCAAAGTTATTCCTAGATTTCAGCCACTTGAGGCATTCTTTCCACTCATAAACAGTTGGGATAAAAAAGTCCCAACAAATCTGTTGACTGTTGACATTGGTGTTTTGTTATTCTGCTTGTCCTCGCCACTTTTATGTACTGAGACAATGAAAATATCCCATGCTGTTTTTCAGAAAAAACAACAAATTTGGTAAATCAGAAATGACATTGTCTGTTGCAAATTGATCTCATTTTGAAAATCAGAGTCAGAGCACTCCAGTAAAATATAGACTTCCTATCTTGTGGGGTATTTATTTTTGGGGGTTTTTTTGGTTTCTGAGTATTTGAGTACAACATAGTTAATGTAGCGAACACAAACATTGCTTTCAACATGGGGAGATTCTAAACCTGAACGCTAAAACAAGGCAATATTCCCCATATATATATATATATATATATATATATATATATATATATATACATACATACATACATACATACACTAGCTGTACCTGGCACACGTTGCTGTGCCCTATTTAGGAGATGCGAGATGTAAGGGTTGGAAATGATGTTACTTATGGTCTTGGTGGGGTCATGTAGGCATGAATTGCAAGACTTTCTATGTGTGCTCCAAATGATGTCATCTGGAAGCATGAGTTGTATTGTCTTATATAGCGGAGGAAGTGTTTTGATTCTGGAGTGTGTCCACTCAGCAAAGTCTGTAGTGGTTGTGGAGGAGTGGCAAGTGGTGGTAGAGAGACTTTACCGGCTAGGCAGCACATTCCTGTTGTTTCTGCTGGGTATTTCAGGGCTTTGCAGTGTGTGCAGATGTGCGTTAGGGTGCCAATGTCGGCCTCTGGCACCATGCTGTAGTCTTCTGCAGCGTTGTATCTGAAGGCTAGGCGGTGGAATTGGTTGTGGTATTTTTGAAGTTTGTTTTCTGTGTTGCGACGTCGTGTTTCTGCGCTCCTTGCGCGCTGCTGTTGCGTTGCATTTCTGCGTCTTTGTTGTTCCTGGCTGCGCGCTTCTTCTTGTCGTGCAGTTCTTTGCATTTGGTTCTCAGCTGTGCGTCGTGCAGTGACCTGTTGTCTGTGTCTCTGCTGCGCAGTGTGTTTCTGTTCTGGCGTTTGTTCTGCCCTTTCTTGTTTGATGTATGTAGCGTTGTGAGTGTGTCGTCCGATGCTGTTATTTTTATAAGGCATGGCTTGTCTTTTGGGTCAGTTTATGTCTGTGTGGAAGGAAGGAATGGTTTTAGTTTGTGGTGTTTGTAGGTGTTGTGTGTACGGGGTCCCGTAAGGTTGGTGGGATGGGTTGTGATTGGAAGTTGTGTTGTGTTGTGTGGGTAGGAATTTGCTGGAGAATTGCTCCCTCAGAGTTTGGTTTTGGCAGTTTAACCCTCAAACACCAACTGAAACTTCTCAGCATTCTATCCTAGCCTTGGATGGCTCTTGCCAGCGTTGCTATGGTTACAGCAGTTATGCAAATCCGCCCTTATTGGCAGCCAATCATGTTGTTCAGAATGTAGAGGCTGGGTGAGTCGTTGGCTGCCCCAGAGGATACTGGGAAATGTAGTTTTATTTTTACTCGTTGTTTTGGGGGCCTTTTAGGTTTGGGGGGGGAAAGTTTCTTTGCTACAAACGTACCTTGCTTGAGGCCTATTTCTGTTGGCAAGTATTGTTTTTCTGCGTTGTATGGTTTCTTTGTTTGAGGTATACATCACATGATGTGAACCCATTTATATAATAGATTGCACAGAACTAGAGTATCATAGGAGAGATTAGACACATACTATACCCATTGCTGGATACAGGAAAGCACACGACGTGGTACACAAAAGATGCAATGTCCCAATAGTGGATACTTCGGATTAAATATCCTTTTCCATAAGGTGTGCATACGTGTCCAAAATAAATTCCAAATTAAAGTCTCTAGTCCGTGAGATAGGCAAGTAATCCCAAACAAAGGTAAGGACCAGAAGGAGACTGGTGTATACTCTGAAATGAGAAGATTAGGACGAGGCCAACAGGATGGCGATGCCAAAAATGTTCGGGCCGCTTATCCAACGTTTCGCTCCCAAGTGGAGCTTTATCAAGGCCTCCATGGTGATACCGTCGTCCTTATCAGAATAGGGATAAACAGGAGCCTAAGCTCGCTACAGCTAGCGAGGCGACCATAAATACATACATACATACAAACATCCCACTTTATTATATATAGAGATGTTTGAGTTTTATTGATGATATTATTTATAATTGCTGTTGTGTTGTTACTATGTGTTGTTGGGCTCGGCCTCATGTAAGCCGCACTGAGTCCCCTTGGGGAGATGGTTGCGGGGTATAAATGAAGTTAATAAATAATAAATAAAATAATAAATAGATTTCTCTGACTTCCTATTGTATCACCCCTGATCATTCTTAACTATGAGTCATTTGTAAGTTGGATGTTCGCAACTTGGGAACTGCCTGTACTTTTTGCCACTTCTCTTTTGCAGAGAAAGAATGTGACTTGCATCTTAATACTCAGTGTGTTTACTTTAAAGTGTGTTCTTTTGACCTTGGTAGATCTTGCTTAAGAATTGCAGACCAAGACTGTTTCTGTGAGTTTTCTCATTCCTGGGGCTGTCAGCCACTGTTACTTCTGTGATCATCTTTCCCCCTCATATTTTATGGCTCAAAGACATTGATAAAATAAAAGCTTTATCTCCTTGCATGCCTTGAGCCCACCTGCACATACTGTAGTATATTAAATCACATCATGCAATTCAAACAGGGATTGGCTGATAAATTCTATAGATTTGTTTACCAAAAAAAGTCCTTCCTACATTACTACTACCACTAATAATTCTTGGCTTTTCTTTGCTAACGAAGATTCAGGAAGGACTCATCCCACGCTTTTTACAAACTTGTTGATGACTAAAAAGGCCAATCTGAGATAGGTAAGTTCGGTTGTAGAAAGCACAGCAGAAAGTCTCCTTGGGTGATGTTGTTTCCAAGTTGCGGTTCTTTTTGCGTTGTCGTTTCTCTTTGAGACCGATTCGGTGTGTCTTCTCGAAAGAGGCCGCAGCATTGTGGATAGTGCATCTCCTTGCCTGCCGATGTGAGGCCAGGGCGGACCATGGTTGGTGATCAATCTGGCCGAGCCTGAGATGTTGTTTCAGGGAGTCCTTATATCTCTTTTTGGGGGCGCCTCTCTTGCACTGACCCATGGCAGTTTCACCATAGAGTAGTATCTTTGGGAGGCGGTGGTCCTCCATCCTAGAGACGTGCCCTGCCCAGCGCAGCTGTGTTCTCAATAGCATGGCCTCAATGCTGGTGATCCCTGCTTGCTCAAGGACAGCAACATTCGTCAAATAGTCAGTCCAGTGTATATTTAGGATTGTGCGAAGACAGCGCTGATGAAAGTGTTCGAGGAGTCGTAGGTGTTGGCGATAGGTGACCCATGTTTCAGACCCATAAAGGAGAATAGACAGTACGATAGCTCTGTACACACTGATTTTTGTGCTTTGCCTCAGGTGTTTGTTTCTCCAGATTCTTTTGTGAAGCCTACCAAATGCACTCTATGCCTTTGCTAATCTGTGGAGATGATGGTGTTCTTCCTGTGGTGCGGGCTGGTAGAGAACTTCCGTTTTCTTCAGGCTGACTTCCAGCCCAAATAGCTCTGCAGCTGTTGCAAAGCAGGATGTTAGGCGCTGCAGAGCTGCTTCTGTATGAGCGACAAGGGCAGCATCGTCAGCAAAAAGCAGCTCACGGACTAGATATATACCTTTATATAATAATAATAATAATAACAACTTTATTCTTATACCCCACCACCACCTCCTCAAAGGGACTTGGGGTGGCTTACATATGGGACAAAATGCCCACAGACAAAAATTCAAAACAATCCATCAAAGCAAAAACACAATTAAAACAAAAAATAGTTAAAGATAACAATCCAGACAAAAGCACAATGGGACAAAAGTGCAATCAAAACAATATTTAACAAAGCAAAATTTCAAAACAATCCATCAAAGCAAAACACAATTAATGAAGTGCAGAGAAAAAATAGCATTTTAAAGATAATTCTCAAATCAAGCTGAAATATAAAAGTTTTCAAATCTATGAGAAAGGAGGGCAATATAGGGGCTTGCCTAATTTTCCTTGGGAGGAAGTTCCAAAGTCGGGGGGGGGGGAGCACCACCGAGAAGGCCCTCTCTCTCATCCCCACGGAACCATTCTTATGGCGGTGTTGGGAGCAAGAGGAGGGCCTCCCCAGCAGGTCTAGGAGCCCATACTGGTTCATAGGGGGAAATGCAGTCCTGAAGATAGGCAGGACCCAAACAGTGAAAGATGCTAGTTAAGCTGGCCATTTACTACAGTTTTGCCACCCTACTGTTCCTTTACTCCTCATCTAAGCTCAGTTGTCTCCACAATTGCCTAGTTATTTCGAAGTTGTGATGGTTTTTTAAATTAAAATACTGTTCTTGATAGTCCATACTGTATGTTTGCTAGAGATATAAAAGAAAGTACATTATTTAGGGAAAAGAATTCTGAATTTCTGTGAACATTATTTACACTATGTAAAAAAACTTTGAATAATTGTCTGTTCCCTGGTTTCAAAGTGTTAATTCCGGTTTAATTGTGCGGTACTTAGTTTGAAAGTAGTTGTTATGCTCCAAAAACTTTGTTTTTGTGGCTGCCACTAACTGTGTTGAATTCGTTAAGACTCTATGAAATATCCTTTGAAAAATTATAGCAAAATGTGCTGCAGAATATCCTGAAAAACAAAGTTTTTGCAGTGTAATGTACTTTTCCCATGCTTTTATAATAGAACTAGTTAGGAAATAACATTTATAAACCAGGAACAAAAATTGTGTTACATGGTATTATTTATTTATTCATTTCTCTACTTATTTATATGTTTATTTCCTCCTTGTGTGGGATTCAAGGTGACTTAATTGTCTTTGCTTTCAAAAATTTATTGTTTAAAACAGTTCTGGTCTGCAAGTGATTGGCAGCCATCCATAGCAAAGAAAAGGAAGACACACTTTAGCCAGTGAGAACAATAGTGGGGAGGAAATCTCTTCTCAAATAGCTTAAATAAGTGGATTGCTGTGAGTTTTCCAGGCTGTATGGCTATGTTCCAGAAGGATTTGTGGAATGTCCCCCTTTCTCCCGCCCTAGATATTCAACAAATATATAAACCTCACTTGCCTAGTTTCCAACAGACCCCTCAACCTGTGAGGATGCCTGCCATAGATATGGGCAAAACGTCAGGAGATACTTCTGGAACATGGCCATACCGCCCGGAAAACTCACAGCAACCCAGTGATTCTGACCATGAAAGCCTTCGACAACAGCTTAAAGATGCTCTGGTTTAGCAGATTGTAAATAATGGGTAACAGAAATGCATTACATTTATTTATTTACTATATTTCTACCCCGCCCTTCTCAAGGCAGCTTACAAGGCACACTTAGATGCCGGCAATAGTACACAATATAAAACACTAATACAACAAGATTAAAAACATCAGAGTTAAAACAATGATCAGCAATCAAATTAAATTAAAAATTCCATCTATAACAAGTCCACATTCAATCAATGGTGGAAGCTGTATTTTCATGTCCGTCGTCATATTAATCCATTCCAAATAAAGTGCTGCATTAAGTTACTGTGGAAAGGCCTGGTCCCACAACCACAATTTTACTTTCTTCCTGAAAACTAGGAGGGATGGGGTCGATCGTATTTTGCTTGGAAGCGCATTCCACAGGCGGGGGGCCACAGCCGAGAAGGCCCTGTCTCTCGTCCCTGCCAGCCGCATTTGAAAGTTTGTAGCTATGGCAAACTGATCAAAGATACTAAGTAAAATTGAATGCTTTGGAAAATTTGCACATTTTCTTAGCTTCTTAGTATTTTTCCATGGAGCACACACACACAATCATATAACTAAATGTGACCATCATGGCAGACCTGTATTATTATATACCCCTCCTAGGTGCATGTTACTCTCATTGAAATGTTACTAACAATGTAAAAGTAACATTTGTGTGACTATTATACCAGTTTGAAGATGGCAGTTACCATAATTTAGTCTGCTCACGTTTAGCATATTCAGGTGCTCCCCTTCATTTCCTTGTAGTTGCAGTAGTGAAAGGTTCTCAAGGGACAACAAATTCAGATGCATAGGTGCATCCTCTTTTCTGCGGGCTTAGCAGCCGAAATATGACAATGCTGAAGTCCAAAAAGAAGGAACAAACAAAATAAACAGTTCCAAGTAGCAACCGACACATGTCTGTTTTTATATGCTGAAAAACCAATTGTGCCACTATGTGTCCCGGATTTCCTTGAATAAAAGTTTGTATTTCTACTTTCACAATTGGTTTCACTCCTGATCCTGCCTTTCTATGTTATGCATCAACTGTGCTGGGTTTTTTTGTTTTATTTATTTATTCAAAAGGCTAAGGCTACGTTGAACCTACAAGCTTAAGAGGATTGAGTTGGTGATGCGTAGAGCTTTCACAAGTGCTGATTCGTGCAGAACAACTTGCATTATGAACGTCCATACACTGTGATATCCACTTGTAATGTGATTTCGTTCTCCTGAAAGGAAGCTCTGTATGTAGAATCAGAAAGTAGCAGGAATCAACTTGTCTTTCATCAGAGTAAGCAAATGACATAGATTAGTCCTGTTTCAAAGTATTACAGATAGTTCAAATATCTATTTGCATTTATGAATTTCTGTAACAATTAAAGAAGCAAGCCCAGCAGATCTGGTTGCATTGCAGTAAACATTGCTCAACAATGCTCTTGTAGAAAGTGATCTGGCATGAATAGCAATTTTCAAAGTTACTGATGATGTCCTAACTGGATCTTTCTCTCTCTCTTTCCCCTCCTCGTTTTTTTTTAAGAAAAGCAACTGCAGATGCAAAATGAAGTGAACGTTTCCTTTGTGCCCCACGTGTTAATATTTGCACCAGACTATTTGAAGGAGCTCCGCGTTGACCTGCAAAACTGGTTTCTGCTCTGCTTTTCAGACAGGATGGGTGAGACAATGAGGGGCTTCCTGTTCTGCAAAACTAGTGCCGACTGCCCTATTTAAAGCAGTTGTTAACACGTACATGCAAGTGTTCTAACGAAATGAAAGAAGTCGTGCTCTGGTCACCGAAGGAGGTGGCAGATTGGCTGATGGAGAATGCTGCGCCAGAATACTGTGAACCATTGGAAAGTTTCACTGGGGAAGACTTGATCAACCTGACGAAGGAGGATTTTGAGAAGCCCCCTTTGTCACGTCTAGCTTCGGACAACGGCCAGCGACTGCTCTACATGATAGAGACTTTAAAAATGGAGCACCACATCGAGGCACACAAAAATGGCCATGCCAACGGCCACCTGGTCATTGGTACAGAGGCCAGGGAAAATGGCTCCAGCAACAAAACCAAGCCCAACGGAATGCCAAATGGTTATAGGAAGGAAATGATAAAAATCCCCATGCCGGAGCCAGAACGTTCTCAGTATCCCATGGAGTGGGGGAAGACCCTTCTGTCTTTCCTTTATGCACTTTGCTGTTTCGTCTTGACAACAGTGACAATTTCCGTTGTCCATGAACGAGTGCCTCCCAAGGAGGTGGATCCGCCCCTACCAGATGCTTTTTTTGATCACTTTAGTCGGGTGCAATGGGCCTTTTCTATCTGTGAAATTAATGGATTGATCCTTGTAGGACTCTGGTTAATTCAGTGGCTGTTCTTAAAATACAAGTAAGTACATTTGTTTCTTGATTTTACTTCCCCCCGCCCCTAATCCTTACTATGAACTGATTTTCAGTGTGGATGTCCATCCATTTTGGTAATGATCATGCTTGGCCATGCTTAGCTTCTTCACCACGTGGCTGTGTATAGGATAAAAGAAAGCCTGGTAACTGATCATTTTTTAAATGCTACAGAACATAAAGCAGTGGGACATGTGGTCCTTCTGATGGCTTTTGGACTTTAACTCCCAACTGTAGTAACTAAGGCTGAGAGATATTTGGAACTTCAGTCCAACGTCTGGAGGGCGATGTATTCCCAACTATAAAATATTTTCATATTTTTACTCTGAGTAGTAAATATCTGTAGGCAACTTTTCCAATTTTGCAATATATCAATTTTGCAATATATCAAATTACATAAATTTCAACAATTCCTTCGATCCTTCCCTCCCTCCTTTCCTCCTGGGGGATATTTAGTTTGGAGAAAATAAGGTAGAGAGGGAACATGAGAACCATATTTCAAGAGTAAAGGATGTCCCATTGAAGAGGAGGGGCGGGGGGCTGACTCCCTGCTGTTCTAGAGACCAAAGCACAAGGGAGCAATGGGTTCAAATATCAGGGAAAGAGATTCGACTGAAAAGATTAGGAAGAACTTCCTGGAGAGTGGAATAGTTTGGCCATGGGGGGCTTTTCCACAGAGGCTGTCTATTGGGAGTGCTTTTTCTCTCCCACTCACCATTTCATTCCTTCACTTTCTGCTTCCAAAAGAGAAGAAGGGGAGGAAAGGGCAGTGAGGGGGCTTGGGGAGAACCCTCTCCCCTCCCCCCCGCCTGCCCACCTCGCTCCGACCTGCCATGCAGCCCCCAAATTAGAAAGTTTGGCCATGCCTGTTCTACAGGGAGAGGCAGATTCTCATTGCATCTATCCTTCCTGCAAGCCAAATGTCCCATCTTCACTTGGTCCATTGAATTGCTTTTCTTTGCAAAGCTCTGTTCTGAACCACATTATTGACTGTGCTAAGAGAAAAGATGAAACATGATTTTAATGTTAACAGCTAACACCAAGAGCCTTGCTATTATTTTCCAAGGACTGCTGATTTATCTTGTCATTTTGATTCTGCTATTACCATGAAGTAATGCATTTCATCTGGTTTAAATATCTTATGGCTTATACTTAACAAGACAATGTTTTGTACAAAAATGCATAGATGCCATCTAAAACAATGTTTATCTTACACCAAAGTTATTCAAATGACACATGATTTTGTTCCCTTTCCCCCAGGTCTATTATTGGCAGAAGATTTTTTTGTATAGTTGGCACACTGTACTTATATCGGTGTATTACAATGTATGTAACTACACTCCCAGTACCAGGCATGCATTTCAACTGTTCTCCGAAGGTAATTTTCCTTGGTGTCATTATCTAACTTCTTTTTCTTCCCTTGTGTTTGAAACAGTTTAGTCAGACTGAAGTCTGTGTAGTTTGCCAAGGAGAATTGGCAAGAGTTTATTTAAAGCTAATTAGTATTGCTTGCTGTTCATAATGTTAGCTCATTGACAGATTCTGTGAGAATTTTGGTTCAATATTTCTATTGTCCCGCAGGAGGATGTTTCTTGGGTTTCAGTTTGAAGACAATCGTGTAATTTGCCATTTTGGAATCGCACCCATATCTCTTCCAGTTTTCCCAACAGGCAAATAGCATTGACTCCGCGCACCATAGTTGCTATGAAAGGTGGGACCAGAGCATTTCAGTGTTTCAGTGTGGACAGAAAACCCTCCATAGTCTTACAAATAGTTTTCTTAAAATTATTGGAACCAACTTAAAATTGCACATTCAATGTCTACTGGATACTTTACCTTGTTATTTTATATAGAAAGCTACTTACTATTCAAGATTGTATTCCCTCTGTTGATGTACAACAGATATTTTCAACATTGGCAGATCTGGAGGTTATTTTGTTTTGTGTGTGCCTGGGAGCTCCTGCATAGATTACCAAAACTCCCAAAAAGTGTGTGTGTGTGTGGGGAGAAACAAAACAACACTGGACATACTTGAAAACCATAATTTAAAAAAACGATTACAAGTAATTTGGGTGTTAAAATATGTAGGGGCTATTTTAAAAGGTGAAATGATACTCCTTCTAGTTTTTAGGAGGGGCCAGAAAAGAGAAGCCACACCTTTCATTGACCAGACTGTGCTGGCCTGTGACCGTAATAAAGTTTTGATTGACATTGACCAGATAGATAACAATTCAGGGATTATTGAGGAGACAAGGGCCACCAAAAAAAAACAGTCTTGGGAAGGACATATGTAATTTAGGGCTATACTTTGCCCACCCCTGTCTAGGCAACAGTACTATAAATAGAGAACACCCATCTATATTACTTATAAACAAACGCGAAGGAGACAGCAGTATGAAAATATTGTATTATATGGATTTATTTTCACCCCTGTCTAGGCCCACTATAGTAAAATGTTTGGAAGCTTCAGCTGGTACGGACAGCAGCCAGGTTGATAACAGGAGCGGCACTCAGGGAACGCACAATTCCTCTGTTGCGCCAGCTCCACTGGCTGCCAGTTTGCTACAATTCAAAGTGCTGGCTTTAGCCTTTAAAGCCCTAAACGGGTCTGGCCCAGATTACCTGTCCAAACGCATCTCTCCCTATGAACCATCCAGGTGTTTAAGATCGTCCGGAGAGGCCCTGCTCTCAGTTCCGCCTTCTTCGCAGATCCGGTTGGCGGGGATGAGAGACAGGGCCTTCTCAGTGGTGGCCCCTCGGCTATGGAATGCCTTCCCTTAGGGACATTAGATTGGCCTCCTCCCTCCTAACATTTTGAAAGAAAGTTAAGACCTGGCTGTTCGAGCAGGCATTTGCAGATGCAGTATAATTGTTTAAATGTGATTTATGGAATGATAGGACAACGTGACGGAAAATATTTTTAACGATGAGATGCTGAGAATTGTAGTTTATGGTTTTAATTGCTAATTGTTTACTGTTTTTATATAGTTATTGCATTAATTATTTTGATTGTATTTTATCTTGTGGGCATTGACTGAACCCGGCGAAGACGGAGATCTTGTGGCTGGGCCGCCCGGGGGGGAGGGGGGTAGAGACCCAGTTGCCGACGTTTGATGGCGTGGCACTTCGCCCACAGCCTCTAGCTAAGAGCCTAGGGGTCCGGCTGGACACCCAGCTGTCTATGGAGGCGCAGATCGCCTGCGCCTGCAAGACAGCGTTTTACCATCTGCGACAGGCAAAACGTCTGGCTCCTTACCTCTCCCGCTGCGACCTGGCCACGGTGATCCAAGCCACAGTCATCTCGAGGCTCGATTACTGTAATGCGCTGTACATTGGCCTACCCTTGTCGGCGATCCGGAAACTTAAGTTGGTGCAGAACGCAGCAGCGCGCCTGCTCTCAGGAGCCCCAAGATCTGCGCATGTGACCCCACTCCTGTGCGAACTGCACTGGCTACCCATTGAATTCCGGGTCTCCTTCAAGGGGTTAGTTTTAACTTTTAAGGCCTTATATGGTTTGGGGCCAGTGTACCTGAAGGAGCGGCTTACCCCATACGTGCCCAGAAGATCACTGCATTCAGAGGGGCTTAATTTACTGGAGGTGCCTAGTATCAAGACCTACAGGCTATCGAGCACGCGGCAGAGGGCTTTCACAGTGGCCGAGCCGAGCCTCTGGAACTCGCTGCCTGAGGAGACGTGAGCACTACGGGGCTTGATGGCATTTCGCAAGTCCGTAAAGACTTGGCTGTTTAGGCAGGCATTTGGCTCCGACTGATGTCTCCTATAACCTGCCAACATGCCATCCTGCCGCGTCTTGCCACCTGCATTATTGTCGCCTGCTGGGGTTTTATTGTTGGGAGCGGGGTTAATTGGTTTATATGTTGTTTTTATGTGTTTTTATTGGTTTTATGCTGTAAACCGCTCTGGGCTCCAAAGAGAGCGGTCTACTAAATCGAATAAATAAATAAATATAAATATGTAAACCACCTCGAGTCGCCTTCGGGCTGAGAGGGGCAGTATAGAAATATAGTAAATAAATAAATGTTAAAAATCTTCCAGGAGAAAAATGGTGATGGCATTAGAGTCACGAGCCACGTTATGTCTGAAATGATAAACTGGCATTGAAGGATTTCAGTACAGGCAAAGGCTACTCTTCTTATTGGCCATGTTAGGCCTAGGGACAATGAGCAAGAAAAGACAGGAGATACAATTTCACCTCGATCAATGTTCAGCTTCCTTGTTGCTGTTTTTCTTTAGCCAACATGATTATAGAAGACACAAGTGTTCCTCTAAGAAGCATCCTGTATCCTTTCTAATGTCTCCACAGTAGGCTGCCAGAGCTTGTAAACTATTCTCAGTTATGTCTGTATCATCACTGAGACGATGGCAGTACTTTATATCAGTTACACTTGAACAGATTTCTTTCACATTGTGAACATTGTTGAACATTATGAGCACATGCAGAAATCAAGGAAGCAAGCTTTATTTAAATGGCAACCTTTAAAGCTTTAACCACAAACAGTTTACTTTTGTTGCATCTGATTGCCTTGTGTCGCCTATATCTCGTATATGATATCTTCACAGGCATAGAGTTGAATGACCTACTGTTTTGCCTGCTTCTCTCTATTATGTTGCTTTTTGTGCTTATAGAGATTTATTTTAAAAATACGAGTGTGCCAGCACTAGCAGAAGCCAAAACAAATCTCAAATGCATTATGAATTCCAGTCTCATGAGTCTTAGGTCAGATTTATTAATGTTTAGTAGATTGATTCCTCATTTATGGACTTGGGGGATCTTTCCGTGCCAAGAATGTGGTCATGTCAGCACTTTGAAAATCTCAGTTAATAATTGGAGACTTGCAGGAAAGTGCTCTCTTCCAAAGAAAACCATTACAGGAATGCTGCACTGTATTTTTGTAACTGTCTTGTACATATGTAAGCGGATTTCATTGCTTAAGTATGAAAAGTTTGTATTGAAATGATGCCGTTGCTCTGAACTTCCAGGGACATATCCAAAGCACCAAAAGCAAAAAGAGATGCAATAAGCTTAAAAATGGAAATACCTGTGAAATACAATGTTACAATTTTTGTTTCATCTTGATTGATATTTCCGTGCCAAGTCAAAACACCGTGCAGCTTCTCTCTTTCACAAATTCTGTAGTTATGCGATGGAAAATGAAGACCAAAAATGTGGAATTTACTGATTTAATTTGTGACTGAAAATTGTGAGATTAAAATTCAGAATGCCTTTGAGTTTTCTTATGTTTTCTGGAACTATTTGTTACTATTTCTAAGTCAGAGGCTGATGTTCTACGTCAGAGGTGAACAAAGAGTGGCTCTATGGCAGGGGTGGGCAATTACCGGCCCTCCAGGTGTTTTGGACTTCAACTCCCAGAAATCCTAGCCAGTTTACCAGCTGTTAGGATTTCTGGGAGTTGAAGTCCAAAGCACCTGGAGGGCCGGTAATTGCCCACCCCTACTCTATGGTTACCTATTCCCTTCAAAAAATAAATAGGAGCAGCTGCAGCAATAAACTGAAGATAAATAGTCTCTCCTGTGAGCTTCTATTTAGAAGGAAGTTGAAAACAAAACACTTCAAAGAATCTATTTGTGAAACAGTTTACTCCAGGGGTGCCCACACTTTTTCAGCATGTGAGCTACTTTTAAAACAACCAAGTCGAAAAGATCTACCTGCCGCCTGCGCAGCTCATCTTCTGCTCGCAATGCCCCGCAGGCGGAAAGTGCGCCGCGCTGGCAAAAGGTGCGCAGCGCACAGGGCAGAAGCACCCCATCTGCCTGTGATCAACCTCATTTGGACTCGCGATCGAATCGTTGATCACGATCGACTTAGTGGGCAGCCCTGGTTTACTCCATACAAGTGGTGTGCAAAGCAGTTCAATAAAAGTATAGAAGAAACCTAGTGTTGATCCCACACTGGATTTAAATGTAAAATAAATTCAAAGAATAAAAATAAGGAATTCTTTTCTTCCAAAGTAGGATGATATTTTCTTTGCCGTGTGTTCACAGGTTTCTTGTTGTATATTTATATAGATTTAGCACATTCTTGTCCCTGACAATATTCCCCTTCCATGTGCATTCTTTACAATATTGAATTTCTGTAAACATCAGATAACCCCTTTTCTTCTTCTTGTGGTTGTTTGCCTTCCAGTCATTTCTGAGCTGTGAGACCCTATTATGGGGTTTTCTTTGCAAGATTTATTTAGAGGAGGTTTGCCTTTCCTGTGAGGCTAAGAGAATAATTCTTGCCCAAGGCCATCCAATGGGTTTCCAGAGTCATAGTCCAACACTTCAACTACTATATCATGCAGATTGTCTAGCAATGTACAAAAAAGAAAAGAGTCAAATTTTCTTTCTTAGAAGAATAGCAAATTACCTTTGGAGTAAGTTGAAGGGACCTCTTATACTAGTCTAAGCCACATTACTTGGTTTGTTTGATTTCTCTTCCACTTTTTTGTTCTGTGAGCCTTTGTTTAAGCCAGTGGTGGTTCTCTTCAACTCCCAGGGTCCCCAGCCGGTAAACTGGCTGGGATTTTGGGAGTTGTAGGCCAAAATCAACTCCCAGAAATCCTGATTCAGATGTAGAGATGGGAAGGCCTGGGAAAAAACTGGCTGGTTTTTTTCCTGGGACATTGAAAAGTTTTTAGAATATGTTCCTTTCCAAACATAATTTTTAAATGCTGGGAACCCGAGATCAGGTTGAGAACCATACCTTCAGCAAATGATTCAGATGTCAGAGATGGGAAGGCCTGAAGGGGAAAAACAGGAAAATTGGGGAAAGTCCTGCCCAGGCCATCTTTTTTTTTCCTGTTTTTCTGTGTTATTAAAACTGCTGTTTTTTAATTGGAAACATTGAAAAGTTTTTAGAATATGTTAAATTTCCAATAAATAAATAATATATCTATAGCATGGTGTTAAAAGTATATAACATGAAGACCTTAAGGAAAGATTTCTGAGACATTTTTGTATCTACACCCTTACCCTCTCCCCAATTTATCTGGAAGAAGATGACTTTGGGGAAAAACTAGGAAAAAACTGTCCGTCCCCCCCATTTTTCCACCCCCACCTCCCGGGCTTTCCATTTTTATTCAGATGTGATCCTCTTCCTGTAAACAGAAAGAAAAATTATTTTACCAAAGCAAGTTATTTACTGCTCTTTCTATACTTTTAATTTCCTGGATATTTCCTAAATGATATTTAGGCCAGTAACCTCTCTCATACTGAAACACATGGAAGAGGTATATTTAGCATCATTTGGGAGGGGAGTAGGTTTACAAAAAATAATGTATTAACTGACAAGATGCGTTATAGAGTATAGATTCTTAATTCTTAGTTTCTCTTACACACTATGCAATTATTGCACACAGATACCAATATAACTATCATGGCTCCACCCTGTGGCATCCTGAGATTTGCAGTTTAGGCAAGGGCATTTATAGTTCTCAAAGAGCTCTCTTTCCTCATCAAAGTACAAATCTTAAAATTCCCTAGGACAGGGGTCGGGAACCTTTTTGACTAAGAGAGCCATGAAAGCAAAATATTTGGACATTTATTTCAGCGAGAGTCATATAATATATTTGGCAGTTAGCTGTCTCAGTGTGAAATGCGCTGTTCTGTGCAGCAGCTGAAGAGCGTAGGCACACTCCAGGCCATTGGGGAGCATCTTTCCTCCCCTCCCCTCCCGCGCATGTGCCCCTTGGCCAAAGGAGCGCGAGGCCACTGCGCCAATTAAGCCAATAAACTGTCACAAGAGCGACCCGCTGAGGGCCTGGCGGGGTCACTCCAAGTGGTGCCTCCGCCTTCCCCACTCACCTGAAGGACGCCAAGCACTGCCAAGAAACGGACTCCCACCTCCGCCGCTTTCGTGCTGCTTTCTCTCAATCGGGAGAGGCGGAGGAGGGGAACAAGGAGGAGCCTCCTTCCTTCCTTCCCTTCCTCCCTCCTTCACAAACACACACACAAACGCTTTTGAGATGAGAGGGGGAAGGAAAGCGCATGCGCACGCAGCTCCTTTGGCTTGGAATTCTAGATGGAGAAAAAAGGAACTGCACAGGCGCGAAGCGAGGAAATGCCAAATGCTTGCCTGCGCAAAATGCAGAGAGCCAGATGCAATCACCAAGAGAGCCACACCTGGCTCGCGAGCCATAGGTTCCTGGGCCCTGCCCTTGGATGTAGTCATGGCAGTGAAAATCAGTCATTGTATTATAATTGTGTTGTGTGGAAGTGCCGTCATAGAAATTTCCTTTCCAGTGCCATGTTTTGCATGCAAACTTGGATTTAGCTTTCCTTTTCCTTTCTTTGCTTATAAAAGGTTCACCTCTTAAACTGAAATAACTGGCTGATCCCCCTTTCACACTCTTTCTTTCAGCTCTTTGGAGACTGGGAATCGCACATGAGGAGGATAATGAAGCTGTTGGCAGGAGGCGGGCTCACTATCACAGGGGCACATGATATGTGTGGTGACTACCTGTACAGCGGCCACACAGTGATGTTGACACTCACATACCTATTTATCAAAGAGTGTAAGTTCGAATGTTCTTGCTACTAGACTAAGCCATGTATTATAAGAGCTTACTCTCAAATGTTCGCTACCCACTAGTAGGGATTTTTTTGTGTGGATTTATTATATTTCTATTTAAAAATACATCTTAGAATATAAAATGTCAAACAGTTAAAGCAAGGAATGTTGATCTTGTGTTACCAACATATAATGAGAATTAACTGTACAGTAGGAAATAATAATAACAATCTTATGAAAATGGCCCAAGAATTGTGATGCTTGGAAAGAACATTTTGTCAGATGCGAATACATGAAACCACGACTACTGGTTCCATGGATACGAGGGGTCGGCACAGTATTTTAAACATTTTGTGCTACATATCACATTGGGTAAAACTCCATGACATCCCAAGGCAAATCAGACATCACCTTTTGTTCTCATGTTTTTATGTTTTACCACCGCTGCAAAGTGTTGTGCGCAGCATGTTTTTATCGCAACTGTAATCCGCCCCGAGCCTGCAGGGAGGAGCGGAATATAAAATCGAATAAATAAATAAATAAATAAAGTCCCTAAAGGATATGAGGCAGAGATCAACAGCAAAATATGTACATAAATACTGTATCTTATTTTTAAAATGTTGGAATGTAAGGAGAGAGATGAGGGAGGGAGGAGCTGTCATCTCAGGTTAGATGGAGGGCATGGGTGGCCCTGAGACATGAGCCAATTGCCCTCCTGTTACCAGATAATATATTTCACATCCTGTATTCAGTCTGTCCTATTTATCAAGTTGCTCAGTATGTTTGGCCCACTCTCCATATTAAGCTGTGCATCCTCCCCAGAATTGCTCCAGAGAATGGGAATGTATATCTAAGGTTTTGGTTTTTAAAAAAATCGTGTCAGAAGCGACTTGAGAAACTGCAAGTCACTTCTGGTGTGAGAGAATTGGCCATCTGCAGGGATGTTGTCCAGGCGACGCTTGGATGTTTTACGATCCTGTGGGAGGCTTCTCTCATGTCCCCGCTCGGGAAGCTGGGGCTGACAAATGGGAGCTCACCCCATCTTGTGGATTTGAACCACCGACCTTCAGGTCAACAATTCAGCCAGCACAAGGGTTTAACCCATTTCGCCACCACAGCTCTTGCCCTATATCTAAGATGATTTTGTTGCAGTCGTTTTGGAGAACATGTACTGATAAAGTCAACAGCCAAAAATAATATTTTCCCCCCTGCCCCAAATATTTCATCCCTTCTGACGTTCCTTTGTTTCAAAGTCCCACTTTTTTGACCTCATTTCTGATTAAAAGTAATCAGAGGTCTTACTGTATATCTGCAATGTAAAGTGTAGTTTGACCCTAACAGAAACACGTGTTTGATTGTTGCTTGATCTTAAACTTTTTAATGAGCGTTGCAAACAAGAAGCCTATAATCAAGTGAAGATCTCATTTGAATGGCCCATTTATAGATTGCAAAATACTAGCAGTGTTGTGGAAAGCAGGTATGTTTTAAAGCCATTGAAATGAATGAGATTGATTTCAGCACTTCATTCCATCTTGCGGTATTGCGTTTGGGGATTATCCTGTACGAAGAGTTTCTATTTGTGGTACGCTAGCATATCTTGATCTTGTGTAAGAGAATGCATTTGGGTGTATGAAATTAATGCACGGGGCACTGTGTTCTTCCTTACCTTCAGATTCACCTCGGCGATTCTGGTGGTATCATTGGATTTGCTGGGCTCTCAGCATCATTGGGATGTTTTTTATCCTCTTGGCTCATGACCACTACACTGTGGATGTGGTGGTGGCTTATTACATCACTACACGACTTTTCTGGTGGTATCACACAATGGCCAATCAGCAAGTGAGTCTCTTTCCCCTTCCCTAAAAAACATACTTAGATTATGGTAGGCTAAAACCTTTCTTTTCAGGCAGGCTTGTACGTAGTTTAACAGGTTTCTAACCGGTTTTAATTATGTACTTTTCATGTGTCCTGTGTTTAATTCTTTTTTAATGTTTGTGTTCTCTAGGTTTTAAATTACATATTATATGCTTTGGCGTGATAGCTGCATTGAGTCTCCATCGAAAGAGAAAAAGTGGGATATAATACTACTACTGCTTCTTATTATTATCATAATCTCATGTATATATTTAGGTGTGGTGTTCTCACAATGCAATAGACACATAGTGACTGAATCCATAACAGTAAAGTTCAGCAGTGGTTTGCATAATAATAATAATAACAATAATAACAACAACTTTATTTTTATACCCCGCCAACCATCTCCCCTTGGAGACTCAGGGCGGCTTACAAGGGACGAGCCCAAAGATACTTAAAACAACAAAAAACACAATTTAAAACATAAGTAAAAGCAATAACAACATAATTATGCATAACATAAGAGCAATATGGCTAGAAGGAAAGTTAGCTGAAGTACAACTTCAATGGGTGCAATACATTTTACAGGAGCATCAGAAAAGTGCGACATGTCAGTAGATTGGGTAGAAATTCCTATCATAAAACGTGTTGAGGTAGATCATATGAGGACCAGAATAAAGTCAATGGGGACAGGGAAAATTCTAGTGATTTGCTTAATCAAAGGCATGCTGGAACATCCAGGTTTTCAGTTGATTCCGGAAAGAGAACAAAGTGGGAGCCTGTCTGATCTCTCTGGGGAGGGAGTTCCAGAGCCAAGGGGCCACCACCGAGAAGGCTCTCTCCCTCATCCCCACCAACCGCACTTGTGATGGTGGGGGGAGAGATAGCAGTGGTTCCCCAGATGATCTTAAGGTACACACTGGTTCATAAGGGAGGAGGCGATCGCGAAGATAAGCAGGTCCCAAACTGTTTAGGGCTTTATAGGTGATAACCTGCACCTTGAATTGGGACCGGAAACTTATTGGGAGCCAGTGGAGCTGTTTAAACAGGGGGGTTGACCGCTCCCTGTAACCAGCTCCCGTAAGTAATCTGGCTGCTGATCTTTGAACCAACTGTAGTTTCCGGGCCATCTTCAAGGGCAACCCCACGTAGAGAGCATTGCAGTAATCCAACCTAGAGGTGACTAAGGCATGGACCACCATTGCCAGATCAGATTTCACAAGGTACGGGCGCAGCTGGCGCACGAGTCTTAATTGTGCAAAGGCCCTCCCAGCTACCACTGACACCTGAGCATCAAGTGTCAAAGCGAAGTCCAAAAGGATTCTGATGATGTATGGAGAAAAATTATTGAAAAAGGATTAAATAAGAAAGAAGGAAAGTTACCTCCACAAGAAGAATTGAAATTTCGGACAGATGACATGTAAAAACTGTGGCTTAGGGGGGAGGGGGAGGGAGCACAGTGGTGAGGGATTAAAAAAAAGTAACTAGGGATCGGATGTTCATAACTCAGGGCCTACCTGTATTAAGGAACTACAGTTTCCAGCCAGCTGATAATATAATAATAATACACTTTATTTATATTCCGCTCTTCTCACCCCGAAGGGGACTCAGAGCGGATTACATTACACAAACGGCAGACAATCCCTGCCGGTTGACATACAATTACAATACAACAGGGGTGCTCATTAGGTAGATCGCGATCTACTGGTAGATTGCATAGGGCGTCCTGGTAGATCGCAGGCAGGGCGGGAGGACAGTGTGTGTCAACTGTAAAATAGGATGTGTGGAAGGGCCCTGGGTTATCTGAGGTCCTTTCCACACAGTTGAATAAAATCCCATGTTATCTGCTTTGAATCAGATTATAATGCAGTGTGGACTCAGAAAACCTAGTTCAAAGCAGATATTGTGTTGTATGTTTCACATTTTTGTAGTGGGTAGGTAGATCATTTTGACTTTGTTGTTTTATAAGTAGCTCGCATGCTGAAAAAGTGTGAACACCCCTGCAATACAACAAGTACAATTTAGAAGGATTTTTTCTTCTTCTGGCTGCGTCACAGGGTGCGGTTGACCCATCACGTCATTACGTCACAAGGGTGCTGTTGCTTCATCCTCATGACGGAGAGCTTCTGTTTCCGCATTCCACCTTCCGACAGCCAATCTTTCCTTTTATTCAGGCGTTGTAAAGTCCTTTTTGTCAAAATCCTTCCCCACTTAGCGGTCCCTAGTTCATCTATTCACAGCTGGGTTGTTTTCGAACTGTTGGGTGGACAGTGGACAGGGTTCACAGCTGGGCGTCCAGACCAGCCCGGGAATTGAACATGCAACCTTCTGATTGCAAGCACAGCTGTGCTATCTCTCCGGCCCTGATACTGATACATAGATGTGAATCATATGTCGGTGTTGGCAGGGCCAGTCCTATGGGTTCTTACCCTTGTGATCTTTGGCGTCCCCTCATTGCCAATCCAAAAGTGAAGATGAATACTTAACTCTGGATGTGTTCCCTCCACTCTTTTCTTAAGACGTGTACATGTTCTCTCTTGCAGGTGCTAAAAGAGGCGTCCCAGACTAACCTTCTTGCACGGGTTTGGTGGTACAGGCCCTTCCAGTACTTTGAAAAGAATGTCCGGGGCATTGTGCCTCGCTCCTACCACTGGCCATTTTCCTGGCAAGTGTTGCACCTGGGTAGACAGCCTAAATACAGCAGACTGGTGAACGATACATAACAGCTACAGAAAGGAGATGGCAAGAGAACTGTCCAAAAGTGCTAAGAACTCCACATGACAAGATGCCATAAAAGTCGAACTGTTCCCTCTCCTCTAATTTTTAACCATTACCTTGACTTAAGTCTCTTCTCTTACCTGGTAAGCACTGTGATATTTTTCTCTCTCCAAAGGACCTGTGATGGACAACAATAACTAAATGGTAAATTATCATGCACTGTATACATTTCTTGTTAATAGGTTTTGGATTTGCATTGCTCATCACCATGTTTCTTTGTATATGATGCAGCAGCATAAACGACAATAACAACAGCAACAAAAAGGCTTTTATATCATAAGTTCTGGTCTTTCCAGTCTCGTCTGGGAATAAAGCATATTATTTTCTTGGGAAAACATAATTTTCATATCTCTTGCCCCAAAGATTGGGCTGTAAGCCATTTTCTAGCAAATATCTATATGAAGGTTTATAAATACCTGACTGGGATAATATTACAGGAATCTTTCTACCTGTTTCACTGAAGCTACAAATGATAGACGCAGAAAGGTTTGGTAAACTTTGATTTTGTAAATCTGCAGTGACAGTGTCAAAAGGTGCAAAAAATTATTATGTTGTAAAGTGATTTTCTAAGTATTTCCTAACTTTATTTTTCAAAATGAAATGCGTAAAAATAAAATTGAAGAAGATTTTTACATGTCAGAGAAAAGAGGTAAAATTTTTAAAAAATGCTTCTTGGGAGAGAGATTTGTCTGTTTCTAGTGCCTTTCTTGTCTTGATAGTATGGTCAGTAGACAGTCTTTCAAAGCTTTTATTTAAAATAAAGTATTCCATGAAACCAAGATTATATGTATTGTACACATTACTAAATTTTTGATTTTATATCTAAATTAAACTGGGAATCTCTAGCAATGTTCAGATGACTGGGTTGGAAGGAAAACCCAATACGATAATCAAGGCTTCACAGATTGTGGGGAGAAGGTTAGAGTGAAATGTGCTTCTTAAATTACGTCATTGTCTACTCCATACATAGATTTGAACTATAGCAAGAAAACAGCCATGAATTCCTTTTTATGAGATTTTTTTCCCCTTTCAAACAATCAGTTGAAAAATATAAAATTATAAAGAAATTCTCATCCCTGGATGAAAAAAAAATATTGTTGCAAAACAATTTATTTCTATAAAACCAAACCGTGCAGAAACTGCATGTAACTCTAAAAAAAAAATCAGTCCTGCCATACATATTGTGTTTGGAGGAAAGTATTCTATCCTATACTTGCCAATGTGCAGAACAAAATAGTTTTTTAAGAATGAAGAAGCATATATATATCTATATATATATAAATATATATATTCTTTCTGTATTTTACGTGAAGCAGAGTTATCTTCTGTAGGTTTTTTTGTGTGTTCAACAAGGTGAAATTTGTATTGTAAAACAATAACGGTGAAGGAAAATAAAAAGGCTTTTAAACAAACAATCTCCTCATTTAATTTTATATGTCAAGCGGGTATTTTGGTTCTGGGATTCAGTGTATTTGTTTTCACCCTAACATATGAGGCTCGCACTAAGACTCTAAACTATCTAGTCCATGAGCTGCTTTTTGCTGACAATGCTGCCCTTGTTGCCCATTCAGAAGCAGCCCTGCAGCACCTAACATCCTGCTTTGCAACAGCTGCACAGCTGTTTGGGCTGGAAGTCAGCCGGAAGAAAACGGAACTTCTCTACCAGCCCGCACCACAGGAAGAACACCATCATCCCTATGTCAGCATAGGCAAATCTGTGCTTAAGTCCGTTCAGCAGGTCACCTACCTGGGAAGCATCATCTCTTCAGACGCCAAGATTGATAAAGAGATAGATCACAGATTAGCAAAGGCATATCGTGCATTCAGAAGGCTTCACAAAAGAGTCTGGAGCAACAAGCACCTGAGGCAAAGCACCAAAATCATTGTGCACAGAGCTATCGTACTGTTTAGTCTCCTATATGGGTCTGAAACATGGGTCACCTATCGCCAGCACCTACGACTCCTTGAACGCTTTCATCAGCGCTGTCTTCGTTCAATCCTAAATGTACACTGGACTGACTATGTGACGAATGTTGCTGTCCTTGAGCAAGCAGGGATCACCAGCATTGAGGCCATGCTGTTGAAAACTCAGCTGTGCTGGGCAGGGCACGTCTGTAGGATGGAGGACCACCGCCTCCCAAAGATACTATATCATCTCAGACTCGGCCAGATTGATCCCCAACAATGGTCCACCCTGGCCTCACATCGGGAGGCATGGAGACGCACTATCCACAATACTGCGGCCTCTTTCGAGAAGACACGCCAAATGCGTCTCGAAGAGAAACGACAATGCAGAAAGAACTGCAACTTGGAAACAACATCACCCAAGGAGACTTTCTTCTATGCTTTCTGCAACCAAACTTGCCTATCTCGGATTGGCCTTTTTAGTCATCAACGCTCTTGTAAAAAGTGTGGGATGAGTCCTTCCTAAGAACCTTCATTCGCGAAATAATGCCGAGAGAACATATGGGTTTATGCCGCTCATTATTCAGTCGTTATATAATTGATCTCTTAGATCAATGGTTCTCAAGCTTCCTAATTCCGTGACCCATTAATACAGTTCCTCTTGATGTGGTGACCCCCAACCATAAAATTACTTTCGTTGCTACTTCACAACTGTAATTTTGCTACTGTTACAAATCATAATGTATATATCTGATATGCAGGATATATTTTCATTCACTGAACCAAATTTGGCAGAAATACCCAATATGTCCAATTTTGAATACTGCTGGGGTTGGGGGGATTGATTTTGTCTTTTGGGTGTTGTAGTTGCTGGGATTTATAGTTCACCTACAATCAAAGAGCATTCTGAACACCACCAATGATGGAATTGAACCAAACTTGGCACACAGAACTCCCATGACCAACAGAAAATTCTGGAAAGGTCTGGTGGACATTGACCTTGAGTTTGGGAGTTTTTATTTATTATTTATTTATTTAAAACTTTTGTTCCCTGACCTTCTCACCTCTATCGAGGGGACTCAGACCGGCATAACAGCAAAAATTCAATGCTATACAATTTAAAAACAACTACAACAACATATTAAAATACATAAAAACCCAGCATAAAACCACATTGCCATTAAAACAATTCCGCTCAACCTGTAAACGTGGTCATACATTCAGACAATATCCAATCTCAGCCTATTCTGGGAAGGCTTGGTTCCACATCCAGGTCTTCCCCAGCCTCCTCTTGGTTTAATACAGTATTGCTTCTGCTTGTAAGAAGTATAGCCAGCTAGTGCCCCAACAGCTAATAACACCACTACAGACACATCTGGGGATGTAATCTGAGCAGTTGAACTAGCATCAACATTATTTTCACCTTGATCTGAAACATGTGGTCTCTCACCTGCTGGTGGTAGAGGTTTCCCATCATTGAGATCCAGGTCATTAAAAGCATGACCACCAATGCTGCCAGTAACAATGCTGTTACTGTTACCACTGCTGCCACCAGCGCTGCCGCCACCACCAGTACTGCCCCCTCCACCAGCAAGGGCATCCTCTAGATGAAAATCTGAATCATCATTTCCATGACCACCATGTGGTCTAAGATCAGGGTAGAGATTAGGTCTAGAGTTCCCACCATCACTTCCCTGGCCACCTCCATGTGGTTGAAGGTTCGGATATAGATTGGGTCTGGTGTTGTCACCCACTGGTGGCCTTATGGTAGCTGGATTAGGCCGCTTGGTAACGGTCGTTCCAATAGCATCAGCTAAATCAAAACCATCATATCCTGAAACTGAAAGCAGGACACAACCGGCACCCAAAAGGACAGCTATCAACTTCATCATGGCCTTGTTATGTTCTCCCTTGTCTCTCCTTGCCAGAAGCTACTGAAGATGTGAAGAGACCCACAGATCCAGTGATTTTCTTTCTTCTTTTTCAAACTCACTTTGCAGGTATGTTTTCACATTCAAACATGAACAACTTCCTATCTTGCAGATGTTCTAAATGCCTACATCACAGGCAAAAGAGTCTGTAGTTCACCTACATCCAGAGAGCACTGTGGACTCAAAAAATGATGGATCTGGAACAAACTTAGCATGAATACTCAATATACCAAAAATGTGAACACTGATGGAGTTTGGGGAAAACAGACCTTAACATTTGGGAGTTGGAGTTGCTGGGATTTATAGTTCACCTTCAATCACAACAGGAGGAGGGCTTTTAGTGGGAGGATTCACTGTTGGTTTCCAAAAAGGAAGAGAAGGACAGGCGGAGAGAGATCTTCAGCCTTTCCTGCCAAAGGGGTCTTCCTAAGACCATTAGAAATATGTATCTTTTGATGGCCTTTGGCGACCCCTCTGAACCCCCCTTGCGACCCCTGCCCAGGGGTTCTGACCCCCAGGTTGAGAAACACTGCCTTAGTTATTGTCAGTAAATGCAGAACGCAGACGAATTTGAAAGTATGTTTAAAAATAACCATGCTGTCATTAAGCAACCTAATTTCAGAGAACCATACTTGCATTTTAAACAGCTGATTTACATCTGATACACCCACAACAATAGATTAGGGCCTCGGTGAAAACGAGAAAGATAAATTGCAGAATAAGGCACACTATGTTGCATATCCCGTTAAAAGTATGTCCCGGATCAGAAAGGACTGAAACTACAGCAACTTCCTAAATCTTCAGAGCTGCCACGTCTCTCAAGAAACCTCACAGAGCATCACTCCTTTGTTTCTGCATTTCCCATGCACTTATTGGTACATTGAACTGAAGCCATTATGGACAACTTTTCTCAGTGTCTCAAATTGCCTTTTGGTCCTAGGGTCCTCATAGTAACAACAACTTTTATTTTTGTATTCTGCCACCATCTCCCTGAAGGAACTTGGGGCAGCTTACATGGGGTCTTGTAGCAACCCAGTTCTCTTTCGTGCCGGGAGGGCAGGGGGCAGCACCGGGGGTCCCACTGGCATTGGAGCCAGCTGATTCTGAGGAGGATTTGGAGGGGCTGGAAGAAGGGGATTTTGAGGTAGCTGGGCCTTCTTCCCCCACAGAAAGCCTGGCCTGGGATGACAGCTGGCCTGATCCTTACGAGACGCAGGAAGGCCAGACGGAATTCGAAAGCAGTGATAGTGAAGATTATGAACGGCCGGGGGCGAGGTTCACAAGAAAGAATGTGGGAAACAACCGAGGAGAGGCCGGGGAAGCAGAAGGGGAGTTCGACTCTCACGAAGATAGGGAACCAGGTGCTGGGAGGCAAGGTCGAACCTTTGACAGGAGACGGAGCATTGAGGCTAGCAGGAGGGGTTGGTTCCACAGCCTAGACCGGCCGAGGTCCCGCAGCACAGATTGGAGGAGGAGAAGCCTAGAGCGTCGGGGGGCCTCGCCAAGGGGATTAAGTATAGGATCCGTGGGAACGGATCCTCAGTACCTCGGCCACGTCTATCCTATGCAGACGTGTAGCGAGCCAAGACCACGTAGCTAAGTTTTGGGCTAGTGGCCTGCCAAGGAGTGCCTTGGATCTTGTATCTTTGCCTTGTTCCTGAATCCGCTTGAGTTGAGCGGAGCTTTGCCAAGTCCTTGGAAACTTCCCTGCCAAGATTGCTTTTGGACATTACCTTTTACCTATTGGATTTGTTTTGATCTTTTTATAGACAATTACCTTTTCAACTGTTTCTTATTCTTCAATAAAGTAGTTAGCTGATTACCGTCTCTGTGTGTGTGATTAAGGGGCCGGCCAAGGTCTTGCATCGTGACAGGTCTAAGCCCAGTCAAACAAAGTTAAAAATATACAAAATAAAATAAGTATACAGACCTCATAACACATCATTAAAAACATAATTCATCATACCACAACCAGTGGCCGAGCATAATGGACATTCCTGAGCTGAGGGGCGAGGTTAGGTCTGTGCAATACAACTGCGCGAGCAAGGGCTAGTAATGTCTGAGAGGTAGGTGATAAATTAATGGAAATGTGCAGGTTATTGCATTTTTAAGTTAGCATATAACAGTATAAAGCAAGCATGGACAAACTAACTTGGCAGGCTGGAGCGGGATGGGCTGGCCAGGACGGAGGGGGTTCTCCCCAAGACCCTCTTTCCTTTCGGAGGAAGAAAGTGAAGGAAAGATAGGAAATGTTTGGATCCCAAAAGGGTTAACCTTGGTCAGGATGAGATGGTGGATGAGAAAGGAAAAGGTGTATCCATCAGACCCTATATTGCCTACACCTTATATAGAATCCAAGAATCCTGGAGCTGGAAGAGACCCCTAAGGGCCATCTAGTCCAATCCCCTGCCATACAAGAAGGCACCATCAAAGCACTCCCAATAGATAGCCTCTGCGGAAAAGCCTCTAGAGAAGGAGACTCCACCACACTCCCAGGCAGCCTAGGCCACTTTCCTACAACTCTTAACTCTCGGGAAGTTCTTCCAAATCTTTTCAGTCAGATCTCTTTCCCTGCCATTTGAAACCATTGCTCCCTTGTGCCCTAGAGCAGCAGAAAGTCATTTTCCCCTTCCTCCTCCACAATAGGATACCCTTTTAAATCTTGAAATATGGTTCTTGTGTTCCCTCTCTTACCTTCTTTTCTCCCAGCTAAACATCCCCCAGGAGAAAAGGAGAAAGGGAAAAAAAAGGAAGAAATGGAGGAAGAGAAGAATGGAAGGAAGAGTGGGAGTGGAGGGTGGAAAAACAAAAGGGGAGGGAGAAAGGACCAAAAAGGGGAAGGGAAGAGGGAGGAATGGAGAAAGAGGGAGGTGAGGAAGGAGTGGAGGAGGAAGGAAAGAGAGAAGAAAGAAAGGATAGGATAGTGAGAGGGAGGAGAGCCTGAGAAAAGAGCCCAAGGGGCCGCATCTGCCCCCTGGGCCTGGGTTTACCCATACCTGGTATAAAGCCATACTGGCATACTTTGCTGTGTTATAGGACCCCTACTGCCTATATCTTTTGTGCCCAATTCATTAGTGTAGTTTGCAATACACATCTGAAGCAGGAAAGGTTATTGGCAGCTAGACAGTAGGCCTGGGCAATCATGGTTCTAAATGGATCTAAAGTACTTACAAAACTAAAGTTCTGGTGGTGAAAACTAGGCGGCGCTGGTGCTTTGCTTCTACAGAGGATTTTCTGCCCCCGCCCCTCCCCCGGCTCCAATTTACTTACAATTCCTAGTTGCATTATTAATTATAAAATAAATATAATATTTTACTAACATTAAATGCAGGGGGGGGGGCATTCAAAAGGGCCATCCATACAATTAAATATAATATTTTACTAACATTAAATGCAGGGGGGCATTCAAAAGGGCCATCCATACAATTAAATATAATATTTTACTAACATTAAATGCAGGGGAGCATTCAAATACACAATTACATAATAATAACATAACCTTCCCAAACGCGCAGGATCCAGGAGCAGCCGGACCACGAGCAGAGGCGACGACCGAGCGAGGCAGCAGCCGGGAAGGTACAAATCACGTCTGCGTGGGCCGCAGAGATTAAGTAGCCGAGATTTCGGCAACAGGAGTATCGCAAGACTACGGAAGCCACACGGGATTTCGCTCAACGCAGGCGAGATTTCTCGCGTGAGAGCGAAATCCGTGTGGCTTCCGTAGTCTCGCGATACTTGCTCGAAAACCCGGAAGTGGGTAATTTTTAAAAATATTTTAATTTAATTTAATTTTTTTATTTTTTATTAAAAAGCTTAGGGGGCCGTAGGGAAAGGGGCTGGGGGGCCGTATATGGCCCCCGGTTCGCCAGTTGGGCAGCCCTGGTGTAGTTGGTAGGATGTTATCAAGATGGTCATCACATACTATTAGATTTACCAACCCATTTTGTCTCCTTTCCTCTCCTTCTTTTTTCTTTTCCCATGGGGAGGACAATTTATACTTATTTTTGTTTTAATGATGTCACTTAAAGAAATGGGGAAGATAAAATGGGGTTGGTTGGTGCAATATAAATGAAACACTCCTTCTAAAACTGTGCAAAACTACCCTGAGAAGGCAGAGAAAGTTGGAACTAAAATACATTGTTGGAGACACTAGATTAGACCTTGTACTGTGGTTGTGTGTGCAGAGTAAAATTGTTATTGCTTAACTCCTAAGAAACAGAACCGGAGAAGGGTAAATCAGATTATCTGGTTCCTACGTGTGCAAAAATAGTGTACAAAATGTTCCAGCCTCGATGTTACAGACAAAACAAAGAATTAAAAATGCAGTTTTTCCTCAAGAGAGTAGAATGTCGATGTTTAATTCATTGCTGATAATCCCGACATGACATTAACAGGCTCTTGGTGCAAGGCAAACAAAACTAAACAACTTCAGAATGCAATACAGGATCATTGAAATAGGACCTCACCATATTGTGAACATGGGGAAACATATAGTAAGCTGGTTCCCTCTGGCTACCAAGTCTCAGAAACGGCTTGAGCTCTTGGAACATTTAATTAGCTCAAAAATCAATCATGCTATGCCCTGTCTATTAAAGAAATTGCTAGACACAGTGAACATGGAAGAAGAGCAAATAGATATGCCTAAAAATTGTTCCAGCTATGGCAAAACAAATGTAGGTAAGTAAAGGTTTTCCCTTACAGTCCAGTCGTTTTCAACTCTGGGGTGCGGTGCCAGGGGCGGAATTAACGGTAAGCAAAGTAAACGGCCGCTTAGGGAGCCACATAGTCAGGGGCGCATCCGGCCGCCAGGTTCCACGCATGTGCCTTTGCTGCTGTGCGACTCCAGCTGGCCTGAGACAGGAATCACGCTCTACACAAGGCCGAAAAGGAGGAACCTTTTGCAGCCGGATGCGGGAGGCTGCAAAACCCTCCTCCTCAGTCTCCGGCCTTGTGGAGGGTGCGCATGCGTGGAGCCAGATAGTTCCGCGCATACGCACCCGGCACGCATGCACACCCTCCATGAGGCTGGAGAGCGAGGAGGCGCCAAAATAATGTTTGCTTACCATTTTAAATTACCTTAGTCCGATCCTGTGTGGTGCTCATCTCCATTTCTAAGCCGAAGAGCCAGCATTGTCTGTAGACACCTCCAAGGTCATGTGGCCGGTATAACTGCATGGACCGCCGTTACCTTCCTGCTGGCGTGGTACCTATTAATCTCACATTTGCATGTTTTCGAACTGCTAGGTTGGCAGAAGTTGGGGCTGACAGCGGGAGCTCACCCCACTCCCCGGAATCAAACCTGCGACCTTTCGGTCAACAAGCTCAGAAGCTCAGCGCTTTAACCCACTGCGCCACCGGGGGCTCCTAAAAACCAATGTACCCTCTCCTAATTGAGAACAAACACCTTCTGAGCTATGAGCTCATATGTGACTTTTGCTGGAAAGTTTATCTCCTAAAGAAATCTTAATTATCGGATCGGTTGAAATGTGCATATCAGTCAAAAAGTTCTGAAAAGCAAGCAGAATACTTTTCTGAGTTGAAGCAAACACCTACTTAGAAGAGACCTTCTTAGGGTCCTTCTAGACAGGCCCTATATCCCAGGATCTGATCCCAGATTTTCTGTTTACTCCAGATTGTCTGGCAGTGGGGATTTATACTCGTATAATCCAGTTTAAAGTAGAAAACCTGGGATCAGATCCTGGGATTATAGGGCCTCTCTGGAAGGGCTCAAATATATGTGAGAACCAAGACCAAATAATATCGGACTTGATATTTCTGCTTTTTATAAGAACTGTTAAGTTTGAGCAGTTTTGGAGATGGGCGCCATGGGATATAGCCCTGAACAACAGTTTCCTTTAACCCAGCAGACCAATCCAAATGTAACTAACTTTCACACACATACTCCAAATCCAGCAACAGCCTTCAGCAATCAGGTTTCCTTTTAAATTTTGTAAATGCCCTTTTCTCTTTTTTAAATGGCACGGTCATTGAGCAATGCACTTACCTGGCCGTTGTTAGGACAGAGTGAGAAAAAGCCTAGTTTCTGATCTTCTAGTTTAAATATAACTCTTGAGTGTGTGTGGGTCTTGTGCCCTTGCAAAATGCATAAGCCCTTCCAATGCTTTTTGTTCTTTGCTTGAATTTTGTATGTAAGGTTAATTCACTGATCTTGGATAGATGGAAAAAGCATGTCTGTGTCTCAAGGAAGAATCTGATAGAAAGTAAAGCAAGATGATCACAACCAGATCCTCTAAAGCAGGGGCCGGGAACCTTTTTGACTCAGAGAGCCATGAAAGCAAAATATTCGGAAATTTATTTTCGTGAGAGCCATATCTATTATATAAAGGAGGTCCCGTCATCAAACGACTGACAGAGACAGAGAAACCTTCCAAGGCAGAGACACCAAACTTGCCAACACAAATAGGCCTCAGGCAAGGAAGGTTTTTAGGAAAGAAACTCCCCCCCAAAACCTAGAAGGCCCCCAAAACAACGATACAAAAAAACCTACATTTCCCAGCATCCTCTGCGGCAGCCAGCTAAACCCATTGGCCAACATCAGTTACCATAGTAACGGTGGGCAAAGCCACTTAGAATGCTGAGTGATTTCAGTTGAGGGTTAAACTGCCACGGTCAAGATCTAGGAGGGAGACAAATAGGGCACCAGGGACACAGGCTGACATACCCCAAGAATAACACAAAAGTAATACACACAACACAATACGCACATAACACAACCTTGCGTCTACTGCTCAACCCATTTGTATGCCATTCCTTCCTTCCACACAGGCATAAGCTGACCCAAAAGACAAGCCATGCCTCCTAAAAAGAACAGCATCGGACGACACACTCGCAACGCTACATACATCACACAAAAAAGGGCAGAACAAATGCCAGAACAGAAAGACACTGCACTACACTAGCTTTTGCCATCACCATAAACAAGGTTCAAGGACAAACACTACAAATCTGTGGTATAGGCCTTGACACAGAATGCTTCTCCCACGGACAACTCTACGTAGCGTGCTCCAGAGTTGGGAAACCACAGAACCTCTACATCAACACAGCAGATGGAAAGACAAAAAACATTGTATATCCACAAGCTCTGCAGAACGCCAGCAACACCACACACCGACAACTCCACAGGACTTCAACATCCCACCCACCAGAACAACCCACAACGACACAGCCATGACCCCACCAAGACCATAAGTAACATCAACCCTTACATACTCAGACTTTCTCGCATCTCCTAAATAGGGCACAGCAACGCGTGCCGGGTACAGCTAGTAATATATATAATACATTTCAAGACTGAATTCAACTAAATGTGAGTATATACGTACATACTATGAGAAAAGGATTCCCCCAGCAGAATGACAGCGTGTATGTCCGTAGACCAAGACCAATGCTGGAGAAATCCCCAAACAATACGGGCAAGAAAGTGGTGTGTAAATAAAGCCCTACAATGCTCCCAGGCTCCGCGGGAAGACAGAGAGGAACGGAGTTCACATGAGGCTGCTGCGGAGGACCAAAGCAATCAATAGCTGAATGGGGGTTGGAGGATCGCTCTTGGCAAGCCGCCTACTGGAAGATGGAAAAGCAGGAAGATCTGCCTTCTCTCTCTCTCTCTCTCTCCGCTTCTCTGGCGAAGCCACGCCTCTCTTTGGGGCGCCTGCCCGCCCGCGGCCGCCATGTCTGGGCTAAGCGGAAGTCCAGCAAGCAGGAGGGAGAGGACTCCGCTTCCTAGAGAGGTGGTGGAGGAGCTGGGCGGGGCGCTTCCCTCAGAACTCACTTCTGGAGGAGGAGGCGGGAAAGGGAATGCCATCATGACGGCTGAAGGGAGAGGCTTTTCAGGGAGAGAGAAAGGAAAGGTAAGGAACTGCTGTGGTAAGGAATGTAGGTCGGCTCCATCTCTTCTCTCCTTTAGACAAAAGCTCAAATCATACCTACAGAACCAGGCATTTGCGTAGCAGGCTTAGCAATAATAATAATAACAACAACAACAATAACACTTCATTTATATTCCGCCCTTCTCACCCCGAAGGGGACTCACAAGTACACATACACGGCAAACATTCAATGCCATAGACACAAAACATATATAGACAAACACTCAGAGATTATTTAACATTCCAGCTTCTGGCCACCAGGGGGAGCTGTCGCATTCCTTCATTCTTTTGCATACTTCCTGGAGATTTTTATGGCCTCATAAATCAGTTAAATTAGCCTCCCCACAAAGTGGTACCTACATTTCCTACTTGACAGATGCAACTGTCTTTCGGGTTGCAAAGGTCGACAACGAGCTACACAAATTGGTCGAGAGCTCACCCCGACCTGGGCAGGCTTTGAACTCATGACCTTCTGGTCAGTAGTGATCTTATGCAGCTGACTCCCAGCCAGCTGCACCACAGTCCCAGTGCTAGTCCACTGTTTCAACTGATCTAAATTATAGCTATTTCTACTCTTTTCCTCTTTTGACCATGCTGTGTATTTCCCCACCCCCTTTGGTGCCTTCTACAATTTAGTTTTGCATTTAGAAGCCGAAATAAGTTCCACTTTTCAACCAATTCCATTCTCTAACAGTGTTCCAGACCCTACCCCACATGTGTCCAATGCAAAGCATTTGTGCCAAATCCAGCCCACCTCGTCATTTTATGTGGCTCGCAAATATTTCAGTGCCAGGGCAACCTAGTTAAATTCATACATTCTTACAATTGCAACCGGCCCTTTGAAGGCAATGCATGGCTATGCTGGTCAACTTTCTAGATACTACCAGCACCTCAGTTTTCTAGTTAAAGCTTATTATTTTCTAGTTCAGTGTTTCCCAACCAGTGTGCCGTGGCACAGTAGTGTGCCGTGAGCGATCATCAGGTGTGCTGTGGGAAATTGGAACCTCCAGTACCTTTTCTTCCCCCTCCTGCCGAACACTTTTTCTTCTCCACTCGGGCTCCTTTCTTCCCAGCCTCGCTCTGCTTGCTTTGCCTCACTTTGCTCATGCTGCCGCTTCTGCGGGAGGGAGGAAGATGTGACCCATGTGGGTGCTACTGCGCAGACTCGCCCCACGTCTTCTTCCCTCCCCTCCACAGTGCTCTCTGCATATAGGTGAACTACAACTCCAAAACTCAAGGTCAATGCCCACCAAACTCTTATAGTATTTTCTCTTGGTTATGGTAGTTCTGTGTGGGAAGATTGATTCCATTCCATCATTGGTGGAGTTCAGAATGCTCTTTGATTGCGGGTGAACTATAACTCCCAGCTGTTGAGCAAGGCCTTCGTGTGTGTCTTTCTGCCATTCCTGCCAGGATATCTATGTTGTGTTCATCAAAACAGGCCCAGGTTTACACTGAGTGTATAAATACATTTAAAAACATATTAACTCTATGTATGACTGTGTTAGAGTGTCATTTTGGTTGGTGGTGTGCCCCAGGATTTTGTAAATGTAAAGTAGTGCCGCGGCTCAAAAAAGGTTGAAAAACACTGTTCTAGTTAAAGCTTATTCCTGGAATCACAGGGTCGATGAGGGTTGAACTGAACTTTCACCCTGCTCCATTCATGGAAGGCTATGGAAGGTCCAGGTGACATTCTCTTTCATTTCTAGCCAGTTTTCCCATTGTTTCTTCCATTGTCTTTTCTTCCTAGAAAAAAAATCTATTATGGAAAAAGCTGCACAATATCTTTTTCTTTGTGAATAGTTTGTTTGGAAGCACCCATAGTTTCTCTTCCAGTAAGTGCTCTGACAAAATGAAATGACTTTCTGAATAGGTTACGTGTTGCAGAGCTAGGAAAACAGAACAGACCGGATCCAGATTAGTGGCTGCAATAGTATGAATCCTCCAGTGGGAAACTGTAGTTCTCTTTCCTGGACCGCAATTCCCATCAGTCTTAGTTGACGTAGGCAATATGAGAATTGTAATCTAAAGACATTTAGAAGACCACAATCGCCAACCCTGCTCTATATACAGAAGAGTCTGGCTTATCCAACATAAACGGATCGGCAAAACGTTAGATAAGCAAAAATGTTGGATAATAAGGAGAAAAAGCCTATTAAACGTCAAATTGCATTATGATTTTTAAAATTAAGCACCAAAACTCCATGTCTTACAACAAATTGACTGGAAAAAAACAGTTCAATACATGGTAATGATATGGAGTAATTACTTTATTTACGAATTTAGCACCAAAACATCGCAATGTATTGAATCAGTTGTAGATGCCGGTGGGAGGCAGACTGTATTGGATAACACAGAACATTGGATAACACAGTGAAGGTTGGATAAGGGAGACTCTACTGTACTTACTGGGCAGCAAACCCATTGAACCCAATTTAGTTTACTTCTAAATAGTAGGCCTGGGCAATCATGGTTCTAAATGGTTCTAAACTGGCTGCCTGTCTTATTCCGGCTCAATTCAAAGTTGTGGTGGTGACCTTTAAACTCTAGGTGGCGCTGGTGCTTATCCTACAGTGTTGCTAAAGTTCACCGTAACCTAAGAACACCGGGAGGCCCTGGTGCTTTGACTTCTCAAACAGTGGTGGGGACTAACAGGGCCTTCTCAGCGGTGGCTCCCCGCCTGTGGAATGCGGTGGAGGCTGGTCCATTTCATCCTCCTGGCATTCAGTGTTGGCTTTAAGGCGTTCACACCAGCACTGGTGAACGGGGATTTTAATGGAATGGATGAAGAGGGCCAATGTTTTTATGGAGTGAATATTGTTTTAACTTGGAATGACATGTTGTTGATGGAACTGTATTTTAATGTTGTGGGGTTTTGGGGGTGATGTGAACACTAGGTCTGAGGCTCGGGCTGGTGAAATAAATAAATAAATAAATGGTTCTAAAGTGTTGCTAAAGTTCTGGTGGTGAACACTAGGTGGCGCTGGTGCTTTGCTTCTTCTACAGTGTTGCTAAAGTTCTGGTGGTGAACACTAGGTGGCGCTGGTGCTTTGCTTCTACAGTGTTGCTAAAGTTCTGGTGGTGAACACTAGGTGGCACTGGTGCTTTGCTTCTACAGTGTTGCTAAAGTTCTGGTGGTGAACACTAGGTGGCGCTGGTGCTTTGCTTCTACAGTGTTGCTAAAGTTCTGGTGGTGAACACTAGGTGGCGCTGGTGCTTTGCTTCTACAGTGTTGCTAAAGTTCTGGTGGTGAACACTAGGTGGCGCTGGTGCTTTGCTTCTACAGTGTTGCTAAAGTTCTGGTGGTGAACATTTCAGAACTCTAACAAAACTCTCAAAACTTCATTATTATTTCATTATTGGCGATTTTAAAGACAGAACCAATTAGAAACTGCCATTTATAACGAAATTTTGAAAGTTTTGTCAGAGGCCTGTTGCTTTGTAACTTGAAATGGTTAATAGATATAAGATAAACTTAAACATTAAATGCTCTTAAGAGAGACCACAAAAAGGAGCTTGCCAAAGATCATGAGAGCTCAAATGATAGAAGGAAGAAGGATGCACTCGAAGTGAAGAAGATTGGAAGTCATTCTACATATTCTTCCCTACTATTCCCTCCTTACCCCCTCATCCATTCCCCTAAAACACTCCACCACCAAATCCCATTACCCTTACCCACTACCCCTCCATCATCGGGGATGTGGCGCAGCTGGCTGGGAGTCAGCTGCCTAAGATCTCTACTGACCAGAAGATCATGAGTTCAAGGCTTGTCCCAGTCGGGGTGAGCTCTCGACCAATTGTGTAGCTCGTTGTATGTCTATATATGTTGTATGTCTATGGCATCGATTCTTTGCATGTATATGTGCATTGTGATCCACCCTGAGTCCCCTGTGGGGTGAGAAGGGCGGAATATAAATCAGTGTTTTCCAACCAGTGTGCCGGGGCACACTAGTGTGCCGTGAGCGATCATCAGGTGTACCGTGGAAAATTGGAACCTCCCGGGGGGGGGGGGGGGGGGAGTCTAGTGTGTTGAAGTATAAAAACCCTAAGAAATTTACCTCGATAAAGGCACAAAATTACAAACACCCCCCCCCCACCCGTTGTCTACTTGGTCTCTCCTTCTCCATGCATTGGGAAGGCCCGCCTCCCTTTCCCCAAGTAGAGACCTCCTCTTGCCTCCTGGGGGTTTTGTGTGGGAAGTTTGGCCCAGTTCTATCATTGGTGGGGTTCAGAATGCTCTTTGATTGTAGGGGAACAATAAATCCCAGCAACTACAACTCCCAAATGTCAAGGTCTATTTCCCCTGAACTCCATCTGCGTTCACATTTGGGCATATTGAATATTCATGCCAAGTTTGGTCCTGATCCAACATTGTTTGAGTCCACAGTGCTCTCTGGATATAGGTGAACTACAACTCCAAAACTCAAGGTCAATGCCCACCAAACTCTTATAGCATTTTCTCTTGGTTATGGGAGTTCTGTGTGGGAAGTTTGTGTCTTTCTGCCATTCCTGCCAGGATATCTATGTTGAGTTCATCGAAACAGGCCCAGGTTTCACACTGAGTGTTTAAATACATTTCAAAAACATATTAACTATATGTATTACTGTGTTAGAATGTCATTTTGTGTCATTTTGGTTGGTGGTGTGCCCCAGGATTTTGCAAATATAAAAAGTGTGCCGCAGCTCAAAAAATGTTGGGAAACACTGATATAAATGATGTAAATAAATAATAAATAATTTTTCTTTAAACACTCCGTTTTCCTACTTTCCTATACCTTAGAAATGTTCCCCTCTTTTTATTGTTACATGAAAATCTTAATTTTTTTTTAAAAAATAAAAGGGTGGAATATAAATGTTTCAAGCAAATCTGTATACCTTAATAAAGCAGAATGTTTGTATGTGTGCGGAGGGCGGAAGGGCGGATATGTGGCAGCTATTTGCATAAAGTCCTTTGATTGGCCAGCCTCTCCACTCCAAAATTCTAAGGCACCAGACAGAGGGCATTCATTGCCACTGATTAGCCAGTATCCCAGAAACCAGGCCCAAAATTTACAGTAAGGCTTCATTAACTTGATTTTCCTGACTAGGCCTCAGTTAATGGGACATTGTGTATGGCCAGGACCCAAAAGAGAGTTTAGGACAGGATGGGCCACGAATGATGGGATTTGCAGTACCTTCACCCAATTAACTTCCCAGAAAACACTGTAGCCCCTACAAATCACAAACCAGGCCCAAAATTTACAGTACGGCTTCATTAACTTGATTTCCCTGACTAGGCCTCAGTTAATGGGACATTGTGTATGGCCTGAATTAACAGTAACCAACCTTGGCACACTGAGCCTCTATGACCCATGATTCATTCTACTGCAGTTTGGAGTAGGGAGGACCATGGATGATGGGAACTGAAGTACCATCACAGGTTATGAGATTTGTAGTAGTTTCAAACTCTTCATTCCCCACAGACCAAGGCGGCCCTGAACCACAAGACCAAACTTGGCACACAGTACCCCCATGTCCCACACTCCATCCTACTGCAGTTTAGAGGAGGATGGACCATGAGATGGGACTTCAAGTCCCTCCATTCACTTCCCAAGCCGCTGCGACCCTCATCCAGTGCATAATCATGACCACACTTGGCACAAAAAGCCCCCATGACCCAATGGACGTCCTGATGCAGTTCGGAGGGTGGACCACGGATGATGGGACTTGAAGTACCTCCACTCATTTCACCAGACCATTGCCAACCTCATCCAAACACTGATCAAGACCAAACTTGGCACGCAGAGCCCCATGACTCATTCTACATTCTGGTGCAGTATTGAGGAGGATGGACCACGAATGATGGGACTTGAAGTACCTCCACTCACTTCCCAAGACTGCTGCGACCCTCATTCAATGACTAATGAAGACCAAACTTGGCACACAAAGCCCTCATGACCCACTCTACATCCTGGTGCTGTTTGGAGGGGGGATGGACCATGGATGACGGGACTTGAAGTACCTTCACTCACCTTCTGAGACTACTGCGACCCTCATCCAATGAATGATCAACACCAAACGTGGCACTAAGAGCCCCCATGACCCACTCTACATCCTGGTGCTGTTGGGAGGGGGATGGACCATGGATGACGGGACTTGAAATACCTTCACTCACCTTCTGAGACTACTGCGACCCTCATCCAATGAATGATCAACACCAAACGTGGCACTAAGAGCCCCCATGACCCACTCTACATCCTGGTGCTGTCGGGAGGGGGGATGGAACCATGGCCACTCACCTTCTGGGCGACCCTCATCCAATGAATGATCAACACCAAACGTGGCACTAGAGCCCCATGACCCACTACATCCTGGTGCCTGGGAGGGGATGGACCAATGGGACTGCAGTAGCTTCACTAACTTCCTGAGACCACTGCAAGCCACATACACATCTAATAGGAACCAACCTTGGCACACAATGCCTTCCTCAAATAACCCGGGCACCGCCGGATCCTCAGCTAGTCATAAATAAAAACAGGGTGGTAGGTTCCCAATCTTTGGACTAAAAATCATGTTTGATGTCGTTCCAGCGAAAGAGAATAATGGTAAGCGAAGATCAGTCATATTTTTTAAAGCGTACAGAGTAATGCGAAGCACAAAGCCACTGGCATTAAAAGAAAAAAAATCATTTAAGTAAAAGTTTGGAACAGGTACAGTCCAGATCAGCAGTTAGATGTATTTGTCAACACACCTATTTCCAAATAGCATTGTCAGTCATTATTCAGGACAGAAAGCAAAGTGGCATCTCTCTGGGGTTGATGTCTTCCTCGCTTAGCATTTCAGACAACAATTTCAGTTCTGCCTGATTGCTTTTGTATCTCTGAGCCTTATATATAATTTGCAAATGCTGGCGCCACAACCATATTGACGTTCAGCCTGTGCCAAAGCCCTCTCATTATATCAATGTTCTAATTAGGTCTCAGATGGTTGTTTATTCTACTACATCCTAACTCACGGCTTCTTCAGAGATAGTGGTGGAAAGAGTGGCATATTCACGTGAAGAGGCCTATAGAAATCAACATCTGGAAACAAACATACAAGCCACCTATTTGTAGGAAGTCAGAAATAGTTTTACATCAATGAGAAGATCATGTTTCTTGCTCAGTGTAGAAAGAGATATCAGAATATTTGCAGTAGTGTCTTCCACCTAACTCCAAGGAAGCCTATCGAGTATTGGACGAGTGCCTGGCCGCTGTCTGGATAAGGATGAATAAGCTGAAGATCAATCCTCACAAGACAGAGGTCCTCCTGGTCGACCGTAAGCCGGTATAGGGTTGCATTCCCCTTGAAGTCACAGGTCCGCAGCTTGGGTGTCCTAGACTCGTCGCTAACGTTTGAAGCTCAGGCATCAGCGGTGGCTGGGAGGCGCCTTGGCACAATTAAAACCAGTGCGCCAGCTGCGACCGTACCTCGTGAAGTCGTATCTGGCCACGGTGGTCCATGCCTTAGTCACCTCCAGATTGGATTACTGTAATGCACTCTACGTGGGGCTGCCCTTGAAGACAGCCCGGAAGTTTCAATTGGTCCAACGAGCGGCAGCCAGATTGCTAACTGGAGCGACTTACAGGGAGCGGTCAACCCCCTTTTTAAGGAGCTCCATTGGCTGCCGTTGATCTTCCGGTCCCAATTCAAGGTTCAGATTCTTACCTACAAAGCCCTGAATGGTTTGGGACCCGTCTACCTGCGTGACCGCATTTCTATCTTTGAATCCAGGCGATCTCTCCGATCATCTGGAGAGACCCTACTCTCGCTCCCACCGCATTCGCAGCTGCATTCGGTGGGGATGGGAGGGGGGCTTATCTGTAGTGGGCCCCGACTCTGGCATTGCTTCCCAAGGATACTAGACAAGTCCCCACACTGGCAGTTTTTAGGAGGAGCATAAAAACATGGCCGTTCCAATGTGCCTTCCTTGAATAAAGTAAATAACGCCTTGCTATTTTCAAATTTTGGCAAAATGTCCCCAGAAGCAGTTTAAGTATCAGTTGGGTTGTCTGCCCCACATTATCCTTTATAACCTCCCTGCTAAATACATTCTACCTCTGTTCGCATCCAGTGTTTGTTTATTTAAAAAATAATAATATTTCACATTTGGCCCGGCCAGATTGGTTTAAAATTGTCTGTTATTGCTTATGTGTACGTTATATTGATTGTATTGTTTTATTATTTGCTGTCGTGTTGTTAATTATGTGTCATTGGGCTTGGCCTCATGTAAGCCGCCCTGAGTCCCCTTGGGGAGATGCTGGCGGGGTATAAAGTATTATTATTATTTTTTTTTTAATACTTTTTATTATTTTCCAGAGTAAACATAGACATGTACATCAACAGATTGTGGTGGGGCTGGGTAAGTGTTGGGAGCGTGGGGTGGGATAGGGCGGGGACACTGGGTGGGGATACAACAATATAAAATGACTTCCCAAAGAATAGCCGAAGTGCGTCTTAGTTTGGTGTTTGCAGTTCTGTTTGTTGCTTTCCTTTCACAGCGGGTGTGTTATCATCAATATTATAGTTCGTTTATCTCCACTGTGAATTTGTGACCTTTGTTTTGCATATATTTCTTAAGGCTGGTCCAGTCCGTTTTGTTTCTTTCTTTATTCATATTATGAGCTAGGGTGTCCATCTGGATCACATCTAAAGTCTTCAATATCCACTCCTCTTTGCTGGGGACTGTGTTTTGTTTCCACCATCTTGCTAGTGTTATACGTGCGCTGGTACTTAATAAAAACAGCATCCTGTTTTGATTTTCAGAGAGATGATTGCCTGTCATTCCTAGGAGGTAGGTTTGGGGGTCTAACTCAATCTTTTTCTCCAGTATTTCTTGTGTTGCCTTGTGTACTTCTCTCCAGTATTTTAAAACTTTTTTACACCCCCACCATTGGTGCATGTAAGTTCCGGTGTTCTGGTCACATTTCCAACATTTTCCGGGGCTTCTTTTGTCGAATTTGGCTATTCTGGCAGGGTACAAGTGCCACCTGTACTGCATTTTGAACCAGTTTTCCTCAATTTCCGTGGACTTATAGTATTTTAATTTTTTTCTCCATATTTCTTCCCATTGGTAGAGGGAGATTGTATGCCCTAGGTCCTTGGCCCACTTGACGTGGCAGTCTTTGACTAGATCTTCCTCCATCGCCCAACTTAGTAGTAGTTTGTAGAGGGAGCTGATACTTTTTTTCTTTTTTCTTACGATTGGTTCCCAGATTATGTCTTTCTCGAACCCAACCTTCTTATCCGTATTGTAGCGCTCATGTATCTGGAAGTACTGGAACCATGTTAGACTTGGGTGGCTTTGCCGTAGTTCTTCTATCGTTTTTATCTCCCAGGTATTTTGTGGGGTTTTCTTCAGGATCTGCTTGTAGGTTAGCCATGTTCCTTCTGCTAACTCCTGCTTATAGTGGGCCTCCATGGGGGAGATCAATAGCGGTGTTTGTCTGTATATTCTTATTTTGTATTTCTCCCACGTCCGGATCAGGGCCGCCCGTATATAATGATGTTCGAAGTATTATTATTATTATTATTATTATTATTATATTCTTGTCTGAATTATTTCCTCTTGGCTTGAGAGAGAAGAGTCATCTCCAGATGGCTGTGTTTCACTCCTATACAAAAGGTTTCACCACCTGTTGGGAGATAATGTAAAGCAGTGATTTAATTAGTTTAATTAGTTTTCCTTTTAACTATTGAATGTTTCTTCTGTAGTCTGAGCTGGATCTCAAAATTGATGCACAGGGCATTTCAATTTAAACTGGGGGCCCCAAGTAACAAGTAATGGATCCAGTGGGAAACACAACCCAAGTCCATACCTGACTTAGCATCGGCATATCAAGTCTCCTTTCAGTTTGATTTTGTGTGTAGATGGACCCAAAATGATAACGTGGTGTTAAGAGAAATGCAAAGGAAACCAAGATTTTATTAATCACTTAAATGGCACATGCTCAATGCCAAAGCTTCTTAAGTTGTGGGTTGTTTCTCCATTTATTTATTATTTATTTATTTAGAGCATTTGTATCCCATCCTTCCCAACCCCCAAAGGATGGCTTACAATTGGCACTCATTAGATGCCGACAAAGAAACAGTTAGAACACAGCAATTCACATAAACAAGTCAACAGCAATAAAAATACATTTTAAAAGCAATAAAAATACATTGAAAATATTAGCCCTTAAAATATTAACACAACCAAGTCTGAGTCCGCAAATCCAAGTCATAGTGCAGAGTTCCAGTCCAAGGTCTCTGAATTGACAATTCTCACGAGTCATTACAGTTGTTGCTCAGCCAGCTGCCCAAAGGCATGGTCCCAAAACCAAGACTTGAGTTTTTTCCTGAAGGAAAAGAGAGAAGTTGTTCTGATTTCACTGGGGAGTGCATTTCATAGACAGGGGGCCGCCACCGAGAAGACCCTGTCTCTCGTCCCCACCAATCACGCTTGTAAGGGTGGCAGGATTGAGAGCAGGACCTCTCCCAATGATCGTAAACTCTGAGGTGGGTCATAGAAGGAGATACCCCTAACTGAGGCATATACTTTGGGGGGTCATGCCTGACTGGAATGGGATGGGGCGGGAGGGGGAAGACTGATGTTTGGGGCAGGAGAGAGGCCAGGGGGTTGGCATGGGGGAGGCTGTGGGGTGGTTTACGTGGGAATGGCATGGGGAAGGAGAGCATAGGAGACATGGCTGGGGAGGGGGGAGGTCGTGACCCACGATTGTGCATATTGGGATCTGGATTGTGACCTGTTAGGATCATAACCTATTGAGGATTGTGACCTATGAGGATCATAACCTATTGTTTCAGAAGTGTTCCTTTAGTTTATTGGGTAATGGATGATAACCGGGCACATAAATATCTTGTTTCTATTTGATACTCTCGGCAGACAAAGATTCAAGTAGATTTCTTTGAAGTAACATGTTTGTTTTACTCATAACTATGTATTTAAATATACAGGATACAGTTCTTGTCAGGTTAAACTTTAAAACATTTAAGTTTGTATCTTTAACGTATAGTCTTTCTCAGTTGCTTCCAAACTATATTGCTCTGTACAGCTCTCTTTCATAACAGTCTCCTTTCAAAGGACTCAGGACTGAAGCCTCAACAGTTTTCTAACTTCCTACGCTGGCTTCTGTACTCAAACTGACTCAAACCTCGTCATTCCTTAACTCTCGTCCTTTAAAACTGCATTCTAAACAGTCACTGAACCAGTCACATGGTTTGCAGCCCCTCCCACTGCCTCAAGTACATAGAGGTAAGGAAACTGCAAGCCAAAGAAGACATACATTTCAGGAAATAAAGGACACATTATAAACAGGGCCGGATTATCATCTTCGGCCGCCCGAGGCCAAGACGCCCCAGGGCCGCCCCCAGGCGCGAGGAGGAAAGGAAGTCCTGCCCTCCCCTCGCGCCCTCCTTTGGTCGCGGTGGGAGGAGGTGGAGGAGGCGGCGGATGGAAGCCCCACAAGCAGGGCTGCGCACCTTCCATCCACCTCCTCCTCCTCCCGCGACCGAAAGGAAGGCGTGAGGAGGATGAAGCAGGGAAGTCCCACCCCTCCTCCTGGCCGCCTGGGCTGCCCCTTGCTGCAAAGGAAGGAAGCGGCCAGGAGGAGGAGGAGGAAGGAAGCCCGCTGGCGGGCATGTGCGCACGCATGCATGCCCGCCGGCGGGCGGAGCTTCCCTTCCTCCTCCTCGCCGGCTCCTTCCTTTGCAAGGGGGCGGCCCAGGCGAGGGGAGGGCGCCATTCCCTCCTCCCCACCCCCTTGCAGCGCTCTCCCCCCGCCCTCTCCCAAGGTATGATGACTCTCTCGGGAGAGGGCGGGGGGAAAGCGCTGCGAGGGGGCGGTTTTTTTTTTTTAAAAAAATGTTTTCGGGGGCCGAATCCGCTGCCCCCCAAAACCAGCCGCCCGAGGCCGTGGCCTGGTCTGGCCTTATGGGTAATCCGGGCCTGATTATAAACAGACAAAACATTAAATAGAGGAGGCTTGAGATGATTGCTATCTCCAACAGTGCGAGACTCCCAAAAGAGCGCATCTTCTTTTCTTTTCTTTTTTTTTTTAAAAAAAGGCAATTCTGGCTGTTAAACAACTCATTGAAATTGGAATGTTTGAACCCATAAAGCTCATTGACCCTGTCCTTGCTATTTACTGAATGAGGCCAAAAGACTAAGCCAGGAGTTGTTAACAATGCAGTTGTTAACAGTGCAGATTGTGCAGAAACCCACTGGCTCAGTCCAACTGATCAGAGACAAAATTCTGTCACAACGAAATAAAAGTCTTATCCAGGACTAAAAAATACCACAATAAGATAATTAAGAACACTTAATTCTTCTAAGAACACAAACACTTTTCTCTCTTAACAAACTGAAGTGAAATCCCACATACAGCAATTGTATAGACCAGGAGTTCTCAGCCATGAAGCCCTTTTCTAAGCAAAAATTTCCTGTGGTGTCCCAAGAAATGTTTATATATTATATTTATAATGTGTGTGTGTGTGTGTGTGTGTGTGTGTGATATATATATCAGGCTTGGGCCAGGCAAGTATCAGATGAATTGAAACAAGTCTTCGACAATGGATTGAGATGGTTTGTGTGAACTAATTCACACGGTGCAAGGGGGGAAGGGAAGAGAGAATACAATATTTAAAATGAATACACACACACACATATATATGCACACACACACTTAACAGTATTTCTGTGGAAGATCCACTGTGACGTAGAAGGTGTGAGTATGTATATCTAACAATCCGTGGATCCTTATGAGAACTTACCTGTGAAGAACAATATAAGTATTTACTAGGCATGAGAAAAAAGTTATGAAAATGATTCGTTTCGTAAGAAATTCGTAAGAAATGCTACTTTCGAGTATTTCCGCACCTGGAACGCCAACCAGGAAGTGGACTTTCTTTTTCGAACTTCGGGGCCAGGATTTTCTTAAGTGTCATTATTAGGTCGTAAGGGGGGGGCACCCTCCTTCTCTCTCACCACCCTCCCGCCTCCCTTGCCAATAAGTATTATGGCAAGGCAAGCCCTAAACTCACTCCTTCTTTCGGCTGGAAGCCCGGAAAAAATGTAAACAGAGAGGATTACTCAAGTAAATCTGCAAGGAGGGCACTTTGGATGAAGGGCCCTCCTTTGTGGATTTACTTCTGAGTAAACCTCTCTGATTACATTTTTCCAGGCTTCCCTGCCTCTCCTGCCTGCCAGGATCTAAAGCATCAAAGAGTATTGGGGTGAGAAACCAACCTAATGTATAATAGAATGAATGCTACTGTAAGTGCCTAATATTATAAGTAATCCAACTGGTCATATACCTACATTTTATGCACATGCAATAATACAGCAGTAATAACAATAACAAGAGGTAAAATTCAAACCGAAGTATTCTGACTGGTCTCTCCTCATGCAAACGGGCTCTTCTCTTATTAGCCCGGGAAATTAGCCCGGGGAAGTTTGCTGCTTGGGAGCACACACATACATATTCTTGGGAGGGATTTGCTGCAGAATCCCGGGCTCATAGAGAAGATTCTGCAGCAAATCCCCCAAAGAATATGTATGCGTGTGCACCCAAGCAGAAAACGCTGGCTTTTCCCGGGCTCACAGAGAAGAGCCCGTTTGCACCGCATGAGGCAGGGACCAGTCAGAATACTTGGTTTGAATTTTACCTCTTCTTACCCATTGTTATTACTGCTGTATTATTGCATGTGCATGGAATGTAGGTATATGACCAGCCTGGGCAAACTTGGGCCCTCGCTCCCTCGGGATCGGGGTGAGAGAGAGGCAGCGAGGAGCGGGGGGGGCTCCTCCTCCTTTTCTTTTGCTGCTTCCAAGAATAGAATACCCGCTCCCTCCCTCCTTCCCTCCCTCCTTCCTATTTGGAGAGTCCCATCTAGAATTCAGTGTGATTTATTCAAGGTTTGGCCTACAACTCCCAGAAATCCCAGCCAATTTACCAGCTGTTAGGATTTGTGGGAGTTGTAGGCCAAAACCATCTGGAATCGCATACGCTGGCATACGAACTACTAACGAATTTCGTTAGTAATTAAGTTACATTTTAGAAATTTTTGGAAATTTTTTGTAAGTCTTTTTTTTACTAATCAAAAAAAAATCCCCCCCCCCCCCCATTTGATTTTAGAATCGCCATTTTTGGGTTTGAAACCATGCCTAGTATTTACCTATTGTAATTATACTTACCTAATGAAATTGTAGCACACCGTACACCCACCTTGGATTTTTGGATATATTGCATGTAAATTATTGGTTAGATCAGTGTTTCCCAACCAGTGTGCCGGGGTACACTATTGTGCCGTGAACGATCATCAGGTGTGCCGTGGGAAATTGGAACCTACAGGAAGGGGGGGGGGAGAGCCTAGTGTGTTGCAGTATACAAACCCTAAGAAACCTATGTCAATAAAGGCACAAAATTATAAACACCCCCCTCCCCACCCGTTGTCTATTTGGTCTCTCCCTCACCATGCATTGGGAAGGCCCGCCTCCCTTTCCCCAAGTAGAGACCTCCTCTTGCCTCCTGGGGCTTCTGTGTGGGAAGTTTGGCCCAGTTCTATCATTGGTGGGGTTCAGAATGCTCTTTGATTGCAGGGGAACTATAAATCCCAGCAACTACAACTCCCAAATGTCAAGGTCTATTTCCCCTGAACTCCATCTGCGTTCACATTTGGGCATATTGAGTATTCATGCCAAGTTTGGTCCTGATCCAACATTGTTTGTGTCCACAGTGCTCTCTGGATATAGGTGAACTACAACTCCAAAACTCAAGGTCAATGCCCACCAAACTCTTACAGCATTTTCTCTTGGTTATGGGAGTTCTGTGTGGGAAGTTTGTGTCTTTCTGCCATTCCTGCCAGGATATCTATGTTGTGTTCATCGAAACAGGCCCAGGTTTCACACTGAGTGTATAAATACATTTAAAAACATATTAACTATATGTATTACTGTGTTAGAGTGTCATTTTGTGTCATTTTGGTTGGTGGTGTGCCCCAGGATTTTGCAAATGTAAAAAGTGTGCCACGGCTCAAAAAAGGTTGGGAAACACTGGGTTAGATATATAGCTGAATATTTATATACATATGATAAAATAGAAAGACACATTTTGGGTAATATATGCTTTATTTACATTGTGGGATCTTTGCATCCTGATTGTTTTTGTTAGAAGATCCTAGGGGCCATCCAGTCCAACTCCCTTCTGCCATGCAGGAAAAAAACCCACAAAATATCCCTTGAGCAATGGGAGGGAAATAGGGTTATGGAAGCAAAGAAAGCAAGGAAGAGAGTGAGAAAAAGAGTTTGGGCAGCAAGGGGGACGGGGCAAAACAGTCAGTCGGATACTGCCACTGCTGTTCAAAACAGTTCAAAACTTTAACTTCAGTCCAACAGAATAGGGAGACCACACTCTCAGAAAAAAAAGAAAAGTCTCCACCAGGACCTAAAGAACCCTAAAGGGAGATAGTTGTTCCCCTTTCTAAGAGCACAGCTATTTTTCTGTCCTAACAAACTGGTCAAAAGCCACATGCAGCGGATGCAGCAGTTGCATAGCGGTTCTGCCAATGTAGTCCCAGTGCTGCTCTGCAAGAAAGAAAATAATAATAATAATAATGTATAGACCAATCTCTCTCTCTGAGGAGACGCAGGGCAGTTTACACACAAAAAAGGCAAACATTCAATGCCCTACACAAAGACAAACATCTCAAAAATAATACTAAATAATAACCATAAACTTATAAAAAAGGAGAAATTAACATCAAAATGAAAAACAGAATACAAATAATCAAATAAACATAATTATACCAATAACGTAATTCGCAATTAAAACATAAATCCTGAGACAACAATTAAAATACATTAAAATGGCTATCGTGGTTGTTCTTTTTCATATACCATAGTAGCAATGGAATACAAATAAGTTAGTCAGCATTCCTAGTCCTCCTCCTCTCCATGTGATAAAATGCATACATGTGTTTTCAAGTGGTTTTTTTTAAAGAGAAGAGGGTAGGGGTCATTTTTATTTCTTTAGGGAGGGAGTTCCGGAGACGGGGAGCGATCACAGAGAAGGCCCCCCTTCTCGTTCCCACCAACAGTGCTTGCGACAGGGCCTCCTCCGTTGACAGCAGTGCATGAGATGGACTGTATAGGGAGACATGATTAGACAAAGAGCCTGGACTCGAACATTGTAGTGCATTGTAGTGCATACGTTTGATCCCATAAACCCATTGACATTGTACTCTCTTCTTACTGAATGAGCCCAAAAGTTGGAACCATGAGTCGTAATAATGTGTTCTCTTTGACGTCCACTCACCAACAAGTCAGCAACTCTCCAGAAGCCCGCTGGCTCAGTCCAACAGAACAGGGAGACCACGCTGTCAAATCGAAAGGAATGTCTCTATCAGAACCTTTAAAAAGCAGAAACCCTTCTAAGATCACAACTTCTATCAAACTGAAGTCAAAAGCCACATGCAGCAGTTGTATGGACGTAGTAGTTACTATCTCCAATGAGCTGCCTGTCAGTGATCCAGCACAAGTTTCGCCAACGGAGTCTCAGCAGGAGGGTGTGGAAGTCCACTGTGACCTCCTGGCAAGAGGAGGATTTCACAAACGGCTGCTCAGGGCTCTCGGGAGAGCCCTGGGCATCCATGTGTGACTGCCCCAGCCGTACACTTATCCTGGGAATATGGCGGCCCACCACATTTTCAGGCTGAGAGGATACGGAGACATGTGGCTGCTGGGAGCTCTGCAGTGAGCACTTGGCAACCGTGTGGGGATGTGGCAGGCTGCTGCGTCCACAGGCTAAGAGGAGGGCCGAGGCAGAGGAGGGCCAGAGGAACGAGCCCAAAGAGCCACTTCTGGCCAGTGGGCCTGGGTTTTCCCATGCCTGCCCTAACTGAATGTGCGGGGTATGAAAACTTTGTGTAGCTTGCCACCTAGTGGCTGTTTTAGACATTTATTATTATTATTTAATTTACTTGATTTTTATACCCTGCCTTTCTTCACGTGAGGACTCAAGGAGGCTATCAATCACACACATTGGCCCCCTGTTTCAAACAAAGCGAATACAAACTTTGTAAATAACCAAATAATACTGTGTGAGTTAGATTAAAATACAATCAAAATACAGTAGAGTCTCGCTTATCTGTAGGGTTGCCACTTTTTGATATAAGAAATAAGGGACATTTACCTAATAATACGAGATTTTTCACAAAAATAAGGGACACTTCATAAAACATAGCTGAGGTTATGTTTCACATGGCCTCCTTCCCCCCCCGCGCTCCCAGGGAAACCTCCCACCGCTGCCTCTGCAGACCTGGCACCTCATCCCCTCCTGCATGACCGCCTCCTCCTCTTTTGCTGCTACCGCGACCATTATGCAAGAACCAAAATCCCCAGCAGGCCCGAGACACAAGCGGCCATGTGAACGAACCTCACTCTGGTTCCCTCTCTTTGCAAGCACCTCCTGGCACTGCCGCTCCGCCTCTTCTGGTCCGTCACTCCCAGTGCGCGTAACCAAACCACCCCTCCCCTTCTGCTCTCCTTCTGCGCTTGGCTCTCTTTATACTCAAGAGGGAGGGCTAGAGCGGCCAGGGAAGGCACCAAGATGGCGGCGCTGTTGGCTCGGGTGAGTAAGCTGGACCAGGTCCGGTGTTTGTGTGGGGAGAGAGGCAGCTACCGGGCATTCATGTAGAGTCCTTCCTTCCTTCCTTCCTTCCTTCCTTCCTTCCTTCCTTCCTTCCTTCCTTCCTTCCTTCCTTCCTTCCTTCCTTCCTTCCTTCCTTCCTTCCTTCCTTCCTCACTGCTGTCCTGGCCTCGCCTCCTGCTGCCACCTGTCCTGTCCTGTCAATACGGGACAGGAGCTGAAAATATGGGACACAAAATTCAGAGCAAAAATACGGGACGTTCCGTATAATATGGGACAGGTGGCAACCATACTTATCTGACATAAATGGCCCTGCAAAACATTGGATAGACAAAAATGTTGGATAATATGGAGTCTCCTACTGTTACCTGTCCATACTCCATAAACTTGGTTTTTGTGGCAGACACTATGTTGAATTGGTGGAGACTCGGTGAGATTCATTGAAAAAGTATAGCAAAATGTGCTGCAGGATGTTCTGCAAAAGTTTTTTCAGTTCAACAAACTTTTTCTATGTTTTGATGATAGAACCCATTAGGAAACGACATGTATAACCCAGAAAAAAAGGTTATACTTTTTAAAATAAGGCTCAATATAAGGTGTTATTGAGCCTTATTTTTATGTGGCCATGTTGGCATTGAAGCTGCAGATTGTAATAGTCAACCATGGACACAGCCTCTTCCTCTATTATATCCCTTCCTCCTTTCACACACAAAGACCTTCCAGTCTTTCTCTCACACAGAATAGACTCTTCCCATTGAAACCTTTATCTCTCTCCAGAGAAATTCTCAGCAGTCTTTCAACAAACAACAACCCCTCCACAAAACCTTTAAATCAATGTTTGGAAGTCTCTGAGATTTCCAAACATGAACTCAAACACTCAAAGGTCTCATTGCGCAATCCCTTTTTATTTTGCTTTCTTGCTGTAACTGCCCTTTCACCAACAATTGTTCACTTCCTACAACCCTTTGACTACTATTACTTGCTTTTATCTCACACATATATATGTGTGTGTGTTTGTGTTCTTTTTTACTGGGTCGCTGTGAGTTTTCCAGGCTGTATGACCATATTCTGTGTTTTCAAATAATATGCTGTGTCACAGAAATGCTGGACCACTCTCACAACTACCATGTCAGACTACACAGAGAAGCTATTGCAATCTACAAGCATGTGGACAATTTCAACAGAAAGGAGGAAACCATGAAAATCAACAAAATCTGGATACCAGTATTTTAAAAAACTCTAAAACCCACCTTTCCTGCATGGTTCAAAACTGCTTCGAAAGTCAAACTTTGGAAGTTTTCCTGACTCTCGGGCTCTTCTCAATGGACCTATCAACCCTAGTAATTAGGCATGAGAAAAAAGTTATGAAAATCAAAAGAAATCGTAAGTGATTTGTATGTAATGGGACTTTCTAGTTTATACGCATCACGGCAGCTAACCAGGAAGTAGACTTTCTTTTACGGTCCTTGAGGCCAACAATTTGCGCTATGATCGTAATTAATTCTTAATTATTGTACTACGTACTCACTTCTCCCTGTCTTCTCCCCCTCATTTCCTTCCCGCCTTCATTCAGCTTCTTCTTTTTCCCGCATTTCTATGGGGAACTGGAAGTGACGCTGCTGCTAGGCAATGCATTCTGGAAAGTGTAGTCCTTCTCTTTCCTGCTGGCTCCCCCCCCTTCTCTTCCCCGTTGCTCTGCCTTGCCCCATCGCAGGGGCCAACTTCTCACACACACACACACACACACTTCTCCTCCTCTCTCTCCCTGCGCTCTCTCAGATGCTTCTCCCCCCCTCCCTTCTCTTCCCAGTTGCTCTACCTTGTCCCATCGCAGGGGGCCAACTTCTCTCACACACACACACACTTCTCCTCTCTCTCCCTGCGCTCTCTCAGATGCTTCTCCCCCCCTCCCTTCTCTTCCCCGTTGCTCTGCCTTGTCCCATCGCAGGGGCCAACTTCTCTCTCTCTCACACACACACTTCTCCTCTCTCTCCCTGCGCTCTCTCAGATGCTTCTCCCCCTCCCTTCTCTTCCCCGTTGCTCTGTCTTGCCCCATTGCAGGGGCCAACTTCTCTCTCACACACACACACTTCTCCTCCTCTCTCTCCCTGCGCTCTCTCAGATGCTTCTCCCCCTCCCTTCTCTTCCCCGTTGCTCTGCCTTGTCCCATCGCAGGGACCAACTTCTCTCTCACACACACACACTTCTCCTCCTCTCTCTCTCCCTGCGCTCTCTCAGATGCTTCTCCCCCCCCCTTCTCTTCCCCGTTGCTCTGCCTTGTCCCATCGCAGGGACCAACTTCTCTCTCTCACACACACACACTTCTCCTCCTCTCTCTCCCTGCGCTCTCTCAGATGCTTCTCCCCCCCCTTCTCTTCCCGTTGCTCTGCCTTGTCCCATCGCAGGGACCAACTTCTCTCTCTCACACACACACACTTCTCCTCCTCTCTCTCCCTGCGCTCTCTCAGATGCTTCTCCCCCCCTCCCTTCTCTTCCCCGTTGCTCTGCCTTGTCCCATCGCAGGGACCAACTTCTCTCTCTCACACACACACTTCTCCTCCTCTCTCTCCCTGCGCTCTCTCAGATGCTTCTCCCCCTCCCTTCTCTTCCCGTTGCTCTGCCGTGTCCCATCGCAGGGACCAACTCTCTCTCTCACACACACACTTCTTCTCCTCTCTCTCTCCTGCGCTCTCTCAGATGCTTCTCCCCCTCCCTTCTCTTCCCGTTGCTCTGCCTTGTCCCATCGCAGGGACCAACTTCTCTCTCTCACACACACACACTTCTCCTCCTCTCTCTCCCTGCGCTCTCTCAGATGCTTCTCCCCCCTCCCTTCTCTTCCCCGTTGCTCTGCCTTGTCCCATCGCAGGGACCAACTTCTCTCTCTCACACACACACTTCTCCTCCTCTCTCTCCCTGCGCTCTCTCAGATGCTTCTCCCCCTTCCTTCTCTTCCCGTTGCTCTGCCTTGTCCCATCGCAGGGACCAACTTCTCTCTCACACACACACACACTTCCTCCTCTCTCTCTCCTGCGCTCTCTCAGATGCTTCTCCCCCTCCCTTCTCTTCCCGTTGCTCTGCCTTGTCCCATCGCAGGGACCAACTTCTCTCTCTCACACACACACTTCTCCTCCTCTCTCCCTGCGCTCTCTCAGATGCTTCTCCCCCCTTTTCTCTCCCCGTTGCTCTGCCTTGTCCCATCGCAGGGACCAACTTCTCTCTCTCTCACACACACACTTCTCCTCCTCTCTCTCCCTGCGCTCTCTCAGATGCTTCTCCCCCCATCCTTCTCTTCCCCGTTGCTCTGCCTTGCCCCATCGCAGGGGCCAACTTCTCTCTCTCACACACACACACTTCTCCTCCTCTCTCTCCCTGCGCTCTCTCAGATGCTTCTCCCCCCTCCCTTCTCTTCCCCGTTGCTCTGCCTTGCCCCATCGCAGGGGCCAACTTCAGCCCTCCAGGTAGGTGTTTTGGACTTCAACTCCCACCATTCCTCACAGCCTCAGGCCTCTTCCTTTTCCTCTCAGCCTGGGCAAACTTGGGCCCTCGCTCCCTCAGGATCGGGGGAGAGAGAGGCAGCGAGGAGCGAGGGGGGCTCCTCCTTTTTTGCTGCTTCCAAGAATAGAATACCCCCCCCCTCCCATCCTCCTTCCCTCCCTCCATCCCAATAGGAGAGACCCATCTAGAATACACTGTGGATTATTCAGGATTTGGCCTACAACTCCCAGAAATCCCAGCCAATTTACCAGCTGTTAGGATTTCTGGGAGTTGTAGGCCAAAACTCATCTGGAATGCGCATGCTCTGGCATACGAACTACTAACGAATTTCGGTAGTAAGTAAGTTACATTTTAGAATTTTTTGGAATTTTTTTGTAAGTCTTTCTTTTACTAATAAAAAAAATCCCCCCCATTTGATTTTAGAATCGCCATTTTTGGGTTCGCAACCATGCCTACTAGTAATACAGAGCATCACTCAAACAGCAGGGGAATTCCAGACAAGAATCAATCAGGCTGTGGTGTTTCAGCCTGGTGTTCTTGTGCATGATGGGGATGATGGGATTGTCATTGAGAATGCTGGTGTGCAAAGGGAACCTTCAGATGAGGTTTTTGCTCCTGAGAACAGTTTGATTTCCAGAGCCCTGTTAGATGAGAATTCCTTCGTTAAGGGTGCAGAAGGCCTTGAAGGAGATAGTGCTGCACCTGAGAGTGTTAATGATCAAGAGATTTATTTATTTTTTATTTATTAGTTCAACTTAATATACCGCTCTCTCTGGAGCCCAGAGCGGTTTACAGAATTAAAACAACAGGTAAAACACATAAAACACAGTAAAACCAATATAAAACCCCCAGTTAAAATCCCATTCCCAACAATAAACTGCAATAAGGCAGCAGAAATGCGACGGCGGCGACGTAGCAGAGCGCTAGTGGTAACGGGCATTGGTTATGGGCCAAATGCCTGTCTAAATAGCCAGGTCTCGACGGCTCTGCGGAATGGCAGCAAGTCGCGGATGACTCGTATCTCCTCAGGGAGGGTGTTCCACAAGGTTGGCGCGGCCACAGCGAATGCCCTCTGCCGCGTACTAGAGAGCCTGTAGACCTTGATGCCAGGCACCTCCAGTAAGTTGAGCCCCCTGAGCACAGCGATCTCCTGAGCACATAAGGGGTAAGCCGCTTCCTCAGGTACACTGGCCCCAAACCATATAAGGCCTTAAAAGTTAGAACTAACACCTTGAAGGTGACCTGGAATTCAATTGGGAGCCAGTGCAGCTCGCGCAAGAGTGGAGTCGCGTGAGTAGATCTTGAGGCTCCTGAGAGCAAGCGTGCTGCTGCGTTCTGCACCAGCTTGAGTTTCCGGATCGCCGACAAGGGTAGGCCAATGTACAGCGCATTACAGTAGTCGAGCCTCGAGATGACCGTGGCTTGGATCACCGTGGCCAGGTCGCAGATGACGTTTGATCGCAGGACAAACAGTCGGGAGTATAGATAAGCTTCCCATAACTTTCGCCGCAGCTGCAGGCTCCATTCAGGAGATACAAAGTGAAACTAGCTTTTCTGTACTTAAGATTGTAAGAAAGATCCTAGCTTCAGTTTCCAGGCTTCGTTTAGAAAAGATCACGTTGAGATGTCCTTGCTCATGCTTTTTGCCTAGGCCTTGTTTCATAGATGGTACTTTTGCTGCATTGAACTGTCTTAGAATTTAGCATCAAGCTTTCAACCTTTATCCTTTTGGATCCTGGAATTTATGGACTGTGTGCTTACCTTGGATATATTTTATGGTTTATCTTCTTCTACCCTTTTGTTGAACACTATATTTTGTTTCAATAAAAGACTATTATTTCAAAGACTGTCTGATGTGTGCAGGGGCGGTCTAAGGTAATTTAAAATGGTAGGCGAACATTATTTTGGTGCCCCCCCCAAAACATTATTTTGCCCCCCCATGTAAAACAAATATACAATTATAATATCACAATACCATTAGTAGTATTATATTGTATCAATGTATATACAATATACAATATACAATATATTATACCATACTCATACTATATTATATCATAATTATATTATACTACATTACAATATCCAAAGGGCCTGCAAGACTGCCCTCTTCAGACTAGCATTTGGCTAGTCTGAATGTAGAGGCATATCAGCGTCCGAGCTAAGATCTGTAATCTGCTGGCTACTGGCTATGTATTGCGTGTTTTATTGAATTTTACTGTATGTTTTATTGTGTGTTTTATTGCTACTGTGATCCGCCCCGAGCCTGCAGGGAGGAGCGGAATATAAAACCGAATAATAAATAAATAAATAAATAAATAAATATAATTATATTATAATATATTGACATTATAATATAATATAACATTCTATTATATTATTATTATAAAATAATAAATAAAATTATTTATTTAAATCAAATTATCCTCTACTAAATATTTTCATTACTCCTATAAAACTCAAATAACCCAAAATAAAGTAAAATAAAATATTATGTATTACTATTTTGTACAATACCACTATACTGCAATATTGTTTGTAATATTACATGTAATATAAAATATATCATTATTCTATTGTTATATTGTATTTGTATTATATTGTATGACAATATTAAGCAGAACTGTATAATAATCAACAAGAAATGCAATGTAAATGCATCAAAATCAGAATATATTACCTCCCACCCGTCTCATAATTCATAGGAGTCTCCCATAAGTCCAAAATTAGGATCCCAATGTAAATGTAAATAGAAAAACAGCCAAAATGTTCAAATGAGGTCGAATACAGGCAGCGCGGCCTGGGCAAACTTTGGCCCTCCCTCCCTCTAGGTGTTTTGGACTCCAACTCCCACAACTCCTCATAGCCTCAGGCCCCTCAGGTCTAGACAGAAATAGTGCCGAAGAAAGGAAGGAGGGAGAGAAGAGGTCACAGAGGAGGAGGAGGAAGCCCTTCATTCATTCCTTTACTTACACTTCCTTCACTGATTCTTTTCTCCTTACCCTGCAAACCCGTGGCGGAGACAAAGGAGAGGGGAAGTACTCCCTGCCTGCCCGATAGGGAGTGCTTTGCTTACAGGCTTCTGCGCAAGGGAGCTACTGGGCATGCGCGGAGGTTTTCGCGGATGTGCAGTTGCTCCTGCGCTCAACTTCAGCTCTGGAGCAACTGTGCCTGTGCGAAAACCTCCGCGCATGCCCAGAAGCGGCGTCGGAACACACAAGGCCGGGGCCCAAAAGCAGGCAGCTGCGGCGCTGCCTGAGGAACATCAGCAGGGCCAGGATGGTGCCCCATGCGGCCAGGATGGCGCCCCCTTCCCAGATGGCGCCCTAGGCGGCCGCCTACTTGGCCTACCTTGTAGGACCGCCCCTTAATGTGTGCGTGAACTAGGGGGATACTTCTGTCTGAAGTGCAACACAGGGTCAGCTAACACCTCCCAACTAAGGATCCCTCAGGCAGCAACCAGTCAGGCTTTCACGCTGCAAGGCCATTAAAAGCTAATCAAGGCAGGCCCGGATTAACCCCTTTTGGCACCCTAGGCCACACTTTGGAATTACCCCCAAACCAACCTCTACCACACCGGCAGCGGCCCCGGGGACGGGGCTTCCCTCCGTCTCTGTCTCCTCCTACTCGCACCCTCTTTCCTTGACTCAAGGAAAGAGGGCACGAGGAGGAGGAGGCGGAGGGAAGCCCTGCCCCCGGGGCTGCTGCCGGGCATGCGTGGCAGGAGGGCGCGAGTGCCTCTGCCTCCTCTGCCATGTTCCTGGGTGCCTCACATGCCACGCAGCGGCCCCGGGGACTTCCCTCTGCCTCCTCCTCCTCGTGCCCTCCTTTCTTGACAAGGGGGCGGGGGTGATGGCGAGGGGGGGCGCCATTCCCTCCTCTCCTGCCCTCTCGCAGTGCTCTCCCCCTGCCCTTCCCTGAGAGGGAGGGAGGGAGAGAGAGAGAGAGAGAGAGAGAGAGAGAGAACATAAGAAGAGCCATGCTGAAGTCATCTCCAGCATTCTGTATCACACAGTGGCCCACCAGTTGTACACGATCTGCAAAAGTTTTCTTTCAACAAGGTTTCTTTGGTCCATGAATCTGTCTAATCCTGCCTTGAAGTTGTTCAGGCTGACAGCTGTCACAACCTCTTCTGGAAGTGAGTTCCATAACCCAATGACCCTCTGGGTGAAGAAATATTCAGAGAGAGAGAGTCATCTCCATGCCGTGCGTTGCAGTTTTCTTTCAACAATTTCTTTGGTCCATGCACTGCGCCCCCCTCGGCTTGCGCCCCTAGGCCATGGCCTAGGGCGGCCTTATGGGTAATCCGGGCCTGAATCAAGGTGGCCAATTGCAACATTCACACCTGCCTCAAGCAGACAAGAGTCCTTTCTCCCACTCTAGACATTCCACAGATATATAAACCGCACCTGCCTAGTTTCCACCAGACCTCACAACCTGGTGACCCGGCTTATATCTATTATAGTCTACTTGTATTTTAATCTTTTATTGTTTGTATGATGTTTATAAACGGTTTTTTGGCATTGAATCTTTGCTGTTAGCCGGTCTGAGTCCCTCTACGGAGGTAGAGAAGATCGGGATATAAAAGTTTTAAATAAAATAAATAAAATAAATAAATAACCTCTGCCTGCCATAGATGTGGGCGAAATGTCAGGAGAGAATGCTTCTGGAACATGGCCATACAGCCTGGAAAACTCACTGTAACCCAGTGATTCCAGCCATGAAAGCCTTCAACAACACATTGTTCTTTTTAAACACACACACACACGAAGTGGTCTACATCATGTGCCAAAATAACTCAGGTGGCCTTGAGGGAGTTGGAGACGCCATTTGCTCCTTTCGGGTCCAGCAGCAGGCTATCTTCAGCCAGATCTGGTGAGCATATTCAGGTTCCTTAGCCAGTTCTAACTCAGTATTGCATTTCCTTGTAATACAACAAGGGAAAACACCTGCTGGCAGGTTTTTCTTGCAACCCAGTGACACTCAGGTGTAAGATAACACTTTGTAGCTTCAGGTTTATGTTTCTTATTTCCAGTCTCAGGGGGCTGGTAGACCTGTCACAAAGTGTATATGCTCTTTTACCAGCCTTTGCTGTCCTGGGTTGCAGTCAGTTTTCCAGGCTGTATGGCCATGTTCCAGAAGCATTCTCCGTCCTATTTTTACAACAGTAGTTTGTACCCTGGGTACAGTCACTCAGCCTTTTGTTTGTCACTCAGCCTTTTGTTTTTCCCTTAAGATCCCTCTTTTGGGCTTGAACTCAGGTTGTGTCTACACCTGACAAAATTATCTAGAATAGTCTTGTATACAGGCAGTCCGCAAGTTATGAACAATATAGGTTCTGTAGATTTGTACATAAGTCAGAACAGGTACACTTTTACAGTGTAACTCCAGCCATATATGAGTGTGTGTGTGTGCACGCGCACACACACACTTTGGGTAGCATAAGGAAGGGTTAACACCCCTGTGGGTTTGTTTTGCTGTCTGGGCCCCTGTTCAAAATACTTCAATTCACTTTCTGTCCCTGTGATAATTGGATTTTGCAAAAGTTGGCTTGTTGTCGTAACAAGGATTGGTGATAAAGCTCCCATGGAGACCTTTTTCTCATAATAACTCTTTTATGAGTGAATTTTCCTTCCGAGGGGTAGATTTCTCTCATTTCCAGTTGTCTCACCCCTATTCTTCACTAGGAGTCATTTGTAAGTCAGATGTTTGTAACTCGGGGACTGTCTACGTCAGGGGTGCCCATTACGTCGATCATGATTGCCTGGTCGATCGCAAAGGCCGAAATGGTGGATCGCAGGCAAGGCTATGGCGCTGCTCTTGCTGCTGCTGCTTGCGGGGGGGGGGGGGAGGACGGGCCGGGTGGCGGCGAAGAAGAAGGGGCTGGGGTGCCACCTCCTTCGGCTGTTTCCCCTCTGCGCGCGCCAGCCTCCAATCGGGAGCGCAGCTGCTCCGCAGAGGCCCCATCCCACACGCTCGAGGGAGGGAGGGAGCAAGGAAGGAAGGGTGATGTCACTCGGGCCCCGCCCCCTTCCCAGCGGTCGCCATTTCAGGAAGAGGAAAGGCCGGCAGAGAGGCTGAGGTGAGCGGAGGGAGGATCAGAAAGGGGTGGAGTGTCCCCCTCCCCATGAGGAAGAGGCCCGCTCGCCCGTCCATCATTATTTGATTCCACAGTGCTCTCTGGATGTAGGTGAACTACAACTCCCAAACATCAAGGTCTATTTTCCCCAAACTCCACGTGTGTTCATAGTTGGGCATATTGAGTATTCATGCCAAGTTTGGTCCAGATCCATCATTGTTTGAGTCCACAGTGCTCTCTGGATGTAGGTGAACTACAATTCCCAAACTCAAGGTCAATTCTCACCAAACCTTTCTAGTGTTTTCTGTTGGTCATAGCAATCCTGTGTGCCTCATTCGGTTCAATTCTATCATTCATGGAGTTCAGAATGCTCTTTGATTGTAGGTTAACTATAAATCCCAGCAACTACAACTCCCAAATGACAAAATCAATTTTTTTAGTGATGATCACTCCTTGTAGGTATCTAGTGGCCAAATTTGGCAGCAATCTGCCCAGTAGTAAGAAATCAGTTTGTGTGTGTCAACTGTAAAATAGGATGTGTGGAAGGGTCCTGGCAGAAGGAGGTTGGACTAAATGGCTCTTGGAGGTCTCCTCCTATTCTAGGTACCCATTATTATTATTATTATCATCATCATCATCATCATCAGAGGCTGAATGGCCATCTGTGAGGAATGCTTTGATTGTGTTTGTCCCTTATGGCAGAAGGAGGTTGGACTGGATGGCCCTTGGAGGTCTCCTTCTACTCTAGGAACCTAGTGTTGTTGTTGTTACTATTATTATTATTATTAGTAGTAGTAGTAGCAGCAGAGGCTGAATGAATATTATCGTCATTATTATTATAAATAAATTCAGGGGCTTATTATACTCACATTTAGTCAAATTCAGTTTTAAAATATATTATATGGCTCTCACTGAAATAAATTTCCAAATATTTTGCTTTTATGGCTCTCTGAGTAGTGGGTAGGTCGATCATTTTGACTTGGTTGTTTTAGAAGTAGCTCTCATGCTGAAAAAGTGGGAGCACCCCTGGTCTACATAATCTGGCAAGGAAGCACCTGAAGTTGGTCTGCTGCCTGGATTGTTGACCAGGCCAATAGTGGATTGCACCAGTGTCCTGTTGACCTGATGGCCACTGCTATTATTTCTCACGCCAGATATAGATCCCTGACTGAGCTTTGCATGCAACATTGGCTTCTGGTGAAGTCGTGACAGCCACATGACCACTAGAAGCAATGTCACCAGCAAGACACTGTGCCTGGTCAATGAAACGGCACCGGATCTTGATATGTGGGCATTTCATCACCTTGGATCCATTCCAATCCAGCTGTCTGTTTGTCAGAAACACCAATGGTATCTTCTAAGTTTTCTTGAAGCCCTGGATGTCATAAGGAATAAGGATCAGGCTTGTTTCCGCTGCCCTGGAGACTAGGGACTCGGAGCAATGGGCTCAAATTCCAGGAAAGAAGATTCCACCTGAGCATTTGGAAGAACTTCCTGACCATAATATCTGTTCAATAGTGGAACTCTCTGCTTCAGAGTTTGGTGGAAGCTCCTTCTTTGGAGGCTATTAAAGAAAGGTTGGATGGCCATTTGTTGGGGGTGCTTTGATTGTGTTTTTCCTGCATGGCAGGAGGTTGGACTAAATGCTCCGTACAATATCTTCCAATGCTATGATTCCGTTATTCTATCTCAGGGCTGTCCAACAGACGGCCCGCGGCCGCACACGGCCCGCGGGGCGTACATGGCCCCCCAGCCTGTTGGACACGGCCCCCACTTCCCTCCTGGAAGATTTTTTTTAAAAATATTTTTTAAAAATATTTTTTTGAAAATATATATATATATTTTTAAATGGCGGCCGGGGGAGGCGGGGCAGGGAGAAGGAAGGGAGCCAGCTCCTCCTCCCTGCACCGCCCCCTCTGTCCCCTCTCTGCGCCGCCCTTCCTAGGGAGGTGGAACCGCCGAAAAAGGAGCAGTAGGCGGCGCCAAGGGCGGCGGCGCGTCAGAGGGCTGGGGTGACGCGCCGCCCTTGGCGCCGCCTACTGCTAGGAAGGGCGGGGGAGCCGGATACCTTCTCCCTCCATAGCCCCTCCTCATTCACCCGGGATCCGAGCAACGCCGCGGCCCGGGTGAAGGAGGAGGGGCTACGCGAGCGACCCCGCCCCCTGCAAGCAGCCCCGCCCCCCAGGTGATCAGTGACACTTCTTCCGGCCCTTGGGTTGGAAGAAGTTGGACAGCCCTGTTCTATCTGTAGTTCTACTTCTGAGGAACTATGCTGAAAGAAACGCCGTTGTTACTTCTGCTGTGGACATGACTTCATGCCATCTGGACTGTTCACAGCAGGTTTGGGTTGAGAAAGTTTTATTTGGCCTGTGTGGACCTTGGGACAGTCTTCAAGGTGACGACTATACTTGACAAAGGGTTGTGTTGATCGGTAGAGTTCATGTAGTAAAATGTGACCAGTTTTCTTTGCCAATTGTCACATTAAAATGTACAGATGGTGAACTAGAAAATATAAACAGTAGATATATTATATAACAAACTGATTGTAGGCTCCGAGTAACGTTGAAAACTTAACATGTAGACTACAGTTCCCAGAATCAACCAGACAGTGTGGCCTACTGGAAATGGCATGTTCCCCATTTCTCCTTTGAAACTCCTCTGCATCCTAGGCAAGTCATTTAAAGCAACTCTCCTTAGTCCATTTCCAAGACCAGAAATAAATCTGGGAAAAACGCAAGTGTGTGTGTTTGTGTCAAGAGGGATCTCTGCAAAAAATTGAGTGAACAAATGTTTGTATCATAGAAAAGTTAGAAATCTCAGCTGGCTCTCAAAAACCAAACAAATTCAAGGCTGTAAAGATTATATGTAACCACTGGGTGGCATGACAGTTCCATATACAATCAAGTCATTTCCTAAGATACTAGCTTGGCAAGATTTTCAGTAGGAGATTCAGATTTGTTTTACCCTCTGTGACAGTGTGTGTGTGTGAGATATATATATATATATATATATATATATATATATATATATATATATATACACACACACACACACACACACACACACTCTCTCTCTCTCTCTCTCTCTCGGCATTACTTCGAAGATTCTTTAGGAAGGACTCATCCCACGCTTTTTACAAGCATGTTGATGACTAAAAAGGCCAATCTGAGATAGGTATGTTTGGTTGCAGAAAGCACAGCAGAAAGTCTCCTTGGGTGATGTTGTTTCCAAATTGCAGTTCTTTCTGCGTTGTCGTTTCTCTCTGCGTTGTCGTTCAGCATGACTTCTCGAAAGAGGCTGCAGCATTGTGGATAGTGCGTCTCCATGCCTCCCGATGTGAGGCCAGGGTGGACCATTTTTGGTGATCAATCTGGCCAAGCCTGAGATGTTGTTTCAGGGAGTCCTTATATCTCTTTTTTGGGGCGCCTCTCTTGCGCTGCCCTGTGGCGAGTTCACCATAGAGTAGTATCTTTGGGAGGCGGTGGTCCTCCAACCTAGAGACGTGCCCTGTCCAGCACAGTTGTGTTTTCAATAGCATGGCTTCAATGTGTGTGTGTGAGTATGGATGGCATGGATAGGTTCGGTCGGAATCTTCATAGTTCAGAATAAAGTCGGATCAAATTTCTTTTTGAAGTGATTTCGAAGCAATTTGGGGACCCAGGAGTGTCCTTGCCATTTCTAAGCTTTTTTTGCCATTTCTAAGCTTTTTCTGCCATTTCTCTTACGAATCAGTAAGTGAGTTGGAAATGATTCGGCTTTTCAAAGCAGTGTGGATGGATTCCCTTCATTTCCTTTCCCTTCTATGTCAGACCTGGGGCGAGAGCTGTGTTTAACACAGTTTGGATGCGGATGTCCATCTCTCCCATGTCAGACGTGGGGCGAGAGCCGTGTTTAACCCAGTTTGGATGCGGGTGTCCTTCCCTCCCGCGTCAGACGTGGGGCGAGAGCTGTGTTTAACCCAGTTTGGATGCGGATGTCCTTCCCTCCCGCGTCAGACGTGGGGCGAGAGCCATGTTTAACCCAGTTTGGATACCGTGTCAAACGTGGGGCGAGAGCCGTATTTAACCCAGTTTGGATGCGGATGTCCTTCCCTCCGTGGGCGCTATATTTAACCCAGTTTCAGACATGGGGACCAAGAGCCGTGTTTAACCCAGTTTGGATGCAGATGTCCTTCCCTCCGCGTCAGACATGGGGCGTTTAACCCAGAGCGGATGTTTAACCCAGTTTGGATGCGGATGTCCTTCCCTCCCGCCAGACGTGGGGTCAGCCGTGTTTAACCCAGTTTGGATGCAGATGAGCCGTCAGATGTGGGGCGAGAGCCGTGTTTAACCCAGTTTGGATGCAGATGTCCTTCCCTCCCGCGTCAGACGTGGGGCGAGAGCTATATTTAACCCAGTTTGGATCCGAATGTCCTTCCCTCCCCCCAGTTTGGATGCGGATGTCCTCCTCCCACAGACCTGGGGAGAGAGCCGTGTTTAACCCAGTTTGGATGCAGATGTCCTTCCCTCCCCGTGTCAGGACGTGGGGTGAGAGCCATGTTTAACCCAGTTTGGATGCAGATGTCCTTCCTCCGCATCAGACCTGGGAGAGAGCCGTGTTTAACCCAGTTTGGATGGATGTCCTTCCCTCCGCGTCAGACATGGGCGAGCTATATTTAACCCAGTTTGAATCCGAATGTCCTTCCCTCTCGCGTCAGACGTGGGTCGAGAGCCGTGTTTAACCCAGTTTGAATGCGGGTGTCCTTCCCTACCGTGTCAGACGTGGGGCGAGAGCCGTATTTAACCCAGTTTGGATGCGGATGTCCTTCCCTACCGCGTCAGACGTGGGGCGAGAGCCGTGTTTAACCCAGTTTGGATGCAGATGTCCTCCCCTCCCGCGTCAGACCTGGGGCGAGAGCCGTGTTTAACCCAGTTTGGATGCAGATGTCCTTCCCTCCCGCGTCAGACGTGGGGCGAGAGCCATGTTTAACCCAGTTTGGATGCAGATGTCCTTCCCTCCCGCGTCAGACGTGGGGCGAGAGCTATATTTAACCCAGTTTGAATCCGAATGTCCTTCCCTCTCGCGTCAGACGTGGGTCGAGAGCCGTGTTTAACCCAGTTTGGATGTGGATGTCCTCCCCTCCCGCATCAGACCTGGGGAGAGAGCCGTGTTTAACCCAGTTTGGATGCGGATGTCCTTCCCTCCCGCGTCAGACGTGGGGCGAGAGCCATGTTTAACCCAGTTTGGATGCAGATGTCCTTCCCTCCCGCGTCAGACGTGGGGCGAGAGCTATATTTAACCCAGTTTGGATGCGGGTGTCCTTCCCTCCCACGTCAGACGTGGGTCGAGAGCCGTGTTTAACCCAGTTTGGATGCAGATGTTCTTCCCTCCCCCATCAGACGTGGGGCAAGAGCCGTGTTTAACCCAGTTTGGATGTGGATGTCCTTCCCTCCCACGGCAGACGTGGGGCGAGAGCCGTGTTTAACCCAGTTTGGATGCGGATGTCCTTCCCTCCCGCATCAGACGTGGGGCGAGAGCCGTGTTTAACCCAGTTTGGATGTGGATGTCCTTCCCTCCCACGTCAGACGTGGTCGAGCCGTGTTTAACCCAGTTTGGATGCAGATGTTCTTCCCTCCCGCGTCAGACGTGGGGCAAGAGCCGTGTTTAACCCAGTTTGGATGTGGATGTCCTTCCCTCCCACGGCAGACGTGGGGCGAGAGCCGTGTTTAACCCAGTTTGGATGCGGATGTCTTTCTCTCCTGTGTCAGACCTGGGACCAGAGCTGTGTTTAACCCAGTTTGGATGTGGCTATATAGTCTGAATATAATTCTAATTACAATATAATTCTTATAGACCACAGGTTGTGGATGATGGATCTATATCTTCTTTCTATTGAGACCTCGCCTTGATAAAGCCCGATTTACAGGCGAAACGGATCAGGCCTTGGAGTGCATACCGTCAACGGTCTCTCTTTTGGACCAGTTTGTAATTCAGTCAAAATTTGCCTCCCCATTAATGTGTTACCTTTATCTCCTACTTGACAGATGCAGCTGTCTTTCTGGCTGCAAAGGTTGACAGCAGGCTACACCTAAAGGTCGAGCACCCACCTCGACCCAGGCAAGCGTCGAATTCATGACCTGTTGATCAGAGAGAACTTATGCAGCTGACACTTAGCCAGCTGCGCCACATTCCCGGTGCAAGCTGCAAAACACATTTAAAACAAAGCAAACATTTGCAAACTCAAAAACTTACATGCAGGTGGCGTCGCACTGATCATAGATGGTGGGGAGATCAGCAAGAAGTGACCTTGTCCAACAATAGTGATTCCATTAAGTTTATGATTTATGCTTATGCAACAAATATTTAGAGATTGTTCACCATTGCCTTCCTCTGAATATAACCTACATAGCATTCCTTGATTATTTCCATCCCAAATACTAACCAGGCCTGCTGCGCTTTCATGCAGATAGGATGGTGTACCCCAAGGAAAAAGTAGGCTAGAATACCCCTGATGCACTTTTTCTTGCTCCAAGAGGCTTTTAAAAATATCTTTCATCAGGCAGTCTGTGAGTGTCCTGTTGAAGCATTGCTGCTGATCATGTAGATCAAGTTCCAGCCACCTCAAAAAGGAAGCGCCACAGCATCCAACACATCCTGCCTTTGAGCCCAGGTTAAATATCGCTCTTGCTTTCCTTGTCGCCTTGCAGTAAGTAGGTCATTGTTTCTGGTGGAAATTCTGGCATGTAGGACAAGGTTAATTGCATTACGCATCACAACGTGTTCATAGTCTGCGGTTATCTTTAGAGATGACAAAGACAGTATTACTATTTGTCAGCACTGTCGCTTTCTTCAAGTGACATCTTACCCGAGATAGGGGATGTGAAAGGACAAGATGAAAGTGATAACAGCGACCTAGGCGCCTGCAGGCACACTTTCTGGTTCAACAGCACCTGATGTGGGGAAGAGGCTGCTCTTTGGGAATTCATATTCTATAGGTGAATTAAGATTTGTTATAGGGTAATAATAATAATAATAATAATAAGCCATTCAAGGTGGTTCCAGTGATGATCGGCACACTGGGTGCAGTGACTAAAGACCTTCGCCTGCAATTAAACACAATCGGCACTGACAAAATTACCATCTGTCAGTTGCAAAAGGCCACCCTACTTTGATCTGCACCCATTGGTCTTTTAAAATAGATTTTTATAGTTTTTATAGCTTCTATGGTTTTTATATGGATTTTATGATGTCATTTAATTGCTTTTAATATGTATGTTTACTGTATGTGGCATCCCTGCCCCTTCTTGAGGCCTTGCAAGCCGACGCTGAGTTCACCTTGGAGGCCGCTCAGGCGCCGGCCTCGGTCCTCAGGGCCTTTGCGGGCCTGTGGGACGCTGCTGCCTCCGGGAGGCCCCCTGGCCTGGCAGGGACTGCAGCGACTACGGCGACCACAGTGACCCCCCGGAAGTGCCTGGCTTGGTCCCCTGTGCCCTGGCCAGGCCTAGAAGAGGCCGGGTCTTCTACCCCCCCTAACTCCATCCAGGGGGATGCTGGCGAACAACCCGGGGCCAGCAGGGACACACCGCCGGACCTTGCTGGCCTCATCCATCATCTCGGCCAGCTGGTCGAGCGGCTGGCCATCTAGCTGGGGGAGCTGGACAGGCTGGGGCCGGTGCTGGCGTCCTTGTGCGGCGCGGGCGCCCCCTGCCGCCCAGACCCCTGCTCTGGGCCTGGAGGAGGCACGGCCGACGGAGCATGGGGCCGGCCTCACTCGGCCCCCTTGTACCCAGGTCTGGAGGAGAGAGAGTCGAGTGGAGGGGCCAGCCCCGGCCTCACAGACGGACCTTCGGAGGACGGTCTGCGGCCTTCCGAGGGGGGGCCCTCTCTGAGGAGGTGACTTTGTCTGCGGGCGAGGCCCTAGTGGGAGTGACGGCGGACCGGTGGTGGAGCCCATGGGTGGCCCTGAGGTGCCGCCCCCCCGGGCTCGACGGTGGGGGCGTCGGCTGGCTGTTCCAACATGGCGCCGGCCTCGTCCAGTTCGGCGTCCCTGGCCCCGCCCCCCGCCTTCCCCAATGGCTGGGACCACGCCCCCGGTGACCCCTGCCGCGGAGCTGCCACCGCTACCGGTCTCACCGCCGAGGGCCGCGGGCTCCCCCTTGCCGTTGTGCAGGCAGCCCGTGGCGGATGCGGAAGACATCGAGAGGGCCCTAGCGAGAGTTCCTGGGGAGCGGCCCCGGCGACGGGCGGGACGGCTGCCGACGATCCCCCTGGCTGGGATTGGCTCGGGCCCCGATGGGTCGCCCAGGTCCGATGGACATCCGATGAAGCGGAGACGAGGTCGAGGGCGGGGCAGGGGGCGGGGTCGGAGGACGTCCCTCCCCTGCTCTGTAATACCTCCCCCCCACAGCGGCTGTCTCCCGGAGGGCGCCCCCCGGAGGGCCCCGTCCCAGGACTTTCCGGAACACTGTCCGCAGGTGCGGGGCACCTCCACTGGCGAACCCCCAATCTAGGAGGGTAGACAAGTCGCCGATGACGAGGCATGGTCCACAGGCCGGTAACGACCGACACCGCAGTGACTGTCACTGCTTAGACTTGGAGGCGCTGAGGACGGTCCGCGACTTGTGGGACCCCCCCCCCCGGCTCCCCCCATTTGATGGTCGCCCTCGATAGCTCCACCAGGGGGCTCTGCCCTTTGGCATGAGCCTGGTCTCCCCCTCCCTATTTGCTGTTGGTCACCCTGTATGTTTTTACCCTCTGTATGTCCTGTATGGTTATTTATGTATTATTTGTATTTTGTTTGCTTCGGCTCCTGTGAGCCGCCGCGAGCATTAGGGAGTCGGCGGCATAGAAGTCCGAATAAAAATAAAAATAAATAAATAAATAAAAATCTAATTGTTGCTGGTCTGTATGCTTCCGGGCTGAAAAGGGTAGGATAACAGTGATGTAAATAAATAAATAAATAAATAAATAAATATCCGACGTGTGATCCAATAAAACAACCAGCTTATTATTGTTTCTAATAATAATAATAATAATAATAGATCCTATCCTCAGCTGCTGCAAGAAAATCGCACAGACGGACTACAACCAGAGGCACAACTCTGTGGCCCAAATGATTCATTGGAACTTATGTCACAAGTACCACCTGTAAAGAACTGGTGGGATCATAAACCTGAAAAGCTAGTGGAAAATGAACATGCAAAACTTCTGTGGGATTTTCGAATTCAGACTGACAAAGTTTTGGAACACAATACACCAGACATCACGATTGTGGAAAAGAAAAAAAGTTTGGATATTGATGTCACCATAGCAGGTGACATTAGCATTGAGGAAAAGCAACAGGAAGATCTCAAAATCGAACTGCAAAGGCTCTGGCATAAACCAGTACAGGTAGTCCCAGAGGTCATCGGCACACTGAGTGTCGTGCCAAAAGATCTCAGCCGGCATTTGGAAACAATAAACATTGACAAAATCAGTCAACTGCAAAAGGTCACCTTACATGGATCTCCGCGCATCATTCGAAAATACATCACACAGTCCTAGATGTTGGGGAAGTGTTCAATTTGTAATTTGTGATACAAAATCCAACATATAGATCTCGTTTGCTACGGCAAACCTGGTATGATGAGCACAAGCCAGAAAAAAACACAGAAAACGAAGAAGCAAAAGTACTCTGGGATTTTAGAATCCAAAGAGATGAACACCTATTGCAATACACACCTGATATAACGGTGCCGCCCCCCCTACCGCCCCCGGGCAGCACAGTGGGTTAAACCGCTGAGCTGCTGAACTTCCTGACAAAAAGGTTGGCGGATCAAATCTGGAGAGCAGGGTGAGCTCTCACTGTTAGCCCCAGCTTCTGCCGACATAGCAGTTCAATAACATGCAGATGTGAGTAGACTAATAAATACCACTTCAGCGGGAAGGTAACAGTGCTCCAGGTAGTCATGCTGGCCACATGACCTTGGAGGTGTCTATGGACAACGCCGGCTCAGTATTCCTGTGTGTTCTCTGGCTATTCTATTATTGTTGGGAACTGTTGTGCAGTTATCCAGGGACCGCATGTTGCTACATTGTGGGTCATGCTGTGTCAAGGGAGGCTGTTTTAATCTAGAATGGTTTCCGCTAACAGTGAGGCAGCTGTAACATCTGTACCTGGATTATAGTTATCAGATGTAGCATTCACTAGATAAGCACTTTCTCTTCTCCGGACTACTAAAAATATTGCTGAGTACTTTTAAGTTGTCCATGATATTGGTATTTCTGATTTCCATGTATGGTTTTGAAATGATTTCAAATGTGGTGCTACAGAACAGCTTGGCAGATACCATGGACTGCTAAGAAGATAAACATATGGGTCCTAGAGAAAATTAAGCCTGAACTCTCAAATCGAACTCTAGGTTATGCATCTATAACCATCCTACTGAGTGCTAGCCAGTGTTTATGTTGCTTGATTGTCAGTGTTCTTTTTGTTTTGTTTTCTCATTTTTTTACTTCCTGTTTTTCATTTTCATTTTTCAGCCGCTTGCACAGCTGGTGCGGAGTTATGGGCTGGTCTGCCATCAGTACGCTGATGACACCCAGCTCATTCTGAGGATGGATGGCAGGCCGGAATCCGTCCCCGATAATTTCCAACTTTGCCTCGAAGCCGTTACTGGATGGCTGCGAGCCAGTAGGTTGGGGGTGAATCCGGCGAAGACGGAGATCTTGTGGCTGGGCGGCCCGGGCGGGGTGGGTGCCCGGCTTCCGACCCTGGACGGTTCGGCGCTGCATCCAGCGCCGTCTGTGAGGAGCCTGGGTGTCCAACTGGACTCCCAGCTGTCCATGGAGGCCCAGGTCTCCATGGCCAGCAAGGCTGCCTTCTTCCACCTCCGCCAGGCAAGGAGGCTGGCCCCCTACCTCTCCCGGTGCGACTTAGCCACGGTGATCCAAGCCACGGTCATCTCAAGGCTAGATTACTGTGGCGGCTCTCGTTGGCCTGCCTATGTCGTCGATCCGGAAGCTCAAGCTGGTGCAGAACACTGCCACCCGGCTCCTGTCTGGGGCTCCAGCAGGTTGCCGTGTAACACCAATCTTGCAGGATCTGCACTGGCTGCCAATTGAGCACCGGGTCGCCTTCAAAGTGCTGGTTCTTACCTTTAAGGCCATACACGACCTGGGGCCAGCGTATCTGAGGGACCGTCTCACCCCATATTGCCCAGCGAGATCACTTCGGTCCGAAGAGGCCAATCTGTTGGTAGTACCTTCGGTAAAATCGGCACACCTAACATCTACCCGCCGGAGGGCGTTCTCTGTGATAGCGCCTATGCTATGGAACGCCCTCCCGGCCGAAGCCAGAGCTCTGAAAGACCTATTCCCATTTAGGCGGGCCTGTAAAACTTATTTGTTTAGGCAGGCCTTTGGGGAGTAGGTTGTGCTCACACCTTCAGGGCTATGATAGTGTTGTTGTTCTTGGATCCCACTGTATTTTATTGTTTAAATGTGTTTTTAATTGTTGTTTTAACCTGTGGCGCCATGCCATTGGCTCTGTGAGCCGCCGCGAGCCCCCGGGAGTCGGCGGCGAAAAAGCCCCAATAAATAAAATAAATAAATAAATAAATAAATTTTCTTTTTTTGTTAGTGTTTGTAATATCTAAAGAATGTTTAGATATTTGTCTTGGGGGAACATTACAGCAGACTCTCCGTTAACCGGAACTCTCAAGCAACTGGCAAAAAACCCACCAAGTACAACTGTATTCTCAGTTCACTTCTGACACTATCTATCTATCTATCTATCTATCTATCTATCTATCTATCTATCTAAAGGAAGAGTCGTCATGGAACGACCGTCCCAAACAGAAACCTTACAACGCAGAGACACCAAACTTGCCAACAGAAATAGGCCTCAGACAAGGTAGGTTTGTAGCAAAGAAACTTACCCCCCAAAACCTAAAAGGCGCCCAAAACAAGTAAAAAATCAACTACATTTCCCAGCATTCTCCGGGGCTGCCAACGACTCCCCAGCCTCTACCTTCTGACAACATGAGGGGCTGCCAGTAAGGGCGGATTTGCATAACTCCTGTACTGGCCAGCCAACATGAGCATTCCGACCCATAATAAACTGTCAGAGGAGGATAAGGCAAAGGGCTGAGGCACAAACACAAACACCCAATTCACTTCCCACAGAAAATTTACACCCCTACAAATCACAGACCACGCCCAAAATTGACAGTAAGGCTTCATTAACTTAATTTCCCTGACTAGGCCTCACTTAATGGAATGCTGTTTACGCTCTGAATTGACAGTAAGGCTTCATTAACTTGATTCTCCCGACTAGCCCTCAGCTCATTGGACATTGTGTATGGCCTGAATTGACAGTAAGGCGTCATTAACTTGCTGTTCCTGACTAGGCCTCAGCTCATGGGACATTGTGTATGGCCTGAATTTACAGTAACCTACCTTGGCACACAGAGCCCCTATGACCCACGCTACATTCTACTACAGTTTGGAGGAGGGTGGACCATGGATTATGGGACTTGAAGTACCTCCATGGATAATGGGATTTGTACTACTTCAAAACCCATCATTCCCCACAGACCACTGTGGCCCAGAACCAAGACCGATAAAGACCAAACTTGGCACACAATGCCCCCATGACCCACACTCCATCCGACTGCAGATTAGAGGAGGACACACCATGGATAATGGGATTTCAAGTACCTCCACTCACTTCCAAAGTACCCCACCCACACACGCATCAACCTCTACATCAACACAGCAGACGGAAAGACAAAAAAGTATATCCACAAGCTATGCAGAACGCCAGCAACACCACACAACAACAACTCCACAGGACTCCAACATCCCACCCACCAAAACAACCCACAACAACACAGCCATGACCCCAACAACACCATAACTAACAACAACTCCAACCCTTACATACTCAGACTTCCTCGCATCTCCAAAATAGGGCACAGGAACGCGTGCCGGGTACAGCTAGTTACATATAATAAAAGTCAGTGTTTGCGGGCGGTGGGCGGGTGGGTGGTGCGACTGGAGGAATATGTGCCAGCGTTTCGATTGTCTGCCACTCTGGGATTATTTGCATAAATGGTTCTGACTGGCCTGCCACCCAACATTCCAACACTCCAAGGCAGCACAGAGAGGAAAGGAAAGGGCCTGAGGAAGGCATAAATGGCTAGAATTGAAGTTAGCCAGTTGATAGTTTTTTCTGTTGGAAATGGAATCTTCTGCACCTTCACCCAATACACTTCTAAGGTGACTCAGAGGGAAAGCAAAAGGCATCAGGCAGTCAGCAACTGCGGCCCACAGCAATGACGGATCAGGACCAAACTTGGCAAACAAGGGACCAATGCCCCACTTCACAACCTGGTGTGGTTTAGGGCAGGATGGACCACGAATGATGGGATTCACAATACCTTCACATCATTCACTTCCCAAACAACACTGCAGCCCCTATAAATAACAGACCAGGCCAAAAATTGACAGCTAGGCTTCCTTAACTTGATTTTCCTGACTAGGTCTCAGCTCATGGGATATTGTTAGGCTTCCTCAACTTGATTTTCCTGACTAGACCCCCAACAATGACAGAACAAGACCAAATTTGGCACACAGACCCCCCAAGATGCACCCTACATCCTGGTGCAGTTTGAGGGAGGATGGACCATGGATGATGGGACTTGCAGTGCTTAAATTCACTTCCTTAGGGCACTGTGGCCCACACCAGTGACAAATCAGGACCAAACTTGGCACACAGAGGCCCAATGGCCCACTTTACAAACCTGTCTCGGTTTATGGCAGGATGGCTCACAACTGATGGGATTTGCAGTACCTTCCCCCAAATCATTTCCCACAGAACATTGCAGCCCCTACAAATCAGAGACCAGGCCCAAACTTGGCACACAGAGTACCCATGGCCCACTCTACATCCTGGTGGAGTTTTGAGTGGAACGGAGCACGGATGATGAGAGTTGCAGTACCTTCACTCACTTTCTAAGACCGCTGCCACCCTCATCCATTGACTGATCAAGACCACATTTGGCACACAGAGCCCCCATGACCCACTCTACATCCTGGTGCAGTTTGGAGAACGGGGGACCATGGATGATGGGACTTCCAGTACCTTCCCTCACTTCCAGAGACCGCTGCAATCCTCATCCAGAAAATGATCAAGACCAAATATGACACACACAACCCCCATGACCCATTCTACATTCTGGTGCTGTTTGAAGGAGGATGGACCATGGCCAATGGGACTTTCAGTGCCTTCACTAAGTTCCTGAGACCACTGCAAGCCACATAAACATCTAATAGGAACCAACCTTGGCACAAAATGCCTTCCTCAAATAACTCGGGCACCGCCGGGTCCTCAGCTAGTAATAAAATAAAATAAATTTATTTTAATTTGCTTTTTATTTCTGTATTTCACTGTTAATATCAAGTCAATACAGAGTTTATGGTATATAGAATGGGGTACAGTATTATTTAGGTCATTTTAAATAATAACTCTCAAGAAACTAGAAATTATATCCAGCATCTACCAATCCCCATGGGTGCCAGTTAACTGAAAGTCGACTGTACTTTAACACCGGGACTGTGGCGCAGCTGGCTGGGAGTCAGCTGCATAAGATCTCTACTGACCAGAAGGTCATGAGTTCGAAGCCTGCCCAGGTCGGGGTGAGCTCTCGACCAAATTGTGTAGCTCGTTGTCAACCTTTGCAACCCGAAAGACAGTTGCATCTGTCAAGTAGGAAAATTTAGGTACCATTTTGTGGGGAGGCTAATTTACAAGGCCATAAAATCTCCAGGAAGTATGCAAAAGAATGAGGGAATACGACAGCTCCCCCTGGTGGCCAGAAGCTGGAATGTTAAATTGCCTCTGAGTGTCTGTCTATATATGTTGTGTGTCTACGGCAGTGTTTCCCAACCTGTTTTGAGCCATGGCACACTTTTAACATTAAAAAAATCTGGGGGCACACCACCAACCAAAATGACACAAAATGACACTGTAACACAGTAAAGAACGGCTGGTGGATGGTGACCTGCTCTGGGAGTGCGAAGCTGGGGAGGGGGAGGAGCCAGGCCACGCCATGCCCCGCCCCTCCCCGGCTTCAGTTCTCCCATAAATTCACCAGCCTTGAGGGGCAGTGCCAAGCCAGCATTGTGCTGGCTCTGCCACCGCTGGCTTGGCACTGCCCCCTCAAGGCTGGCGAAGCTGTGGGAGCGCTGAAGCCAGGGGAGGGGGCGGAGTCAGGCCACACCATGCCCTGCCCCCTCCCCCTGGCTTCAGTTCTCCGACAGCTTCGCCAGCTTTGAGAGGGCAGTGCCAAGCCAGCATTGTGCTGGCTCTGCCACCGCTGGCTTGGCACTGCCCCCTCAAGGCTGGCGAAGCTGTGGGAGCGCTGAAGCCAGGGGAGGGGCAGAGTCAGGCCACGCCATGCCCCGCCCCATCCCCTGACTTCAGTTCTCCGACAGCTTCGCCAGCTTTGAGAGGGCAGTGCCAAGCCAGCATTGTGCTGGCTCTGCCACCGCTGGCTTGGCACTGCCCCTCAAGGCTGGCGAAGCTGTGGGAGGCGCTGAAGCGAGGGAGGGGGGCGAGTCAGGCCAAACCATGCCCTGCCGCCTCCCCCTGGCTTCAGTTCTCCGACAGCTGTGCCAGCCTTGAGGGGGCAAGCCAGCATTGTGCTGGCTCTGCCACCGCTGGCTTGGCACTGCCCCTCAAGTCTGGCAAAGCTGTGGGAGTGCTGAAGCTGGGGGGAGGGGCGAGCCAGGCTGCGTCATGCCCCCGGCTTCAGCTCTCCCACAGAGGAGGAGCATGAGCGGTGGACGGGCTTCAGTAGGCAGGGCTCCTCCGCGCGGCTTCAACAAACAAGGGGCAAGAGTCATGGCGGGAGTCATAGCGGACTGGAGGCTGGTTGGGGAAACGGCCAAAGGAGGCGGCGCCCCGGTCCCTTCTTTTTCTTCGCCACCGCCTGGCCCTTCCTTCTCCTCTCCCAAGCAGAAGGAGTTTGGCAGGAGGAAGGGGGAAGGAAGGGGGCTGAGAGCTTTTCTCGCGGCACACCTGATGATCGCTCACGGCACACTAGTGTGCCACGGCACACTGGTTGACAAACACTGGTCTACGGCATTGAATGTTTGCCTGTATATGTACATTGTAATCCACCCTGAGCCCCCTGCGGGGTGAGAAGGGTGGAATATAAATGAAATAAATAAATAAATATTTTGAATTGTGTCCAGAACTGGACCAGAAGCCATTGACATTGTTGCAAAAAAGGGCAAATAATTTTATACATTATTTTCCAAATTGTACATTTCTGAGGTGCTACCAGACACTGCTTCAGTTTATAAAATCTCTGAATGTGAGTACCAACTCACATTTTTCCTTGATAAATACGCCTATACAAGTATAGGAAATAAAATAGGCCATAGATAAATCGAAAGTGGGTTTTTCTGGGGAATTCTATTTATTTATTTAAAACGTTTGTACCCCGACCTTCTCACCTCTATCAAGGGACTCAGACCGGCATAACAGCAAAGATTCAATGCTATACAATTTAAAAACAACTACAACAACATATTAAAATACATAAAAACCCAGCATAAAACCACATCGCCATTAAAACAATTCCACTCAATCTGTAAACGTGGTCATACATTCAGATATTAGCCAATCTCAGCCCATTCTGGTAAGGCTTGGTTCCACATCCAGGTCTTCACCAGCCTCCAGGACAACAGAGAGGGGGCAGATCTACCATCACTTGGTAGAGAGTTCCACAGCCAAGGGGCGACCACAGAGAAGGCCCTGTCTTTCGTCCCCACCAGCCGCGCCTGCGAAGCCGGCGGGACCGAGAGCAGGACCTCTCCGGAGGATCTTAATGTCCTTGATGGTTCGTAGGAGAGAATCCGTTTGGACAGGTAAACTGGGCCAGAACCGTATAGGATTTTGTAGGTTAAAACCAGCACTTTGAATTGTGCTCGGAAGCTAATTGGCAGCCAATGGAGCTGGCGCAGCAAGGGGGTTGTATGCTCCCTGTATCCCGCTCCTGTTGCTAATTGCTAATTAGTTCTTTGCTCATATAATTAATTCAACAACATTCTAAATTTAGGTCCCAATAAAGAACAGGAATAATCCCAATCCCAAAGACTCTGGAGAATAACCTAGAGCAGTGTTTCTCAACCTTCCTAATGCCGTGACCCCTTAATACAGTTCCTCATGTTGTGGTGACCCCCAACCATAACATTATTTTTGTTGCTACTTCTTAACTGTCATTTTGCTACTGCTATGAATCGTCATGTAAATATCTGATATGCAGGATTTATTTTCATTCACTGAACCAAATTTGGCAAAAATATCTGATCTGTAAGACCTATCTCTTTCGATTGGCATTTGACTGTTGAAATTGTAATTTTATTTTAGTTTAATTGTATGTTTTACTCTGTCTTATGTTTTTATATGGACTGTGAGCCACTCCGAGCCCTCGGGGCATGGCAGCATACAAGACCAAATAATAAATAAAAATAATAAATAAATGTCCAAATTGGTGTGGTGGGGTTGGGGGATTGATTTTGTCATTTGAGAGTTGTAATTGCTGGGATTTATAGCTCACCTACAATCAAAGAACATTCTGAACTCCACCAGTGATGGAATTGAACTAAATTTGGCACACAGAACTCCCATGACCAACAGAAAATACTGGAAGGGTCTGGTGGGCATTGACCTTGGAGTTTTGGAGTTGTAGTTCACCTACATCCAGAGAGCATTGTGGACTCAAACAATGATGGATCTGGACCAACCTTGGCACAAATACTCAAAAAGCCCAAATGTGAAGACTGATGGAGTTTGGAGAAAATAGACCTTGACAATCGGGACTTGTAGTTGCTAGGATTTATAGTTCAACTACAATCATAGAGTATTCCGAACCCCACCAATGATGGAATTGGGACAAACTTCCCACACAGAACCCCCATGACTAACAGAAAACACTGTGTTTTCTAATGGTCTTTGGTGACCCCTCTAATACCCCCTCACGACCCCCCGAGGGGTCCCGACCCCCAGGTTGAGAAACACTGACCTAGAGATTAAATCCTTATCCTGTAGTGCAGGGGTGCTCACACTTTTTCAGCATGCGAGTTACTTATAAAACAACCAAGTCAAAACGATTTCCCTACCCACTACTCAGAGAGCCATAAAAGTAAAATATTTGGAAATGTATATCAGTGAGAGCCATATAATATATTTTAAGACTGAATTCAACTAAATGTGAGTATAATGAGCCCCTGAATTTATTATTATTAATAATGATGATAATATTCACTCTGCCTCTGCTACTACTACTACTAATAGTAACAACAACAACAGGTTCCTGGAGTAGAAGGAGACCTCCAAGGGACAACCTCCTTCTGCCATAAGGGAAAAACACAATCAAAGCATTCCTCACAGATGGCCATTCAGCCTCTGAAAATAATAATAATAACAATGGGTTCCTAGAATAGGAGGAGACCTCCAAGGGCCATCCAGTCCAACCTCCTTCTGCATCTAGGGAGCCTGCAGGGCGGGCCTGAGCCTTCCTCCCGCCCTGCCTGCAATCTACCAGGACACCCTATGTGATCTACCAGTAGATCGCGATCTACTTAATAAGCACCCCTGCCGTAGTGCTTCTTCATCAAGGTGTGAAATTATTTACATCGGTTTTAGCCAACTGAAAAAATCAGATCATTTCCTTCATGTCACATCTGGTCCCTAGAGGAAAAAATCCATAGGGTTGTTGTGAGTTTTCCGGGCTGTATGGCCATGTTCCAGAAGCATTCTCTCCTGACGTTTCACCCACATCTATGGCAGGCATCCTCAGAGGATATGAACTATGTTGGAAACTAGGCAACAGTTTTTTATATCTGTGGAATGTCCAGGGTGGGAGAAAGAACTCTTGTCTGTGGGAGGCAAGTAAAGATGTTGCAACTGGCCACTTTGATTAACATTGAATGGCCTTGCAGCTTCAAAGCCTGGCTGCTTCCTGCCTCACAATAGACCTCGCAACCTGCCATAGATGTGAACGAAACATCAAGAGGTAGGTGTGAATGCTTCAATGGGCTACCTTGATTAGCATTTAATGGCCTAGCAGTTTCAAGGTCTGGTTTCTTACTGCTTGGGGCTAGGCCATTAAAATGCTAACCAAGGTGGCCAATTGAAACATTCAAACCTATTTCAAACAGACAAGAGTTCTTTCTACCACCCTGGACATTCCACAGATATATAAACCCCAATCCCCCTAGTTTCCAACAGACCTCACAACCTTTGAGGATGCCTGCCATAGATGTGGGCAAAACGTCAGGAGAGAATGCTTCTGTAACATGGTCATGCAGCCCGGAAAACTCACAACAACCCGGTGATTCCGGCCATGAAAGTCTTTGACAATACATAGGAAAAGTCAACATTTCAAGGTGGAGAAGACCATTGGTTATTAGAGAAACCTCTCCTGCAGAATACAGACTTGCAGTTCACCTGCCCTCCTCCTCCCCTGGATGGGAATAACTCGCGTTTTTCCCATCCAGGGAAGGAGCGGGGGTTCGTCTGCCCCCCTCCTCCCCTGGATGGTAATAACTCGTGTTATTCCCATCCAGGGGAGGAGGGGGGAGCACTCCTTTTTTCCCTCCTTGTGTCACAATGCGGGCCCTGACTCCACCCCGTAATCACACACACACAGACGATGTCAATTAGCTATTTATTAAGCACAAAATTAGAAGCAGGTGAAGAAGATAAAGTGTCCAAAAAGTAAAGATCAAATAGTCCAAGGTAAAAAGCAATCAATGTTCAAAGGTATTCAAAAGGCAAAGATCAAAAGCAAGGTCCATAAAAACAAAGCGAATCAAGCAAGGCAACTTAGTCCATGGTTAGCATGGTAATCCAAAGTTCATGGAATCAACAAGGTTTCAAGGTAGTTCTTGGCAAGGCAGGAAAACAGCAAACTGCTACGTCCTTCTAGTTCCGAAATGGGCAGCAAACTGAGGAACTTTCCCACAGAGTGCCTACTTAATTCCCCCCGTTCCTGCGAACCGAAACCTCCCGGTCTTTCATATTCCGTATCTTATCCAGAATCAGGAGAGCCTTCGTCATCAGAATAGGCCTCCAGCCAGGTGTTGTCCCATTGCAGGCTGTCTGTAGGTGATGCAGATCCATCGTCCCCAGGATCACCTTCAGCTGAATCCAAAGCAAGTGGAACCCCTGGGGCCGCACCCTGCCCTCCTGGCTGAGGTGGGGGCAGATTGGCCTCCTGCCCCCCCAGCTGAGATGAGGGCTGAGTTGCTACACCTTGCTACATCGGGCGCGATGCCTGTCAGCTGGGAAGGGCAGGGAGGGAAGAAGGGAGAGCAAGCCCTCCATTCTAGCCTCCCAGCTGGCATCTGTATACCTTTATAAAACGGAATGTTTGTGTGTATGTGTGTATGTGTGTATGCGGAGGGTGGAAGGGCGGATATGTGGCAGCTATTTGCATAAAGTCCTTTGATTGGACAGCCTTGCCACTCCAAAATTCTAAGGCACCAGACAGAGGGCATTGATAGCCACTGATTAGCCAGCAACCCAGAATCCAGGCCTCTACATTCAAACAACAGGATTTCTTCCCACTGAGGGGAAAAATGCACCATCAACATTCCCTCCCCACTTGGCTCTGTGAAAACAAAATGGATTCCTGTATTCTCCTCCCCCTCAGCTTTTAGAAAACGGCTGCCTGCCATTCGGCCTTTTAAAGTTACCAATAGCAGGCCATAACATTACAGACCCCAAAATAGAGTTTAGGGCGGATATGTGGCAGCCACTTTCACAGGCCAGGGCGGATATGTGCCAGCCACTTTCACAGGCCACAGCGACCAGCGCGGGTGATGGACCTGCACCAAACTTGGTACACATAACCCCCCTATGACATGACCCACATATTATGGGATTTGTAGTACTTTCCAAGACTTTGGTTCCCACAGACCACTGAGGCCACCAAAAAGGACCAATACAGACCACACTCAGCACACACCCCATGACCCACTCTACGTCCTGGTGCAGTTCGGAGGAGGGTGGGCCATGGATGATGGGACTTGAAGTGCCTCTACTCACTTCCCAAGTCCGCTGCAACCCTCTTCCAATCACTGATCGAGACCAAACTTGCCATACATAACCCCCATGACTGCCTTCACATCCTGGTGAGGTTTGGGGGAGGACTGACAATGGATGATGGGATTTGTAGTACTTTTACACCCCTCTGTTCCCACAGACCACTGTGGCCCCCAACAAACACCGAGAAAGTCCACACTTGGCACACAGAGCCCCATTGACCCACTCTACAGCCTACTGAAGTTTGGAGGGGGACAGAACATGGATGATGGGACTTGCAGTACCTTCGCTCACTTCCCAATCCTGCTACAAACCTAATCCAATGACTGATCAACACCAAATCTGGCACACAGAGCCCTCATGACCCACTCTACAGCCTGGTGCAGTTTACTGTGAGACGGACCACGGATGATGGGACTTGAAGTACCTTCACTCACTTCCGAAAAACAATGCATCCCTCATCCATTCACCAATACAGACCAAACTTAGCACACAGAGCCCCCATGACCCAATCTACATCCTACTACACTTTGGGGGGGGGACGGGACACAGAGATGATGGGACTTGCACTACCTTCAGTAATTTCATGATACCACTGCAACTCCCAATAATGATGGATCAAGACTAAACTTGGCACACAGAGCCCCCATGACCCACTCTACATCCTGCTGCACTTCTCAAATGACCGGGCAGGGCCGGGTCCCCAAGCTAGTAATGAATAAAAATGAAAATTCCTTAGTAATAACATTTCAATCACGAAATTTATTTTAAACATTTTGTATTAATTTCTATAACGAAACAAAAAATGAATTCTCCCCCCCCCCCAACCGAGTTTAGAATCAAATTTTTCATGGATCAACCACCCCTAATAACCATGTACCTCCATCATTTTGAACATTGTAACCACAAGATTCGTGCCTCTAAAAGAGATTTAAGAAGTTGTAACCAACTAAGCAGATACACCTCTGAAACTTCCACATGTTGAAACATTGTAATTGAATAAACTGTTAAAGTTCCTTTGCTACAAATCTCTCTCTGTGACATCATTTCAAAACACAAGCCTCAAAATAAACCCCTCGCATCTGGTGGCCAAGATTTATATGGTGGCAGCTTGAGTATCTATGTGGATGGTAGATTTTTAGGAAGAGACCTTTTGAAGTAGCAACCTCTTCACACAACTGACTTTTACCACAACTTGGTGTCAAATCTGTCTTCACAAATCGGTGGACATAAGTTTTCAAGTTTGAGGTTGAAGCATGCTTCTTCGCAAAAAAAAATGCATATAGTGATGATTGTTCAATATGTAATGATCATTTGCAACTACCGCAGCCTTCAGCCTTCAGCTATCCAGATGGACCTTTGGAAGGTTACTTCTCTTTCCAACACAGTGAACATTCAGACAGCATTATGAATGGGAATGAACAATTTGGCACACATAAATCCATGTGTGCTAAATTGTGGTAGGCTCCAGTGGCGCAGTGGGTTAAACGTGCTGACTGAAAGGTTGGCGGTTTGAATCAGCAAGACAAGGTGAGCTCCCGTTGTTATCCCCAGCTTCCGCCAACCTAGCAGTTCGAAAACATGCAAATGTAAGTAGATCAATCAGTACCTCTTCAGCAGGAAGGTACCTGTGTTCCATGAGGTCATGCTGGTCACATGACCTAGGAGGCATCTACGGACAACGCCGGCTCTTCGGCTTAGCAGTAGAGATGAGCAAAACCCTCCAGACTTAATGTCAAGGGAAACCTTTAAATCCATGTCCCCTGCTTATGTGTACTAATGTCATGTCTTGAATGGTCTGGGGCCAGTGTATCTAAGGGACCGCCTCTCCCATTACAGTCCACCACGACCACTGCGATCCGAGTCCCAAAACCTCCTGGTGGTGCCCAGTCGGCGATCTGTTCATCTGACCTCAACGCAGAGGAGGGCATTCAGTGCCGGCGCGCCGGTGCTGTGGAATGCTCTTCCCCCCACAGTCCGAGCGCAGGCCGATCTGCTAACATTTCGCAGGGCCTGTAAGACCCTCCTCTTCATCCAGGCGTTCGGTGCTTAGGTTTATGTATATAAAATCATACCCAAACCATGCTTGCGCGCTGGTTGTGGCAATTTTAGTGTGTTTTGCTTTACCCTGATTTTACTTGTTTCACGACTCACAATGTGAGTCGCCCTGAGCCTACGGCAGGGCTGCCCAACTGGCGGCCCGGGGGCCGTATACGGCCCCACAGGCCCTTCCCTACAGCCCCCTAAGCTTTTTAATAAAAAATAAAAATTGAAAAATTAATTAAATAATAAAAAATTAAAAAAACCCTACTTCCAGGTTCGAGCAAGTATCGCGAGAATACGCAATCCACACGGGATTTCGCTGTCAACGCGAGATCACGCCGGCATTGACAGCGAAATCCTGTGTGGATTGCGTATTCTCGCGATACTCTTCGGCTACTCTACTACTGGATCGCTGAGGCCCACAGACGCGATTAGGACCTTCTTCGACTCAGTCGGTCATCGCCTCTCTCGTCGTCCGGGTACTCCTGGATCCTGCGCGTTTGGAAAAGGTAGGCCGAAGCAGGGGGCTCCTCATGTATTCCCTCATGTATTCCCTCCCCCCATCTCCCCTCATGTATTAAATATAAAATTAAATATATTTAAAGATGAAATAAGGGGAGATGGGATACATTAAAATAAGGGGGGAGGGGAGGATGGAATTAAATATATTTAATATTAAATAAAAATAAGGGGAGAGGGGAGGATGGAATTAAATATATTTAATATTAAATAAAAATAAGGGGAGGGGTAGGATGGAATTAAATATATTTAATATTAAATAAAAATAAGGGGAGAGGGGAGGATGGAATTAAATATATTTAATATTAAATAAAAATAAGGGGGCCGGTGAGAGGGCGGGGGCAGACCCTACGGCCCCCCAGGTCATCAGTGACCGGAATTCAGGCCCCTGGGCCGTTAGAAGTTGGACAGCCCTGGCCTACGGGAAAGGGCGACTAATAAGTCGAAGAAATAAATAAATAAATAAATGTCGCTTTAAAAATGTAATACCTTTATGTATGTACTTCCTGTTTCTTTCATAAGTAAATGAACCTCCCTTATAAATATATATGTTTTTAATTTTATCTCATCCTTAGTTTTTTATCGCTGTATTTTGCACATGTAGCCCCCTCTTTTTATTTTATTTTATTGATTGTTTATTTTACTTGAAATGTTGTTTTATGTTTGTTATGTTGTTGTATTGATATCAAAAACTTTATTACGGTCAAAACTTTTGTATTGATATGTATTTCTGGGCTTGGACTCATGTAAGCTGCCTCGAATCCCTTTTGGGGAGATGGTGGTGGGGTACAAATAATAATAATAATAATAATGATAATGATAATAATAATTATTATTATTAAATAAAAATGAAGTAAAAATCACTTTCAAAAATGAAATGGGACAGACTACTGTAGATCTGAAGAGTAGCATCTAGCACGAAGAATAAACCTTTAGTAACATAATAATAATTAAGAGGAAAGGGCACTTGTTCAGTGATGCTTACTACGAGAATGAGTATGTTATAAATACACAAGAGGCCCTATTTTTGTCTGTGAACTACTGGATGGCATGGTTTCAAGTGTCAGAAAAGGGAAAGCAGTTCAAATGTTGATGATCTCTAGCACAAAAAAAAGGTTGCCATGGAAGTCGAAGCAGATGTAAAAACTCTGGTGGGTGCTAAGTGCAAGAAACCCATGGGAAGATTTGATTTGTTCTTCATTTTAAAGTCACTTAGACTAATATGTGGTTCACAGCATTCTTTGAACTGAATTTTGTAACATGGTTCTCTGTTGAAAAACTGTATGCAAAAATGTGTTTAGGGAAACATGTTCAATGCATCTCATATTGGTGGATAATTTTAGATTGTTGGGGAAATTTATTTATTTATTTCGGGCTTTTATATCCCGTCCTATCTCAACCTCCGCAGAGGGACTCAGGACGGCTAACAAAACGGCACCCTATGGTGCCCATACCAGAAACATAAAAATACAATTTTATAGCAATATGGCAATAAAACAGTATAAAACAGTATAAGACAGTATAAAACAATATAAAAACAATCAAGCAATCAGCAGTCGCTGGTCTGAATTATCATCCAAGGGGCAGTCAGTCAGTTCTATAAAAGGCGTCATGTCAGCAAGTCAACCTAATCTACAAAGGCCTGATCCCATAGTCAGGATTTCACTTGTTTCTGGAAGGTCAAGAGGGATGCAGCAGATCTAATTTCACTTGGGAGGAAGTTCCATAGCTGAGGGGCCACCACAGAGGAGGCCCTGTCCCTTGTCCCCACCAGACGCGATTGCGACAATGGGGGGGACAATGAGCAGGGTCTCCCCGGATGATCTCAGGGCCCTAGGTGGATCGTAGTGCGAGATACGTTCAAACAGGTAAACTGGTCTGGAACCATTCAGGGCTTTACAGGCCAAACTCCAACACACTACTGTGAACCTAAACAAAATCTATATGTCAGTATCGTAAATATCTCAACTGCATGGAAATGGTGTGCTACTATGAATCACAATAATATAAACGCTGATGCGCCCTGTCCCCCACGCTATTGGGTATGGGACCAGAGCACACAGGATGCGCCAAAGTCCATCCAAAAGGGGGATGCCCCAGTGAGACAGGACCCCGAATGGATATCAACAATGATTATAGCCCTCTTTGGCCAAATGGCGAACCATACAATGCAAACCAATGTAAATCATAAACAGGCCCACACAAACTTCAAGCTCATGAATGTGGCAATTCCAATAATGATACTCTGCGCATCGGCGCTTGGGAGCACCCCCCCCGCCTCCCTCCTGTCCACCTTCCCTTCCCTCCTGCCTCATCACTGCCTGGGACCTCCCCCCATGACGTATCCACGCCCGGGGGCACGACGTGATTCCATTGGGATTGCCCGTTCGCGTCATTCAGCTCCTCCCCAGGAGATTCCCGCCGGCGTCCCCTCGCTTCCGGGTTGTCTGTCCACGTCATCTGCATAGGACAGATTGCTGGCCTGACGTACTCCATCTCGGCCGCATACCAGGTCGTTCCACGTCATCGGGCGGCGCCCAGCATCGCCGCACGTCTCCCAGCCAGCGGCGGCGCGGCGGCGCGGCGCCTTTCCTTGCCTTGCCGCGATTCGCTGCCGCCCCCGCCCTGCAGCCTGGAGGCTCTCCACTTCCAACGGACACGAATTGTGGGTTTTTCACCCACACCAGGACGGCATAGAGGGAGGTTTGGGATGGTATTTCATGCATCTATGCATTTGTGTATCGTTATTGGAATTGCCACATTCACGAGCTTGAAGTTTGTGTGGGCCTGTTTATGATTTACATTTGTTTGCATTGTATGGTTTGCCATTTGGCCAAAGAGGGCTATAATCATTGTTGATATCCGTTCGGGGTCCTGTCTCACTGGGGCATCGCCCTTTTGGACGGACTTTGGCGCATCCTGCGCGCTCTGGTCCCATACCCAATAGCGTGGGGGACAGGGCGCATCAGCGTTTATATTATTGTGATTCATAGTAGCACACCATTTCCATGCAGTTGAGATATTTACAATACTGACATATAGATTTTGTTTAGGTTCACAGTAGTGTGTTGGAGTCTTTCTGACAAGACCAGTCCCCGAGTGTTTAGTTTGTGTTGCCTCTTTACAGGCCAAAGCCAGCACTTTGATTTGTGCTCGGAAGCTGATAGGCAGCCAGGGGAGCTGGCGTAGCAAAGGCAGTGTGCGCTCCCTGTACCCAGCCCCAGTGAGCAACCTAGCTGCTGAACGTTGGACTAGTTGAAGCTTCCAGGCAGTCTTCAGAGGCAACCCCCCATAGAGTGCATTGCAGTAGTCTATTTGGGATGTAACCAGAGCGTGGACCACCGTTGCCAAGTCATTGGATGCAGGAGATTGGATTGGATCCAAGATATGCATAGCTGAGATTCACATTGGATACAGGAGATTCATAGCTGAATCAGGAACACATATGTTCCTTTTTGGAATACAACTCTCAGAAGCCTCCACGTTGGTTCAAGGATTAGGGAATTATACAACACTATGCAACGTGATTTTAGTCCCTAGGTTATAAATGTCATTTCCTAATTGGTTCTATAACAAAAACACGGAAAAAGTTTATTAAACTGCAAAAAAACCCTTTGTTTTTGTGGGACGTCCTGCAGCACATTTCGCTATAGTTTTTCCAATGAATATCTGACGGAGACTCAACCAATCCAACATAGTATGTGGCAACCACAAAAATGAAGTTTCTGGAGTATAACAACTCGTTTCAAAGTAAGTACAGCCTAGTAAATAACACTTTCAAACTAGGATCGGATTGCTACATAGTAACAAAATAGTACCTTTTCCAGGATTGACTATATGAGAACCTAACATGGACCAGGAAACAGATTTGTTTACTCTTAAGAAGAACAGGATTCCAAAAGATACTATTGTGCTTGGCCGACTTACCGGCCGAGCTGGTTGCGGGGCGGGGTCGCCCTCACTGCCATTTTGCGGAGAAGTGCAGGGGCTTCTCCTTCCCAGAAGCCCCTGGGGTGGTGGGAAGTTTTCCCGCCACCAAATGCCAGCCGGCCAATGACGGGGCTGGCCCCGCCCCACCCCCTCTTTTATTTATTTATTTATTTATTATTGAGGCTTTTATGCCGCCGACTCCCAGGGGCTCGCGGCGGCTGGCCTGCACTTCCGCCTGGGCAGCCTATTTAAGGCCATCCGGGGCTGCCCAGACTACACGTGGGGCCAGCTCTGTTTTTCCTACTGCATCAGCTTTCGGAGGGGGCAGCAGGAGCAGCGTCATCAGCGGCCTTAGAAGGACGAGGAAGCGATCCAATAATGGGCCTTGGCGGCCTCGGTGGTCGGGGAGGTGGTCCGGTGATGGGCCTTGGGCCCTCTCCTCTCTATTCTTTCGGGCTTGGTTCTGTTACCACCCCCTCTCCCCCGCAGGGTCCTCCGGCTCTTCTTTGGTGTTCTCCCTCCTCCCCTCTTCGGCGGGCCGCTCGGGGAGGGGGGCCTTTCACGGCACTGTGCCTCCCGGGCCCGCGTTGCATTCTTCCGTGGCCCGGTTGGGTGCGGGCTGGGCCCGGGCGGCTCACCTCCCCAGCGGCTGGGCCCTCCACTCGGTGGGCTGAAAACAGATTTGTTTACTCTTAAGAAGAACAGGATTCCAAAATATACTATTCAGACTAACACAATAAAATAACACCCAATACTTTTACAATTTTTCAGAAAGTTTAATCATTTCTTAATAGCTGCTTGATCATCATTTGATTAACAAAGTACAGAATGTTATTTGACATATTTTTTCATAATTCATGGCTCATAATTCAGGAGATGCCACTTGAAAAAATGTTATCAAAACAACTGGTTGTTTCAAATAAAGCTAGTTATACATGAATTCACAGAACTGCAATACTATACAAAGACTATACCATGAGTACGAAAAATATAAGTGCTTTTACGCACACACTTTTTAATACTGTTTCTGTTTCTTCGGCACCTGTTTTATCTCACAATGTATAAATACCTTGTCCGAGGGAGGGGATAGTACATAGTTAACAGATAAAAGTGAGAAAGCATTTCAATCAAATACAAACACTTTCTGTTTGTGCTAGATACATAGATGCATGAATATAGTAACCTCAGCATTTTTCAAAAGTATACAATTAACCAAAGTGATCTAGGCATAATGTAGACATAGAGACTACTTTGAAAGAAATCCATCTTTTAGCAACACTTACCGGGGAAAGCACATGATTTTCATTTCAACATTCAGTCCCCAATTCTTGGGATCTCTAGGTAGTCCCATAAAGGAATCTAGTCTAAAACCTTCAAAACCAATCTGAATCAAATGGGGCGTTATCCTGATAGACTGAGACAGCTCCCTATGCTTCTAAAATAATGTCGTTCTCTAACAATTTGGTTCTGATTCAAGACAGAGGACTTCATCCCATTTGCTGCTGGAATCACCTTGCATTGTGGCGAAGCTAGACGTGCCCAGTGTGGGGAACTCATCGTCCCATGCCCCGCATCCCCTGGCTTCCCCCTTACCTCAACCCATGGGGAGAAAGCATCGGGCACCCAGCTTCCCTCCATTGATCCCTATGCAACACGGGAAGCCTCATGTGTTGCTGCCATGGTAGCATGCGCCAATTCCCCTTCCTTATTGCCACGGAGCCTCACTGGAGCCTCACATGGGACCTGGTGGGCTCCATGACAAAAGGGAAGGGGAATGTGCCGCTGAATTTAGCCCTGTGTTGTTATTACTATGTGCCATCAATTCGACTCTGATGTATTGTGCCTCTAGCATAGTATTGTCTTGGCAGGATTTATTCAGAAGTTTGGTATTTTTTTCATCTATGGCCGAGACAGTATGGGCCCTTTCACACAGCCATATAACCCAGAATATCAAGGCAGAAAATCTCACAGTATCTGCTTTGAACTGGGTTATCTAAGTTCTTACTGCCATATATTCCAGTTCAAAGCAGATACTGTGGGATTTTATTCAGTTGTGTGGAAGGGGCCTAAGAGTTCCCAAAGAGATTCAGTGGGTTTTCATGGCAGAGTGGGGATTCACACCCTGAATTTTCTCCAGAATTGTAGTCCAATACTCAAATTACTACACCTCTAAACAGTAGGCGTTCCTAATTTGTGGCTAGCCTTGGACAGCAATCACTGTTTCCCGCAGCTAGCAATGTTTGATTTCTCATCATGTTTCGCAAAAGCAATACAGTGTTCCTTGCTACTTTGCAGTTCACTTATTGTGGATGCGCTGTATCACGGGGAGCATTGAGGGAACACTGTATAGCTGCTCCCCGTTCCTTTCCTTGCCAGGTTGGGTGTCTTTGGGCACCCAGCCCGGCGAGGAAGGGACCTTCCAAGGTGGAGAAGAGTGGAAGTAGTGAAGAGGAGGAGGCTACTACTGAAAAGCGCCTCGGCAACGGCGTCTTCCTCATCACTCCTCTGCTGCTCCATGCTCCTTCCTTGCCAGACTGGGCGCCAGGCTTGGGTGCCCAGCCTGGTAAGGAAGAGACCCTCCGAGGCATGGTTGGGTGTTCTTGGGCACCCAGCCCGGCGAGGAAGGGACCCTCCAAGGTGGAGTGGAAGTAGTGAAGAAGAGGAGGCCGCTGCCGAAAAGCGCCTCAGCAACGGCGTCTTCCTCCTCACTCCTCCGCTGCTCAGCGCTCCTTCACCAAACTGGGCGCCAGGCTTGAGTGCCCAGCCTGGTGAGGAAGAGACCCTCCGAGGCATAGAGCAGCGGAGGGGGCGAGGAGGAGGCCGCTGCCGAAGAGTGCCTCGGCGATGGCGGCTTCCCCTCACCCCGCTGCTGCTCCGCGCTCCTTCCTCACCAGGCTTGGGCACCCAGACTAGTGATGAAGAGATCCTCCAAGGAATGGAGCAGCGGTGGTGGCAAGGAAGAGGCCACCACCGCTGGAAGAGGAAGAGGCTTGGACGCCCAGGCTTGGGCACACAGCCTGGCAAGGAAGGGACCTTCTTAGGGCCGGGGAGATAGCACAGCGGTAGAACAAACTGTGCTGCAATCGGAAGGTTGCTGGTTCAATCCCCGAGCTGGCCTGGACGACCAGCTATAATAACAATATATGAGCCTAGTCCACTGCCCACCCAAGCAGTTCAAACAACAATGGGGACCACTGTATAAATGTATAAATAGTGGGGAAGGGTTTTTTACAGACCTACAACGTCTGAAAGTTTCGGCTGCCCTGCGAGGTGAAAATGCGGAAGTGGGAAAAACAGAAGGCTCCCGTCAATGAGGATGGAACAACAGCACCCCCTTGTGACGCAAAGACGCATAACAACAATGACGTCTAATTGGAGCAGAGACATCCTGTATGACCCTGTATGACGCACACCTGCATGTCCCTGTTACCCTGTGATGCAGACAAGAAAGAAACCCGTCTATAAACTGTCTATGTGTAAACTGTACTGTCTATGTGTAAAACTGTACTGTCTATGTGTAAAACTGTACGTCTCCGACAGGGACTGTCTGTCGTATGTGTATTGTAATCTGCACTGAGTCCCCTTCGGGGTGAGAAGAGCGGAATAGAAATAAACGGTATTATTATTATTATTATTATTCTGAGGCACAGAGCAGCAGAGTTGGCGAGGAGGCAACCACGAAGTAGGGAGCATCCCTACTTTGCAGATTTTCACTTATCGCGGGTGGTCCTGGAATGAAACACCTGCGATAAGTGAGGGATTACTGTACATCCATTTTTCAGTGGTGAGGTATTATAAGGAACTATAGTGGATCTGGGATACTGATTCTATATTTCATGGCAAGAAAGGTGATAAAAGGTTAGTCGATCTTCCTGAGCTATCACCAATGGCTTGGCCTTCTCCTCCCAAACCTCACACTTACTATGTACTATAGAAAAGCATACTTGAAACTGAAATTAGATTGATTGTCATCACTGGCTACTTAGCAACTGTTATGTGTGAATCTCTGTTAAAAGTCAATTTTATTGACGTCATGCATCGAAGATGCTATTGAATATTTCAGTAATGGTTATCTTTGGCACTGGAGGCTATTGAAGGATCACTTAACAGCTTAATTCTGTAGCTTAAAACGGGTAAGGTCGGCACCCTTCCTGTTGCACAATTATAGTGAAACGGAGAGATGGGGATGTCCTAGTCACTCAATAAGAGTATTTGTTTGCAAGAACAGAATGCACACGAGAGCCAAGAACATGTTGAATATTCAATAAATGGAACATTGAAACCCTGCCAACAAAGCAATAAACAGGTTTGCCCTTGCTGTAACTAGAAAATCATTTTGATATGACAAGACTTATGAAAGATCCACATTACTCGTCCCCACCAAGCTCTTAGCTCTTATGTCTGTTTCTTTAATGATTTATAGCAGGATGGGAAGGAAACCACGGCACTTTCTGTAACCTGGCAACTTTCAAGAATATATTTTATAAATGAGCAGAATGAAAAGGATGCTCATAGTTGAAGTATAGTAGATTTTATGAGTAAATATTGACACTGGGTGTGTGTGTGTGTGTGTAAGTGATTCAAATGCTTACAGTAACTACTGTACTATAATAACCAAATTTACCCTTAATATTCGCTATCCCCAATATTATTTTCATCCCATCCCCCAATTGTATTCCTACAGGTTCTGGACAGAGCTTGGAAAGTTACTTTTAGTAAATATGAACATAATGAAAACATGCATACTTAAGCAGTGATGCTTTGGAACCAAAAATATCATCTTGCAATGCTTGGTTTCCGGGTGTCAATAAGTTCAGTCTGGTTCTTATTTCCCAAGCTGTGTCTTAGAGGCAGAGGAAATAATGCATCCTCCTTTAAATTGATAAATCATCCATTTAATGGATATCTGTCAAGATATCATACCACCTCTTAGATGGAGTCTCTGGTAGTGCAAGGGATTAAACCCTTGTGCCGGCAGGACTGCTGACCAAAAGGTTGGTGGTTCAAATCCAGGGAGCTGAGTGAGCTCCCACCTGTCAGCTCCAGCTTCTCATGCGGGGACATAAGAGAAGCCCCCCACAGGATGGGGGACATAACCCATCCTGGTGCCCCCTGAGCAACGTCCTTGTAGACCAGTGTTTCTCAACCAGTGTGCCGGGGCACACTAGTGTGCCGTGAGCGATCATCAGGTGTGCCGTGGGACATTGGAACCTCCAGGAAGGGGGGGGGGGTAGAGTCTAGTGTGTTGAAGTATCAAAACCCTAAGAAACCTACCTCGATAAAGGCACAAAATTGGGAGTTTTGTGTGGGAAGTTTGGCCCAGTTCTATCATTGGTGGGGTTCAGAATGCTCTTTGATTGTAGGGGTACTATAAATCCCAGGAACTACAACTCCCAAATGTCAAGGTCTATTTCCCCAAACTACATCTGTGTTCATATTTGGGCATATTGAGTATTCATGCCAAGTTTGGTCCTGATCCAATATTGTTTGAGTCCACAGTGCTCTCTGGGTATAGGTGAACTACAACTCCCAAACTCAAGGTAAATGCCCACTAAACTCTTACAGCATTTTCTCTTGGTTATGGGAGTTCTGTGTGGGAAGTTTGTGTCTTTCTGCCATTCCTGCCAGGATATCTATGTTGTGTTCATCGAAACAGGCCCAGGTTTCACACTGAGTGTATAAATACATTTAAAAACATATTAACTCTATGTATTACTGTGTTAGAGTGTCATTTTGTGTCGTTTTGGTTGGTGGTGTGCCCCAGGGTTTTGCAAATGTAAAAAGTGTGCCGCGGCTCAAAAATGTTGAAAAACACTGTTGTAGACGACCAATTCTCTCACACCGGAAGCGGCTTGCAGTTTCTCAAGTCACTCCTGACATGGAAAAAAACCTCTGAGCTAAAAGTGCTCATCTAAAAAATATGTAAGCTTGGGCATTTTTATATCAAATGTGTCTTCTCATCTAAGTTGTTTTTCTAATGATTTCAAATGTTATTAGAAAGCCAGCAACACACCATAGCATCCACACATCCAATTCGAAATACTTTGTGGTAGCCATTCAAAATTCAATAATTTACTTGGGACCAAGCATCATTTAAAATGGGAGGCTTGTTTTCAAGTAAACATTCACAGGACCGGAATGGGTGGTCTCCTTGAATATTTGAAGCTAGCATTCTCAAAATAATTACTGAAGGAGGATATCTGAAATTTATAGCGGTGGGGAAGGGGAATTTATATTGTGTTTATTGTTGATGTTTTTATTTTTGTAGTATTGTAATTTGTAGTTTGGGCTTGGCCTCATGTGAGCCGCCCCGAGTCCTCAGTTGGGAGATGGTGGCAGGGTATAAATAAAGATTATTATTATTATTATTTATTCCTCTTGCCCCATTCTTCTTAAGTCCTCAACACAATAGACAGCGACACCTTTTTATTTCAAATATAAAAAGCAATTATTTTTAAAGACTCCAGTACAAGAACAGCCTGAGGACTGTGTGTTCCCACAAAACGATTTCTGTACCCCTCAGACCCTTAAATTAATTTTAATTAATTAAAACTTCATTATTATTTCATTTTTGGCGATTTTTAAGACAGAACCAATTAGAAACTGCCATTTATAACGAAATTTTGAAAGTTTTGTTAGAGTTCTGAAATGTTCGTCACCAGAACTTTAGCAACACTGTAGAAGCAAAGCACCAGCGCCACCTAGTGTTCACCACCAGAACTTTAGTTTTGTAAGTACTTTAGAACCATTTCGAACCATGATTGCCCAGGTCTAGTAATTAATAGCTTTGGGAGAGTAGTTTCCACTTTCCATCCAGATCACTATAGGGCTGTAAGATATTAACTTTTTCCCGTCTATCCGTTGAAGTCATGATTGGAATTTGTCCCCCAATGGCTGATATTTACATTTGTCAAAGATAAGTGAAATGTATTTACCTATTAAAGTTGCCCCCTGCCAATCCTATGATTATGGATGTCACTTCAGCATAGGAAGGATCCATAAACATTAGGCATGAGAAAAAAGTTATGAAAATGAATCGTTTCGTAAGAAATTCGTAAGAAATGCTACTTTCGAGCTTTTCTGCACCTGGAACGCCAACCAGGAAGTGGACTTTATTTTTCGAACCGGGGCCAGGATTTTCTTAAGTGTCGTTATTAGGTCGTAAGGGGGGCATAAGGGGGAGGCACCCTCCTTCTCTCTCACCACCCTCCCGCCTCCCTTGCCAATATTATGGCAAGGCAAGCCCTAAACTCGCTCCTTCGCTCGGCTGGAAGGAAGCCTGGAAAAAATGTAAACAGAGAGGATTACTCAGAAGTAAATCTGCAAAGGAGGGCACTTTGGATGAAGGGCCCTCCTTTGTGGATTTACTTCTGAGTAAACCTCTCTGTTTACATTTTTTCCAGGCTTCCCTGCCTCTCCTGCCCTGCCAGGATCTAAGGCATCAAAGAGTATTGGGGTGAGAAACCAACCTAATGTATAATACAATGAATGCTACTGTAAGTGCCTAATATTATAAGTAATCCAACTGGTCATACCTACATTCCATGCACATGCAATAATACAGCAGTAATAACAATGGGTATAAGGAGAGGGGGGATTTGCTGCAGAATCTTCTCTATGAGGCCGGGATTCTGCAGCAAATCCCCCCCCCCCCAAAGAATATGTTTGTGTGTGCACCCAAGCAGAAAACGCGCTGGATTTTCCCGGGCTCACAGAGAAGAGCCCGTTTGCACCGCATGAGGCAGGGACCAGTCAGAATACTTCGGTTTGAATTTTACCTCTTCTTATACCCATTGTTATTACTGCTGTATTATTGCATGTGCATAGAATGTAGGTATATGACCAGCCTGGGCAAACTTGGGCCCTCGCTCCTGGGGATCGGGGTGAGAGAGAGGCAGCGAGGAGCCAGGGGGGCTCCTCCTCCTTTGCTTTTGCTGCTTCCAAGAATAGAATACCCGCTCCCTCCCTCCCTCCTTCCCTCCCTCCCTCCTTCCCTCCCTCCTTCCTATTTGGAGAGTCCCATCTAGAATTCAGGGTGATTTATTCAAGTTTTGGCCTACAACTCCCAGAAATCCCAGCCAATTTACCAGCTGTTAGGATTTCTGGGAGTTGTAGGCCAAAACCATCTGGAATGCGCATGCTCTGGCATATGAATTACTAACGAATTTCGTTAGTAATTAAGTTACATTTTAGAACTTTTTGGAAATTTTTTTGTAAGTCTTCCTATTACTAATAACCCCCCCCCCCCCATTAGATTTACGATTTGCTATTTTTGGGTTCTAAACCATGCCTAATAAACATATAAAAGACAACCAGAGAAATATAATATTCACATTTCATTTACTGTACGACGCCATTGATTGGAAGACGCAGTATCACCAACAGGAAAAAAGCTCTATTTGTCCATGTAAAAGCACCCTTCATTCTAAGTTCCCTTTCTACACAGATGTATAAAATCCCACATTTTCTGCTTTGAACTGGAATAAATAGCAGTGTGGACTCAGATAACTAGTTCAAAACAGATATTGTGCAATTTTCGGCCTTGTTATTCTGTGTGGAAGGGGCCTAAGACACACCATATGTTTATATGGGGAGAAGTCTGTCTTTGAAACTGAAGAAATTGGGTAGTTTTACCACTTTTCTATTAAAAATATTATTGGACATAGTCACCAAAAAGCACGGGCATAAACAGAAACCAAATAGTGCATCTAGGGGCCCTTCCACACAGCCCTGTATCCCAGAATATCAAGGCGGAAAATCCCACATTATCTGCTTTGAACTGGGTTATCTGCAACTCAGATAATGTGGGATTTTCTGCCTTGATATTCTGGGATACAGGGCTGTGTGGAAGGGCCCTAAGAAGTTCCCCCTCTTCCTATCCAAAACACATTTTAAGGATTTTCTTTAAAATAGTATCTACCAAAGTGTTAATCAAAAAGCAAAGAACTTCTGCTCCCTCACAGTTTACACAATTATGAATTCAAAATTACTAAGCTCGCCTACTCATTAGCCTAAAGTTGCTCCAATGCATTGTCACAACTTGATTAAAGACTGAGAAAAACGAATACTTTAAGTACAGTGGCAGAATACATCTGTTAAAAAGCTCCATATCCATCGCTACGAGTCGCCACTGCAAAGGCTGGGTAAGCTTCATATGTTGCATAAGCGGCCAAATCCTGTCCTAGAGTCACAGCTTGCTTGAGCTGAGTGGCTGCAACAGTTGCGGCTGTGCTGGCGATATATCCTGCAAGGAAATGCAAAAATAACACTGCAGTGACAGACAATAATACTTGATTCATGCTTCTGTTTGAAAACAGCCAAAGTATTGGTTTCTAGGCACTGCCTCAATCTGTGGATTTGGCCCTATGTGTCTAACCAATAGCGGTTGCACATATACACACATATAAAGCCCCCCACACACTTATAAAAAGTTGCATGATCCAAATAAATGATCCAAGTGAAATGGAAATAAACTGCAATGTATGTCATATCTTGGAGCCTCTGGTGGCGCAGTGGGTTAAACCACTGAGCTGCTGACCTTGTTAACTGAAAGGACACAGGTTCGAATATGGGGAGCAGCGTGAGCTCCCGCTGTTGGCTCCAGCTTCTGCCAACCTAGCAGTTCATAAACATGCAAAATGTGAGTATAGGTACCACTTCGGCAGGAAGGTAATGGCGCTCCATGCAGTCATGCTGGCCACATGACCTTGGAGGTGTCTATGGACAACGCCGGCTCTTTGGCTTAGAAACGGAGATGAGCACCAACCCTCAGAGTCGGACATGATTGGACTTAATGTCAGGGGAAAACCTTTACCTTTACTTTTATGCTTATCTTATTTATTTATTTTGGAGATTTCTATGCTGCCTTTCTCCATAGCAGACCCAAGGCAGCTCACAACATATATAAAAATATACATACAAATATTAAAACCATTAATTAAAGCCCATGAGTAATTTTCAATGATGCCTAAAACTGTCCATGGTTTAAACATTAAAGATAACACAGCCTAAAATTCCCATTTTTCAATGTCCATAAAGTGCCTGGCTTTAGTTAAAAGCTCCTTCAAAGAGGAAAGTTTTTCCTTTCCTAAATATCATAATTGCTAGTAGGTCCTCCAGACGCGAGTTCCACAGCTTAGGAGCCACACCAGAGAATGTGTCCTCTCGAGTGATCTTTAGGTGCATGTTGGCCCAAGGCTGTGTAGAGATGATGGTCCCCTCCTGGTCCAGAGCTACCCAGCCTATGTAAGGGGACACCGTGTCTCAAAGACTCGAGCTTGCCACGAGTCTTGGAGGCCCGCCGCCGTTGGGGGACCCACTGTTAGCGGAGCTGGACATTTCGACCATTTTGGCCGATGCCCAGAACCCCCAACCCCGCCGACACTGCATTGTGGGTGGATGGGGGAGCCAGGTCGAACTGGAGCAGCTCAACATAGCGTCCGTCCTTGAAGACGCCCACCCAGGCCAGGTGTTCCAGTCTGGGGAAGAAGGGAGACCCGGATGCAGTCCACAGCGGAAGTTCCCGCCCCCGGAGGACTCCAAAACCGGAAGCGACCCACAGCGGAAGCTGCAAGGCCCCCGGAGGAAGCGGAAACGATGCCGGAGGCCCAGACATGGAGCCTGCCCCTCCGACCTGACAATAGGGCACCGGACAAGACTGGCATCTCACCGAGATCACCGACCCGGCGATGCCAGCAGGCAGTGGCCGCCTCTCCCTAAGGGATGGAGGCCCAGACCAACTGAAATCAGGACTCATAAGGCCTTCCGGACCAGAACTTTTTGGAATTTGCACCATGGGCAACTAGAGCCCCGAGGGTCACACTCTGGCCTTAACAAGGCCAATAAGGACACTCCTGCGGCAAACCAGGATAGCCCTCCTGGACTGCCACAGAGCAGAATGCAGGCTACTGAATCTGCTGGTGGTAAGCCACCGGTGATCCTGTTAAAGCCGCATAGTCTTCCGCCTTTTGATGGCAAGATGATGCCCTATTAGGACTGCATTGCTTGTCATTGTCTGTCGTTGTTGTACTGTCTATGTGTAAATTGTTCTATGTCAAGCTTGTGAACCTCGGGGACTGGCGGTGATAGAAGTTTGAATTATAAATAAATAAATAAATAACCTGGACCGAAGTTATTCAGGGCATTATAGGTTAAAACCAGCACCTTGAATTGGGTCCAGAAACAAATTGGAAGCCAATGGAGCTGTTTCAGCAAGGGAGTGGTATGCTCCCTGATGTCAGCTCCTGTTAGTAACCTGGCTGCTGTACTCTGGATAAATTGGAGTTTCCGAACACTTTTCAAGGGCAGATCCACGTAGAGCATATTACAGTAGTCCAAATGGGATGTAACCAGTGCATGTATCACTGTGGTCAAGTCAGCCTTTTCCATGAATGGGCGTAGTTGGCGCACAGGTTTTAGTTGTGCAAAGGCAGACCTCGCAACCGCCGCCACCTGGGCTTCCAGATTTAATCAGTCCAGGGTCACCCTCAAACTGCAAACCTGGTATTTCAGGGGTAGTGTAACCCTGTCCAGCTCCAGTTGTGACCCTATTTCTGGATCAGTCTTACACGAGAGCAGCAGTACCTCCATTTTGTCTGGATTAACCTTCAATTTGTTTTCTCTCATCCAGTCCATTACCGACCTCAGACAATTATTTAGGTGCGAGATGACTTCCTCAGCATCAGTCGAAAAAGGAGTAAAAGAATTGAGCATCATCCACGTACAAATGCTACCGAACTCCAAAACTACTGATGGTCTTTCCCAACAGTTTCATGTAGATGTTGAATAGCATCAGGGATAAATATAAGCTCCGCTGGACCCCACAATCCATAGGCCACGAGGCCAAGCAGGACTCCCCAAACACCACCTTCTGGAAGCAGCCCACAAGGAAAGATCGGAACCACTGCAACACACTACCCCCCAGGCTTATCCCCTCAAGTCACTCCAGAAAGACATCATGGTCAATGGGATCGAAAGCTGCTGAAAGATTTAGGAGGACCAGTGGGGTCACACTCCCCCTGTCCAATTCTCTGCATAGATCATCCACCAAGGTGACCAAAGCCATTTTCATCCCATGTCCTGACCTGAAGCTGGATTGAAATGGATCTAGTAAATCAACTTCTTCCAAAAATCTTTGGCGTTGTTTGGCTACCATCCTTTCCAAGATCTTACCAATGAATGGTAAATTTGACTGTGGCTTATAGTTGTCCAAAACAGTCGAGTTGAGGAACTCTTTTTTCAAAAGGGGCCTTACCACCGTTTCTTCCAATCCTGTGGGGACCCTGCCTTGAAGGAGTGAGGCATTAATCAGCTCCCTAATCCAGGCCATGCTCCCCTTGGTTTGTTTTAATAGCCAAGCAGGACAAGGGTAAAGAATGCAGGTGGTGTCCCCAACTTCTCCCAAGATTTTGTCGGCATCCTCGGTTAAAACCAATTGAAATGAATACATAGAAATGGGACATCCACAGGAGCTGTAGTCATTGTGGCATCCAAACTATCATGAATCTGGCTGATCTAAGTGGCAAAATGGTGGGCGAAGTCCTCGCAATGAGTAGTGGTGTGGAACAGGTGGTCCTCTACCTCTTTAATAACCCTTAAACCACTCTGAAAAGCTCCGAGGAACTATTTTTAGCAGCTGCAATAGATGTAGAGTACATTGATTTCTTCACTGCCTCTATGTCCCTACTGTATGCCTTCTGATGGTGCCTGGTCTTCTGGAAGTCAGATTCGCTCTGGTTCTTACGCCACTCAGTCTCTAGTCTCCTTCCCTTCTGTTTCATTGCTAGTAGGTCCTCAGAAAACCAAGGGGCCATTTTAGCTCGGCACTTGGGAGCGATCAAATTGATTGCCCTGGCTGACTCGGTATTCCAGAGATCAATCAGAGCATCCATAGAATCACCTACCTTGGGAAGTCCCCAAGAGACATCAGAAAATCATCTGGATCCATAAGCCTCCCGGGGTGGACCATATTAATGGATCCACCACCCTGTCTTTGTGATTTTAGATATCTAGTTGTATATTGTTTTTTTATTTATATGTATGTATTTTATTGTGTTTATTTGCTGATGTTTTGATTTTATTTTTATTGTAATTTGTTGTTTGGGCTTGGCCTCATGTGAGCTGCCCCGAGTCCCCATTGGGGAGATGGGGGTGGGGTACAAATAAAGATTATTATTATTATTATTATTCTGTGGAGGGGAGGGGTCCCAGTGAGTTTAAACCTGACCAAGAAATGGTCTGACCATGACAAAGGAACTACTGAAAGTTCCTCCACCATCAGATTCTGACTCCATTCACTCTCCATGATAAACACCAGATCACGAGTGTGTCCAGCCTTGTGAGTTGAGTCAGCTATCACTTGGGACAGCCTCATGGTTGCCATAAAGGCCATGAAATCCTGAGCTGCCCCTGAAAGGGTTGGTTCTGCATGGATGTTGAAGTCTCCCAGCACCAAGAGTCTAGGCAAATCCAAGACCAGGTCCGAAATCAACCTGGCTTGTTGACTTGGAAGGCCTGGCAGATAGCTTGATGAGACACTCCAGTCTCTCACTCTCTTAAACATAGTGTGATATTTCTAAAAAAAATCCTGTTGGGCCACTCTTCTCTCCAGCGAGGCCCTATCTGCCCATCTGCACCTGCATGGCACCTCCACCCCCTGACTGGTCATCAAGCTGCACGGCAACCCTACAGCAGTGAAGACAGAAGGAGAACTGGGCCAAACAAAATGTCAGCACCCAAAACAAGCTGCCCGAACTGAGGTGGTTAAAGCTACAATAATGTGAAACCATATACAAGATCCACATGTAGTCTACGCAGATGCATATAGGGCAGTATATTTATTTTTTTACGTAGAAATATAGCAGAACTCAGATATAACGTGACATTTTGATGCCTGAGAGAGAAGAATAATTCATATCTGCTGCTCCTCTACTTCATTACATCAGGATGCATACTATCCAAGGTTTGCCAAATTATTTTGGCACCAGAGTCAGAAATGAAGGATAAATTCAATCTGTTTACATCATAAACATGAACTTCCATACTTTTAGACCTTCATTGATATTCAGTTACACTTAATAATTTGGACCTGGGTAAAAAGGAAGTTTTGAAGATAGAAGGGAAAGCGGGTCATATATAAGTAATTGACTTTCAACTTTAAAAATTAAAGACATGTATTATACAATCAAAAAACTGTACTTGTAATGACCCTGGAATCAAAGAAGGACTTTAGCCTTTTCTCCTGCATGTGAGTTTAAAAGCAAGGCTTGCCTATCTATGCTTTATCTAAATGCTGGGTAATACCTAATGCAAATATAATAGTGCCACAAACTGATAGCCACTTGACTTTGACTAAGCATGGAAATCTAGTTACAGCTGAGAAACGAACAACAGATTCATGGAAGAGGAAATGCATTTGTGAAAAAGGAAATGGATCTCATTCTTGCTAGGGGTCATTTACAAATCAGCATTAGTATTGATCAGAGCTTCTCTTAACCCATCTCTTAAACTAAGCAGAACAAATGGTGCATGTGTCTAATAATGTTGCTACAATGTGGTTGTATTGTATTGTTACTATGTATTGTTTCTACTGGAGATGTATACCTTGATTATTTAGGCCCTCATGAACAGAACAATCCCCGTATCTTACCAGACTTCATGTGGATATGTAAAATCATGGTTATTAGTAAAGCTTATTATTTTCAATGGGACAAACAGCAGAGGTATCAGAGGAGGGTATGTGTCGTGTTGTAGATGAATCCATGAGCAATGCTGAAAGCATGGAGGTTGAAGCCAGAAGGGCAAAAAGGATTACTCGTGAGCAGGCGTCAGATTGGGAACGGGAAAGGAAAAGTAAGCCTGGGCAATTATGGTTCTAAATGGTACTTACAAAGCTAAAGTTCTGGTGGTGAACACTAGGTGGCACTGGTGCTTTGCTTCGACAGTGTTGCTAAAGTTCTAGTGGTGAACATTTCAGAATTCTAACAAAACTTTCAAAATTTCATTATAAATGGCAGTTCCTAATTGGTTCTGTCTTAAAAATGGCTAATAGTGAAATAATAATGACGTTTTGAAAGTTTTGTTAGAGTTCTGAAATGTTCGCCACCAGAACTTTAGCAACACTGTGGAAGCAAAGCACCAGCGCCACCTAGTTTTCACCACCAGAACTTTAGTTTTGTAAGTACTTTAGAACCATTTAGAACCATAGATTACCCAGGCTTACTGGGTACATCAGTTTAACAGTTGAGAAACCTAGCTGCCTTGCATAAATGCTGGTGAACACCATTTTCCTAAAAAGGTTATGACTCTAACAGGTCACGCCTTTACCAGGAGGTTATGGCATCATTTTTCAAAAGGTTATGACTTCTAACATGCTTTCCCAAAATCATAAAGTCCCCAAAAGGTTCTGGAGATTTCCATTTTCCAAAATCTGTACCTGTTTTAATTTGGTAAACTGTGTTAAGTCCCAGATTGGGAAAAATGCAGAATAAAAAAATGCCGCCCCCCCCTCCCCAAGTTAACCGTACTGTAAAGATGTAATCTTTCCCATACCTGCCTTAAATACGATTTTCCTGTTATCTTTGTTTTGTCAATGAATAGCTAGACATCTCCTCTCTAGAGAGGTAGAAAGCAGGAGACTTGGCTTAGAGTGATGCATTTTATATTAACTTTAAGAGACCACATTGTTACTGGATTGCCAGGGACTTTTGAACTTGAATAGACCAAATGTATTCCTCAGCTTTCCAAGTACCAACGTAATGATAGGTGAAGGTCATTACAATTAAGCAGTAAATGGCACTAGGTTCAATAAAACAGAAGTATAGCTTACGTAACAGGGAAGCTTCAACAAGCCTAGACAAATTGATTTTTCTCCATGGCAGGAAGCTGGGTGGATTTTAATTTTTTTAAAAAGCCCTGATGTTCCTGAATGATTCCATATTAATCAACAGGACTGATTGCTTTACAATTCCAGTAAAGCAAAAGAAATCAAATTATTATGAAAGAAGCAGTCATATAGCGCATAGGGTTTTACTTATGGTAACTGTAAACTGCATTTTTGTTTTGAATCTATGTTGCCTTTTATTCCCATACTCATGGATTCTATACTTTAAGATACTAAGAAGATTTATAATTGAATTCATCTTGCTGTTGAAGCCAATTAATTCATAACAATATATAATACGATATTTATTCCTGGGTTATAAATGCCATTACTTAATTAGTAGGCCTGGTTGATTTTAAAAAAAAGGTTCAAAACACGTTCCAGATGTAGGGGGCGCTGACTTCTGAAATTTTCCGAAAAAAATTGCGGAAATTTTACGAATTTTTCAGAAATTTCAGAAAGGCTTTGTTAATGGCAGACACACATGCACAGTAAGAAAGAAACAGCACTAGCAGTACAAAAGAAACAGCACTGGTTAAAACACCCAGTTTGGACACGGATGTGCTTCCCTCCACATCTCGCCCCAGGTCTAACATGGAGGGAAGCACATCCGCGTCCAAACTGGGTTAAAACATGGATGTCTTTCCCTCTGCATCTCACCCCAGGTTTAACGCAAAGCACATCCGCATCCAAATGATTCCTTTCCGAAAATGGCAGCGGTGGCTTTGAAATGGCAAATTCACTTCCAAGTTGTTTACATCGCCTCAAAACCACTTCAAAAGTGAATTTAGTCCAAATTCATTCCGATTTTACGAGCATTCCGATGAACTTAACCAGGCCTACTAATTAGTTCTATCATAAAAACATAGAAATAGTTTATTAAACTGCAAAAAACTTTGCTTTTGTGGGACATCCTTCAGCACATTTTGTTATAGTTTTTTAATAAATATCTCATGGAGTCTCAACCAATTCCACATAGTTTGAGGCAGCCACAAAAATGAAGTTACTGGAGTATAAAACTACTTTAGTAAGTACTGCACAATTATTAGAGTTGTGCACGGAATTTGTTTCTCCTATTTCACTCATTCTTTTGTTCCTTTTGTTCCCTTCGGGAGCGCAAAATGGGAAGCCCCCTCCCAGTATGAAAATCAGCTTGACACAAAAGCAAGTGGGAGCCAATAACTGTTTCTCCCAATGCTTTCATGACCCTGTGGTGAAATAAATAAAGATTTTTTTAAAAAAATCACTAGTATTCACAAGACCACTTTCTTTAGCGAGTAATAGGTGAGGTGTAGGCATGAGAAAAAAGTTATGAATATGAAATGATTCGTAAGAAATTCGTAAGAAATGCTACTTTTGAGTATTTCCGCACCTGGAACGCCAACCAGGAAGTGGACTTTCTTTATAGAACTTCGGGGGCCAGGATTTTCTTAAGTGTCGTTATTAGGTCGTAAGGGGGCACCCTCCTTCTCTCTCACCACCCTCCCGCCTCCCTTGCCAATAAGTATTATGGCAAGGCAAGCCCTAAACTCGCTCCCTTCTTCGGTGGAAGCATGGAAAAATAAACAGAGAGGATTACTCAGAAGTCTGCAAAGGAGGGCACTTTGGATGAAGTGCCCTCTTTGTGTGGATTTACTTGAGGAAACCTCTGTTTACATTTTTTTGCAGGCTTCCCTGCCTCTCCTGCCTGCCAGGATCTAAAGCATCAAAGAGTATTGGGGTGAGAAACCAAGCTAATGTATAATAGAATGAATGCTACTGTAAGTGCCTAATATTATAAGTAATCCAACTGGTCATATACCTACATTCCATGCACATGCAATAATACAGCAGTAATAACAATGGGTATAAGAAGAGGTAAAATTTAAACCGAAGAATTCTGACAGTGGTCCCTCCTCAAGGGTGCAAACTGCAAAGGCTCTTCTCTCTGAGCCCGGAAAAGGCAAAACCCGGGCACAGCGTTTTGCTGCCTGGGTGCACACACATACATATTCTTGGGGGGGATTTGCTGCAGGATCCGGGCTCATAGAGAAGATTCTGCAGCAACCCCCCAAGAATATGTATGTGTGTGCACCCAGGCAGCAAACGCTGTGCCCGGGTTTTGCCTTTTCCGGGCTCAGAGAGAAGAGCCTTTTGCAGTTTGCACCCTTGAGGAGGGACCACTGTCAGAATACTTCGGTTTGAATTTTACCTCTTCTTATACCCATTGTTATTACTGCTGTATTATTGCATGTGCATGGAATGTAGGTATATGACCAGTTGGATTACTTATAATATTAGGCACTTACAGTAGCATTAATTCTATTATACATTAGGTTGGTTTCTCACCCCAATACTCTTTGATGCTTTAGATCCTGGCAGGGCAGGAGGAGTGGACGGCTCTCCCTGCCCCTTCTGCCTGCCAGGATCTAAAGCCTTGAAGAGGCTTCATGAGGAGCCAACTTCAGCCCTCCAGGTGTTTTGGACTTCAACTCCCACCATTCCTCACAGCCTCAGGCCTCTTCCTTTTCCTCTCAGCCTGGGCAAACTTGGGCCCTCGCTCCCTCAGGATCGGGGTGAGAGAGAGGCAGCGAGGAGCGGGGGGGCTCCTCCTCCTTTTTTGCTGCTTCCAAGAATAGAATACCCCCTCCCTCCCTCCTTCCTATTTGGAGAGTCCCATCTAGAATTCAGTGTGATTTATTCAAGTTTTGGCCTACAACTCCCAGAAATCCTAGCCAATTTACCAGCTGTTAGGATTTCTGGGAGTTGTAACAAAAACCATCTGAATCGCATGCGATGGCATACGAACTACTAACGAATTTCTTTAGTAATTAAGTTACATTTTAGAACTTTTTGGGAAAATTTTTGTAAGTCTTTCTTTTACTAATCAAAAAAAATATCCCCCCCCCCCCCTTTGATTTTAGAATCGCGATTTTTGGGTTCGAAACCATGCCTAGTGAGGTGAATTGCATCCTTATTCTACCTCATAAGTTCCCATGTTAGGAAGATGCCTTTGCTTTGTGGAGACTCAATGCATACCAGATTTGGGTGATCCTCACTCTTGTCCCCTAATTCTCTTCCTGTTCTTTTAAGGATCAGAAAAAAATTGCTCACAGAAACTTCTTGTTATGCATTCATCCGCACTTACTACACAGCATTCTTTTGTTTGTATCTATATTGCTCAATAACTTACGTTTTGCACTTGCACTTTTCAGCTTCTTTCCTGGACAGTGACCTTAAAACTTAAGAGTTCATTCATACCTCCATAATTAATATTGCCATGATTCCACTTTAAATGTCATGACAGCTTCCTATAGACTGTGCTGGACATAATCTGGATAAGAGAATGGGTTGGGTTCTGTGGGAAGTACATTTAAGAAAGCCTCCATGTCATCCTCCCCACTATAGTGCTCGACCTGAACTTTCTGATGTCTTAGATAGGGAAATATAGATCTGTTATGCCACCACGGGGCTTATTTTATATCTGTACTGTGTACCTGGTTTGGCCTTTACCTGCAAGGCCTTTGTTCCATTGTTCTGCCATGTGGACATTTATGGGAGGAGCTGTATCTTGGCTCCAAACCTGGCATCACCACCCTGAACTCCTCCCCTTCCTGAGTTTACCTGGGAGGCTGGACTTCCTCTCTGGCTTTATTCCAGCTATAGAACATGGATGAAGCAGGCAGAAATCTGGAGCCATCGCTCAGACAAAGCACCTTCGTTCACGTATAGCCTATCCAACGCTCTCAAACCAAGATTACAGTAATAGGAAGGCCAGCCCTTCACCCAAAGACTGTAATCTCTGGGGACCCGAAGACTTCATGTGCCAGAGGACCATTTGGGAGCCACAAAGGAAACTTGGAATCAAAGAAAGGCACCTTCACTCTGCAAAGGCAAGTGGATGCAACCCCTTTTCTTAAAGGACTTTTCATAGTAACCACCTTCAAGCCTTTGACCATCAATTTCACTGATTGTAACAAAATTAACTTGTTTTGAGTTCACCCTTTTTTAGTCCTGAACTCATTGCTCAAAGACTCTCCAGGTTTTCTTTTATGGGAAGGCTAGAATGCGAGCCTCAGGGCCTATAGAGTTCGTCCATCCTTTTAAAGCCCCTTTTTTGGCCCTAGCAGGACGCCACAAGATCAGTTGCCCTGGGGGTAGAGAATACTCTTTTGGCCACTCCTTTTAGAGACTGCCCTTTTGTGGTTGTGGGGGTGCAGATAAGACTTGGGGTGCATCTACACTATTGGATTAATGCAGTTTGACACCACTTTAACTACCATGACTCCATGCAATTGAATCCTGGGAGCTGCTGTTTGGTGAGGCAGCAGAACTCTGGCAGATAATGCTACAGACCTTATAAGACAGCAACTCCCAGGATTGCATAGATTTGAACCATGGCAATTACAGTGGTGTCAAACTACCTTTATTCCAGAATGTAGATGATCCCAAGGCACATGGTGGTGGAGATGACAAACTCTCTTTCCAGGACAACTTAGGGTATGAGGCCTCTACACTTTCTTTTCACTTACTTCCTTAAGTTAATGTGCCTTAGGATCCAAACTAGTGCCCATACCGTCTTGACGTACCTGGAAAAGATGCTGTAGCAGTTGGCGTCTCTGTGCCCTCAGTGGGGATGCCCAAAGTTTGAAGAGTATATTCTGCTGCATATGTTTTGGCTTCATCTACATAAGGACTGAGCTTGGGCGGTGTAAAAGGATGCCTACAAAGTAGTTGTAAAGACTGCATTCACTCTTAAATGTTGGTACTCTTACTTTGCATCCATCTTTTTCAAAAACAGTTAAAAATATCTTACAGTGGAAGGCTTATGTTTGAATTAACTAATTCTTTACTGAATAATAATAATAATAAAACTTTATTTATACCCCGCCACCAATTGGTCAGAGCAGGGCATTGTTTACTTTATTTAGGGAAGGCACACTGGGACAGCCATGTTTTCAGACTCGTCCTAAAGACTGCCAATGTGGGAGCTTGCCTGATATCCTTGGGGAGTGAGTTCCTTAGTTGGGTGTGTGTGTGTGTGTGTCACTATAGAGAAGGCCCTCTCCCTCGCCCCCACCAATTGTGCCTGCGAAGGGGGTGGGAGTAAGAGCAGGGCCCCTCTTCCCCTGAATACCTGTATGAATTCCATGTCACCTAAGTAAGGTAAAATATCAAATAAGACCAAGTTTGCCTTAAAAATAACACTGAAATGAAATAATTGAAAGCACAATTAAATATACAATAGTAAAAGATACCTGGGACTGACTGGTCAAACCTTTCAAAGGCTTGCTTGAATAAAAAAGGACTATCTAATCCATAAACCATAAAAGCAATGCACATTAACCATAAAAACAAATTCATATTAATGAAAGCATTAATTCCTACACTCACCCAAAGGCACCATTAGTGGGGATAGTGTGGCCTGTGAATAGTATGTGTTCCCAGGGCACTTTTATAGCCCAAAGACCACTTAATTTTTTCATGAAAAAAAATCCAAATAGTCCCATTCTCCCAACCCACCCCATTGGTAAAAGGCATATACTGGTCTTAAAATGACTCAAGAAGGGCCAAAACTTGATGAAAATTGATCCCAACCCTTTTCTGCTTTTGGGGGGGATGTGGGAAGTGGACCTCAAAATCTCTGAATCTCTGCCAGCTGTCACTCTTGATGAAGATGAATGGGAAAGTGCAGAAATTACTTACATTGTAGGATTTTGACTGGCAAGAGCGGGGATAGTAATTTTATATAAAAACAGCTGTCTTTGGTCTTGCCCAACAGCTGAATGAAGTTGATAGACAGGCTGTCCCCAATTATTCTTCTGGCAGATCTCTTCCAATATCTACAATGAAAAAACGATTCAGTGATGTCCATTTTGTAATCAAGTTGTACCTACCACAATTAGTCAAAACGATCTTAGGACTTCATCACACACAATAAAATCAGTACTTCTATACATTTAAGAAATGGTTACTAATGGAGCCCATCACATGACGCACTCTAGTACCGTGAGTTTCAGGTGTTTTGTTATTTCTGTAGTGTTGTTTTTTTCTCTATGCTTCCCAAGTTGATTGACAATCAACTTCTTTTTCAATTCCCCACACATGTGTAAAAATACCCAATTTAACATGTGTTGGAAATTCCCCTTGTCCACTTGTAAACATAACGATGTTATCATAATGGAAGGAGGAGCCGAAAAGAGCAGTATTAATTCCTTACCATTTTGGGACCATGGCGGAAGGAATGGTAAATTATATCTCATTTTAAACATAAAATAAACCCTTTGAATTGAGAGCAATCTGTACTTATAAAAATGTAATATCCAAAGAAAATGGAGGAGGAGAAATATGTCTCCCATGTAATGAGAAGGCCAATTGAAAATTAGAAAAGGAAGCAGAAAGAGGGAAACCATGTGATGGGGGTAGGAAAATCATCCATTTAATTTCAAAATATGGTAACGATTCCAAATGCTTTACTTATCCTATGTGATAAAGTCCTTAGTTTTGATGTTTGGCTCTGGAAACTTAAAGGAAGAAACCAGAATAGCCAACATGTACTGGAAAATCTTATAGTTATCTCTCTGGCATTACTTCGTGAATGAAGATACTTAGGAAGGACTCATCCCATGCTTTCTATAACTGCGTTGATGCTTTTTTGGAGGTTGGGTGTGTCCTTTGAGCCTATGCAATGGATTTTTTTGGTGGAGCGCAGAACTGGCCTCACCCTTTAAACCAAAGGTTTGTCTGCTGGGACCTAAAAAGCTTGGACGGTGGCAGCGAGGTCCTCAGGTCATAGGTTTGATTTGAGTTTCCTTCTCTAGATGGTTGACCTTACAGGGTTAGATGAGCACTATCAGCTCGGGTTTGAAATCAGAGTTTTCCTTCTCTTAGGATGGTTGCCAAAAGGCTAGAGAGCCCATCCTGCCCGTTGACACTCTTTGTCAGACCCTTCGGTTGTGACCTGCCTGGCATGGGAGGCCCTACCGGTGGCTATTATGCCACCGCCAGCATAGCTCACAACTTCATTAGGGTATGCAAGCCTCTCCCCCACGACAAGGGGGCACCAATGGAGAGGTATAGTTATAGAGATGACCAAAATAAGCATTGATTTTATTGTATATTGGTCTACTTTTCTACTAAAAGACAAAAAAAGAGTGGCGATATGCAGCATGGCTATCAACATTGGAAAGAAATTGAACAATCAAACCACCAAATTCAATAATCAATCAACATTGACATAATTATTTCTCTCTGAATCTTCCCCACAAGTGAACAGAAAGACTTATGGGGTGGCCACGAGCTGAAGCGTTTCTCCTAATCATGCTCTACCCACCTGCGGGGCAAGTTTAATTCCTTGTGGTTTCAAACTGATGTGATTCATTGGTGTAAGCTCCATTCCTGGCAAAAGGTCATACAGTTTCTCTTCATCTCTTTTCTCTCCTTTGAGCTGGTATCCACGACCGAGGGCAGGGTTGGCCAAGTAGCCACGGCCTCCTAGTCCTCTAACTCCGGCAGCCCCTACAGGTACATTCATGTAAATTTCTAGGAATGTAAGAAGGCATTAAACTGAATCAAATCACAGGAAAATCTCCCTGATTCGTATTGTATTGGAAGACATGACCCCTAAAAACACTTTTAAAAGTGTACTTCGAGGTCATTGCATAAGCACTGAGTCCCATATAAGAAAAAGTTGGCGAGAGAAAAGAGAAAAATGTATAAAGGAAATTGAATTACTACAGGAACAATTGAGAATAACGAGGAGAAAAAATATAAATAGTATTTTAAGGCAGAAAAAGAAAGAATTGGAATTAATGGACGAGGTGCAATGGAACAAAATGAGACAGTGTGTGAGACAACGAATTAATGGATGGGGTACAAAATCAATGAAACAAATGGTGAGCTATTTGAAGAGGAGAAAGGAAAAGGCATGTATAACAAAACTTAAAGATAAAAATGGATTGGTGAAAGAAGGGAGAAAAGAATTAGAAGATACAATGAGAGAATTTTACAGGGAGCTGTATCAAAAAGAACAGGTGAATAAGAAAGAAATAAAAATTGGGAATAAAATAAATGAGGAGGATAAAAACATGCTAAACGAAGAAATAACACAGGAAGAAATAATTCAGGTAATTAAAGGGCTGAAACAATATAAGGCACCTGGTATAGATGGATATACAGCCGAATTTTATAAGACATTTATGTATGAGTTGGCACCATATATGGCAGCAATGTTTAATGAGGTATATATGACAGGGATTGTCCGGAAACATGGAAACTTTCAGAAATTATTCCAGTTCTGAAGCCAGATAGACAACCAGAGCTCCCAGAATCATATCGTCCGATTAGTTTAGTAAACCAAGATTATAAGATATTCATGAAAATTATAGCAAACAGATTGGAAGTTATTTTACCAAAGATTATAGGAGAAGACCAATATGGGTTTGTCAAAGGGCGTAGAATTAGTGAACCAATAAGAAATGTTGTTAATGCGATTTGCCATGCAACCAAAACAAAAAGAAAATTGTCAATTTTAAAGTTAGATGTATATAAAGCTTTTGACAAAGTAAATCATGAATATTTGCATAGATTATGTAAAGAACTAAATTTGGGGAATAACTTCTGTGAAATGATCAAAAATGTATATAGGGAGAATAAGGCTTGTATTAGAGTGAATGGACAAAGAACGGAAAACATTCAAATCGAAAATGGAACCAAACAAGGGTGTCCGTTATCTCCAATGTTATTTGCTCTGGCAATAGAACCCCTAGCATATAAAATAAAGATGGATGAAACATGGGAAGGGTATAAGATTGGGAGGAAGGAGGAGTTGAAATTGAACTTGTATGCGGATGACGCAATAATTCTAACACAGAGGCCAAGGGAAATGATTAAATCAATTCAAATAATCTTGAGGGAGTTTAAAAAGATTCAGGGCTATCAGTTAATATGGAAAAATCAGAGATATTTTTTATCAATACACCCCCCTGGGAACAATTAGAGATAAGGAAGGAATCAGGATTAAAATTGGGAATAAAAAGATGAAGTACCTGGGAATTTGGATATATAAAACATTTGATAAAATAATAGACGGAAATTACAAAGAAAAAATTGATAATTGCAAAAGAAATGAAAGGAGGTTGGGGGATGTCCATGCCTAGAGTTATATAGTGATGCCTTCCAAATTGAAAGAGTAATAGAACTACAAGTGACTAATAAAAAATGGGTGAGATTTGAAAAGGAAATGAATGGAGTGAGTTGTGAAGAAATAATTTTTAGAAAATGGGATAAAAGAAATATAGATAGATTAATAGGACCAATGAAAGGAACTATGCAAGTGTGGAAGAAATGGCAAGGGAAAATAAGTAGCTTAAAATCCAAAATGTCAACAGTATGGATAATTAACAAGGATAAGGAATCAAATATGAATAGAAATATCCAGATATTGAAGGAAAAGGGAATAGTGAGGGTAGAACAATAATATAACAAGAGGGAATGGTAAGGGAGAATAGAATTAAACAATGGCTTGGACAAGAAAATTGGTTACAGATAAGAGCAATTTGTGCATACTGTAGAATAAAAGATAATATTAATATGGTTAAGAGTGAAGATACCGCCTTTGAAAAGATAATAAGAGACAAATGGGAAGGAATGAAGGCACAGGCCAGCAATATATATACAATGCTATTAGAGGCAGATGGAGGTACAATACGGAATTTGAAAAGTATGTGGGAAATGGAGCTACAAATTACGGAACAAGAGATGAGAAATGTGGTAGAGATTATAGGGATGAAAAGGAATACCAAAGTACGAGAAATGAGGAGGAAAATATTGCATAAATGGTATCGTACACCCTGTCAATTAGCATACTACTATAAAAGGGGAGTAGTCAGTGCTGGCACGGATGCCAACAGAAAGGGCGATTTATGCACATGATGTGGGAATGTGAATATATACAACATTTTTGGCAGACTATACAAAATCAGGCAAAACAAATTCTAGGAAATGAGTGGATCATAACAAAGGAAATTGCGGTAATAGGAAAAATGGTGAAAACGGAAAATGATAGGGAAATAAAAGAAGCAATAATAGAATGTGCACAAGCAGTAATAGTATTCGGATGGAAAGATAAATCAAAATGGACAGTAAACAAATGGTATCATTATATGGTGGAACAAATGGAATTTGAAATTATGAATGGGAAATTAAATGCTTCAAAAATTAATGAAAATAGAATGAGAAAAATGGAAGAAAGATGGACAAGGGTAAAGAATCATATTATGAATCATTCTGGAGATCAAGCCATAAGAAATAGGATACAAATGTTATATAGTATATAGAATGGAAAGGTATAAAGATAAAGATATAAAAAAGTCTCCATAAGAAATGAATATGTAAAAGGGAATAATCCTCATGTTGGTGGTGGGAATTGTAAATGTTCTGTGTGTGTTAAAATAAAATAAAAATTTGTTTTTTAAAAAAAAAAGGAAGGAAGACATGACCCCTGTACAGGTGACACGCAATACAGAGGTCTAAAGGGGGTTAAGATTACAACCCTACCTTCATGCAAGATGATATTGGCAACACTGGGCAGCAAATCTGGACGTTGTTTAGTTCGTTATATATATTTTTCCACTGTAGCATTTAGATTTTACACCTCAGGCACTAACATTTCTTCAGCTGTCTTTACTACTCTGCGTTTATTGGAAATAATTCACTGAAAAGTAGCAACATTCAAAGCACAAATCCCTTTATTGCCTTTCAAGCGCTCATGGATATGCACAAGGACGGGACTGTTCCAACTCTGATTGTACCTTGTGGGCATTTTGTTATTTTTAGTATTTGCAATTTAGCCCAAAAACCTCAGGCATCTCAGGCTTGTCTTCTTTTTTTAAAAAAAGCTTCAGTCTAGGAAACATGGTGAACCTGGGAATTGCAGTTTACTCAAATGTACACCCATAACGTTATATTCTAGCTGTATCGCTTTTACACCGAATTTCAGCCTTACTCTTATTAATACAAGCTAAGTCCTGCATGTTGCAAATGGCCTCAAGATAACTTGATGGAGAATGTGTGTGGATTATATATTACATATATATTACTTTACCCAGCTCCTCTATTTTGTCCAGTTTCATATGAGACTTACAATTCAGTTATTTGGATTCGGAATTGAGAGGCACATTTTAAAACTGAATTGTATTCAATGAGCAAGAACAGTAGTTGTAAACTGGATGATCAACATTAACAGGTATAAATGTAAGTGGCTGATGTTTGAAGCATAGCTTTCACTCCGTTTTTACCAACCACAAAACCAGGAACATTTCTACTGTCTTTGTGATTTTAGATATCTTGTTGTATATTGTTTTTTTATTTATATGTATGTATTTTTATTGTGTTTATTGCTGATGTTTTGATTTTATTTTATTGTAATTTGCTGTTTGGGCTTGGCCTCATGTGAGCCACCCCGAGTTCCCATTGGGGAGAAGGGGGCGTGGTATAAATAAAGATTATTATTATTACTATTATTATTACTTTACCAATGCCTTCTCTAGCATATATTTCAATGGGATTGTCTTGTGGGAATTGTGGGATCATAGAATCATAGTTAGAAGGGACCTTGTGGCCATCCAGTCCAACCACCTGCCAAGAAGCAGGAAAATCACATTCAAAGCACCCCCAACAGATGGCCATCCATCCTCTGTTGAACAGCTTCCAAAGAAGGAGCCTCCACCACACTCTGGGGCAGAGAGTTCCACTGCTGAACAGTTCTCACAGTTAGGAAGTTCTTCCTAATGTTCAGGTGGAATCTCCTTTCCTGTAGTTTGAAGCCATTGTTCTGCATCTTAGTTTCCAGCAATGTTTTTCACTGCCCTATTCCTCCACATCAGCCATGAATTATACACATCTGGATGTGTAAACTGACTCCACTGGTAGTCACTCGGTCTGAGATTATATGAAGGTTCTATCTGGCAGTGTTTAATCTGCAATCACACATTTTCATCTTTAGGTAACATGCCGTACTTGGACAACCAAACTTTGTTGCAGTACCTTGGTACTTCGTATCTTTTACTGCAAAGACGCATAAGTGGGATGCTTAGCTTATTTGGGATGTGAAGAATTTGTCCATTTAGAGGGAAAGTACAAGGTAGAGGGAAAGTACATGCATATGTGGTGGGGATGTAAACGGGTGAAAAAATTCTGGAAAAAAGTTTACAGGGCAATGAAAGCCGCACTTAATATTGAGTTTGCATTTAGAGCAGATTATATGCTGTTAGGGCTGTTAGATTTTACCCTGGAGAAGAATAAAGAAAAACTGTTTATCTTTTGTATTACCGCAGCGAGACTGGTATTGGCAAAACGTTGGAAGGGCAAATCCCTCCCAAAGGAAGAAGACTGGCTACTTAGACTATTAGATATAGCCAATATGGACTGCCTTACAGGAGCACTGTCACAAAATACAGAGACTACGGATTGGTCACCAATTTTGGACTTTCTGAAGGAAAAAAAGAAGATGGAAATTAATAAGAAACTTTATTTGGGACTTAAGTCTGACGGCTAAGACTAGAGGATTTATTTGTTTTTGGTTACAAGCAATTGTAAACTAGGACTTCTGTCCAGGAATTGGAGGGAGGAGGAGGAGGAAGTCTGGTGTGGAAGGTTGGATGGGAATGTGGGGTGGGAGGTTTGGGGGAGTGTGTGTTGGATTGTTGCCCATGTTTTGTCGATTTTGTCTATGTGTTGATGTTTGTCTTTTAAGTATGAAAACCTTAATAAAATTTATTTAAAAAAAAGAATTTGTCCATTTCACGCTATAGTTCTTAGGCCTGGGCAATCATGGTTCTAAATGGTTCTAAAGTACTTACAAAACTAAAGTTCTGGTGGTGAACACTAGGTGGCGCTGGTGCTTTGCTTCTACAGTGTTGCCAAAACTTTCAAAACTTCATTATTATTTCATTATTGGCGATTTTAAAGACAGAACCAATTAGGAACTGCCATTTATAATGAAATTTTGAAAGTTTTGTTAGAGTTCTGTAATGTTCACCACCAGAACTTTAGTTTTGTAAGTACTTTAGAAACATTCAGAACCATGATTGCCCAGGCCTAATAGTTCTGTCAGCCAATATTGGATTCAACAGGTCTTTATGGGTGAATTACAGAGGCAGCCACATATCTTATGCTCTGAGTGTTGGCTGGAAGAGTTATTAGAATCTAAATCTCTATCATATATCAAGCAATATTTGGAAAAAAATCTAAAAGTATTTTCACTTCTTTGCTACAGGTGCATGCAATTTTTGAGAAGTGGAATTATTGTCGAAGGCTTTCATTGCCAGATTCACTGGGTTGCTGTGAGTTTTTGGGACTGTATGGCCATTTTCCAGCAGCATTATCTCCTGAAGATGCCAGCCACAGATGTAGGCCAAACCTTAGGAAAGAATGCTGCTGGAACATGGCCATAAAGCCTGAAATACTCACAGCCACCCAGTGGAATTATTTTTATTTTTTTTAAATGTGCAGATTGCTATGTGGTAGATGATGCAATAAAAACAATGAAGATACTTAGCTTGCGTTTGTGGGTGAGGGAGAAGGAGAGTGTAAAAGTGAGCGTGTGAGAGAAGATAAGCTCATGAGAAATCAGATGACAAATTCCACTGTAAACCTCCCCAAGAGATTAATTCTTTGGCAAGACCACCATCATGTGACCCAACAGACCTCACTTTCCCCAATGGATGTCAATACGGTGAACCCATATTCTGTACCTGCTGTGAGGAAGTTCTGCTGGGTAGAATTACCTCTAATGGATGGAGGTCTAATGGTGCCCCTGTTGGTGAGATGTCCTTTCACAGCAGGAAAGTGGAGGTTGGGAATGGCAGTATAGGCTTGAGGTGCATAGAATACTGGGGTCCCCAGGTAGGCGGCAGCAGGGTCATATACAGGCCCAAACGTATAGGTGTATTCTGGCAACACCGCTCCTCCTCGTCCTCCGGTGCCCCGGGTGTATCTAACGTAACTATCTTTGTCGACCGGCTTGGCCAAAGTGACTTCGATGGGAGAACCATCCACCATCTTTGAACAAAAAGGGACACACAAAGACAGAGAAAACATATGAAATGGGCCAGCTATCTCACTGGGAGTGAGATATTGTAATGAAGTGAGAAATGGCAATATGCTTTTATTTCAGGAAATGTGTTCTTTGCTTTTTGAAATGTGTAAGTGTTGAATTTTTGTGTATATGATATGCTGTGATGAACTGGTTTGTAACTGCTTATGTACAGATGAATGTATATGGTTTAATACTCAGGTAGGTATAAGGTTAGATAAGACCCATATCAGTCAGAAGAAGGGCATAAGCTCTAAAGCGTTGCTATGGCAACCTAGCTCCAAGCTAAGAAAGGGGCGGAGCCAACTGCCACGGGCAGGGAAAGGTTTTGATTTTAAAAAGCAGTCAGTTGGTTAGAGCCTGCCAGTCGGAGCAGAAGCAAGGTTAAGAGTTAGCTGTAGTCTGAGGAAGGCTATTAGCCAGGGAACTGGAGTTAAGTAGTTAGTTGAACTCAGTTAGAGAACTAGCTAAGGAATAGCTAGGCTGGCAACAGGGAGCTGTGACAACGGAGTGAGGCTAAAGGACCACCTGGTCAGGACCTCTTTGTCAAGCTAAAGTCAGTCAGGAATCAGTTAGCCGGTGCTCTTATTCTGAAACCTTATTTGGTAACACCTTTTTAAGCGAACACACACATTTTGTAACCACGATGCTTTTGTAACCTTGAAACCATTACGCAGTTGATACAAGAACGCCCGCGACTTTGGTCTGGAGTGTTATCAGTACGCTGACGACACCCAGCTTCTGCTGAGAATGGACGGCAGGCCGGACACCGTACCCGATTGTTTCCATCTATGCCTTGAAGCCGTGACTGGTTGGCTGCGTGCCAGCTGGCTGAAGGTGAATCCGTCGAAGACGGAGATCTTGTGGCCCGGTCACCCTGGGCTGGATGAGTGCCGGTTGCCTACACTGGATGGCAAGCAACTTAGCCCGTCACCCCTTGTTAAGAGCTTGGGTGTCAAACTGGACCCTCTGCTATCCATGGAGGCCCAGGTCTCCATGGCTAGCAAGACGTCGTTTTTCCACCTACGACAGGCTAGGCGACTGGCACCCTACCTATGCAGGGACGACCTGGCCACGGTGATCCAGGCGACGGTCATCTTGAGGCTGGATTACTGTAACGCCCTCTACGTTGGCCTTCCCTTGTCGACAATCCGGAAACTCAAGCTGGTGCAGAATGCCGCTGCTTGCTTGCTGGTGGGAGCACCAGCAAGGGAGCACATCACTCCCATTCTTCGGCAACTGCACTGGCTGCCTATTGAGTACCGGATTGCCTTCAAGGTGCTGGTTCTAACCTTTAAGGCCTTGTACGGTCTAGGGCCTGAGTACCTAAGGGACCGCCTTACCCCGTACATTCCCCCGAGATCACTGCGCTCGGAAGAGCAGAACTTGTTGGTTGTTCCATCACCCCGCTCCTGCCACTTATCCAGCACAAGACAGCGGGCCTTTTCAGTTGTGGCCCCTACGACCTGGAATCTACTCCCTAGCCACGTCCGGGCAATTCGGGAGCTCAGTCCTTTCCGAAGGGCCTGTAAAACTGCCCTTTTCAGGCTAGCATTCGGCTAGCCAGAATTGTAGTTGGCATATCATCATCTGAGCTAGGAACCAAAGCTATGGGCACTCTGGCTGTGTATCGGGTTTTATTGAGTTTTATTGTATGTTTTATTGTATTTTTATTGTTGTTGTGATCCGCCCCAAGCCTGTAGGGAGGAGCGGAATATAAAATCGAATAAATAAATAAATAAAATAAACCATGTTACAGTTTCTTGTGAAAACAAGCCTCTCTGTCTCATTTTGGAAATCTCTTAGTATATGATGGCAGCGATAAGGACTTAAAGGTCAGAAAGAAATAAAGATAGTAAAAAAGGAAGCAAGATCATCATAAGATCATCACAGATATCTGTTTCAGTCAGCAGATTCTGAAGGAAATGAACCATTAGAGCTGTATGTGCCAAATGACCAGTTTTCCTGCTTCCTCCAGCAATTGAAATAAGGTTCTACTGCCAGTCTAGACAGCTTTTTATATAAAACATAGAGATGCTTTTTCACTACAATCAGCACAAACATTTCAACAGAGGTGAGAAAAGATTAGTCCTTCGGGGATCCCTCCAGGATCTAAAAGGAAGTCTTTTCCTGGCCTTAAAAGTGGATAATTTGCTGCTATTCGAAATCCCCAGGAACAAAAAAAGGTTTTTAAATCAATGTCAAGGTCTTCATGTACTCTTTACATCTACTCCGACTGTTCCAATATGTCAGAAACAGCCCTGCTTTATCCTCTGCCATTTTTCAGATTTTTCCGGTGCTTTACAGTTCCGTTCTTGTTCCACTTGCCATTGGAATTGGCACACATCATGGCGAATCTGGCCGTGCCCACCTGGGGGTGTGGGGAACCCATGCCCTGCGTTGGCCAACTCACTCAAGTATCAATCCAATGGGAAGGAGCTTTGACCACTCAGCTTTCCCCTGTTTATTTCTATTCAACATGGGAAACATCATGTGTTGCCACAGTGGTGGCATGCATCTGTTTACAAATATTTCCGCTTACCTCACCCTGAGTTTTTAACACTTTGTATGTGTGCCTGCGGCCCGCCCTGTCTTTGTGATTTTAGATATCTCTTTGTATATTGTTTTTTATTTATATGTATGTATTTTTATTGTGCTTATTGCTGATGTTTGATTTTATTTTATTGTAATTTGCTGTTTGGCTTGGCCTCGTGTGAGCCGCCCCGAGTCCCCGAGATGGGGTACAAATAATAATAATAATAATTATTATTTTGATGATGCGGCCCCACCGGAAGTTGCTCTATGCCAGTGGACATATAGATATAGACAGATATACACAAACTGGCACATGCAGCCAAAAGGACCTCATGTGATGAGGTCATTTCAACTCAATAGAATTCCCTGTATGCTCTGACAAAAGCAAACTGCTGCAACCTCTCTTTGCATTTCGATTTACCCTCATTAATATCTCTCTTCCATCTTAATTGAATATTGATGTTGCTTGCCCACACGTGTCTGGTTATCATCTGTGAAATGTTGGAACTTATGTGTTTAATATATTTTTAAAAGCCACTTATCTTAAATCATCAGAAGTGGACTGCCAAGTACTCTGAGATTTTTTGGTAGTCCACGCAGGGCCCATGGAGGGTCTGCAGCATAAAATTGGTCCCTAGGCTTACTGCAATTACATTTCTGTAAATAATGTTAAACCCATGGCATCTAGTATCAGATTATTTTAGGAATGTCTCTATAGCTTCCTATAATTTTGATATGATTCACGAAGACCCTTCTAGCATTATTCCAATCTGAGACATCCTGTGTGGAAGAACACTGGATATGTCTCTGTCAAACATCAGATGCATGCAACCCTATAGTCTCTGAAAGCTTTCCCCCTTTAGGATAACCGTCAGTGTACAGAAGATGGCTGGGGCAGTTCTTGATATCCCTGATATGGAAACTTTTCACACAACTGAAATGTGGGTCCAGAGACCTCATTAGACAGTGTAACTTTCGGTGGCATATGCCGGTTCCTCTATAGTTTTGCGACAGAGCCCGCCAGCTTCTATCCCATGACATAAAACTATTTCTGGCAAGGGTCCATCATAAACCTATTGTGGAGCCAGCATATGCCACCATGGCAGCAACACAGGGGTTCTTCTATGTTACAATAGAGATCAACAGGGAGAAGCCAGGTAGCAGACAATTCCCCCTGTGGGATGAGGTAGGGGGAAAGCCAGGCGATGCGGGGCATGGGGCAACGGGTTACCTATGCCTCCTACCAGGCACCAATAGATGCACCACAATATGTGGTGATTCCAACAGCCCATATGATAAGGTCATGAGTTCTTCCCATATAATCAAATAGCAAAAACAAACCGTGTGGCAGTGGCTGGCAAAATGCTGTTTGCACATGTATGGTAAATACCAGTGGTCCCCCACGCTATTGGGTCCCACCCAGGGCCATGCGGGCGTAGCCCCAGCTGCTACCAAGGGGACAATACCCCCAAGGGACAGCCACCACAAAAATGTGAATGGGGGGAGGGCACGGATCGATCCCACCCACCCTATAGCGCAATGCAAATTCCCAGTATATACCTATTAGTCCTCCTGGAGTGTGAAAAGGATCACTGGAGCCCCACAGGGTCCAAGGGTAATGGTCCCATGGATTGCACCCGGACGCCAATGCCAAAGGAATGTTCCTCACGATGAAATAGACCGCTGGATGCAATAGAGGGACAAGCGGCAGCGGGAATCAGCGCAGTCTGATGACGCGCGCCGTTGCGGAGAGACCCAGCAGCGTGCGGCCAGCAAAGATGGCGTATGTGATCCTCGTCAGCGGAATGGCGTACCGTGGGTCCCGCCCACGACGATGGCGTGGAAGGGTATCCTCGCCACGTGGTAAGGGAGGCCGACCAGGGAATCCCGGGCGGAAGAGGCCTATGCCTGGATGATAGCCGTAAACAACGTGGTGCTGGGGAGCGCCTCAGGGAGGCCCGTGCAGCTAGGAATCATCGGGGAGGCACCCCCAGGAGAGGATGGATGGGCCGACGGCCGCAGGCACGATCAGGTGAGCGTGGATAGGGTCCCAAGCCGGATGAGAATGATCCAACGACGGAGGCCAGGAGGGAGCCCGGCAGGCCCGGGAAGACGCCCAGGCAGCGGTGGGCAGCGACCAGTAGATGCACAAATGGTATACCAAGCCTCACGGATGTACAAATATATCAAAATGTGTTTATTGAAGGACCCCAGTCCAATGACTGTGGCAGGTCCTAGCAGTGGAAAATGACTGCTATTGCACCAATGCACAAAACGCCATAGTTATCACAATGAGGACAAACTGAGGGCTGGCTGCCCCCCAGTCGTGCCAATAATGGCGTTATTGGCGCGACTGCCAGCCAGTTGTCCTCGTCGTGAGCGCAACTATGGCGTTCTGTGCATTGGTGCAATAACGGTCATTTCACTGCTGCTGCCGAGTCGTGGACTGAAGTCGCTCAATAAGCACATTTGTCGTGTATTTATATGACTCTACCTGGCTGCTGCTATACCTGTCCATCCCTCATCGTTGGATCGACTTGAACACCTTCGTGCCTGACCATTCCCTAAGAAACTCCCCAGCTTTCCTCCAGATTTAGCCTGCGTTCAGGCGCTCGCCAGGCCCTAGTCGGTCGACCACCCTACGTGCGAGATCTTCACGTTCGGCGTGACCATTCATGACATCCCGTGATCGCTTTGCGCTACTAGTCTCTCCGGCAATCGATCTATTCCGCATCTGCCATCCAGCGTCCTGGCATCGAGGGTCCGAGGGGTGCCTTCCGGTAATCCGTTTCACCTCCAGGTAAGGGTATATACTGCTGGGAATTTGCATTGCGCTATAGGGTGGGTGGGATCGATCCTCCCCATTCACATTTTTGTGGTGGCTGTCCCTTGGGGGTATTGTCCCCTTGGTAGCAGCTGGGGCTACGCCCGCATGGCCTAGGTGGGACCCAAGCAGCGTGGGGACCACTGGTATTTACCATACATGTGCAAACAGCATTTTGCCAGCCACTGCCACACGGTTTGTTTTTGCTATTTGATTGTATATTGTGTACCCCTGGGTACTTCAGCTTCTTTGTGTTGTTCTTGGTTATACAAGATATATCCCTCCTGTGTTTAAGTGTATTGTTCTTCCCATATAAACCTTCTAGGGAGGCCCTTCATCTGGTAGGAAGGGAACATGGGAGAGGTCTTCTTGGTGATTACTCCCAGGCTCTGGAACTGCCTATCTAGCAAGGTTAGATGCTAACTACTTTCCTTTTGTAGGGAGGTGAAGACATTTGGGCTTCATGAGCTGACTGCTCAGAAGCAAAGGGCTTTTCCTGTCATATATTGTCATATATTGGAAGGTGGTTCTTTGTAATGTTTGCTTGTAACTGCTTTCCATTTTATGAATGGTTTAATTATATTTTTAACTTTTGTATAATGCCATTTCCTTGGCTGTATTTGTTCTAACTTTTGTTAGCTGGGTTTCTCTGCCTCTTCATCGCAGCCCAGTACCACAAGGTGTTTTTAGCCAACCGGAGCAGACAAGATGGCATCTGACTAAGCTTAAGATGCTTAGTATCCACATCTATCCAAAGTACTCTAATACAGGAGGAAGAAAATCCTTGAAATATCTCTTTTAATCTCCAATTGCATCCCTTTCATGAGAACTGAAATCTTCTTTTAATCATCCCAAGGGTTGCATGTCCTGTATTATATGGGATGTCCCATATTTCAGCCCCAAATTCCATGTCCCGTATTTCAGCCCTGAATTCCATGTCCCGTATTTTCATCTCCTGTCCCGTATTGACAGGACAGGTGGCAGCACAGTTGCAATGTCAAGATGCAAGTTATCCCTTTGGATTTATTTAAGGACTTCAATTCTAGGGTTACAAATCCGAGAAGGCACAAAAAGTTAAGACTTCTTTCTCCCTCAGATAGCATGCCATTAAAGGCCGCAAAGGCCCGGTTTTCTCCCTCAGATAGACTAAAGGCCTAAAGGAAGGGGGGAAGCGGGGTGGGGCGGGGCTTATGTATCCTCGCTCTGCCTTCTTAGGACTAAAGTTGTGGTTGTATGAAAGCCTCGCGCCTTTGTTATTCAAGTTGTGGTTCAAACTGTGTTCACTTTCCAGTGTAGATGCTTTCTGGCGGATCATTGTACACAAACAACGTTATTCAAAGCATACCTAGCATTTGATTTTCAAGTTTTTATGAAGTGTCCCTTATTTTGGTGAAAAATCCTGTATTTGTAGGTAAATGTCCCTTATTTCTTATATCAAAATGTGGCAATCCTACTTATGTCCCATGGCTGAGCTGGCCCTACTTATATGTAACTATCACCTGCTATCTGCAAATATGTTGAGAAGAAGGAGCAGGGTCATAACACAAAAACTGGCCTTACGTTGTCCTTAGAAACAAATGGCACATAATCAGAATGGAACAGTTTAGGCTGGTGGTTTGCTGCTCAAACATTTATAGGACTATAAATAGAGAACAGACTTTTAGCCTTACTATAATGGTTCGCCAGACCTCTCGAGAGCCAAGCTCTAGCAATGGATTGTATATCACGGATTTCCATGACCAGAAAATTGCTGCATATAAACCAAAGCCATTAAGGTCAGGCCCTCTGGCGAAACTTCTGTTGTTGGCACTGCTTTCTTTTGCTACACATAGAGAGGCACCAACAATACAAAACCTTATAATGCCATATATGCGCAACCTTCTCCATGCCTTCCAGCAAATACACAACTAATCCAGCATTACCTTCCCATTTAAGACTTTCATGGCTTCCACAGCATCTTCGCGGTTGTTGAAGTGCACAAATGCATAGTCTCTGATTTTCTTTACTCGTTCCACTGACCCTGTAGAAGAGATCTCGAGGTTAGGTCTGTCATGGATATCACTAAAGTGGAAACCATCGGCTAATGTTTTGCCCTTGAGCATTGATCTTCCTCACTAATTTAATTATTTTTCATTATTCTCCAGTAAATAAATATTAGATCCTGGCATTGCAAACCGCAAACCACTCAGCTATTCTATTTATATTTATTTATTCTGGCTTAGCAATAGGCACTCTTGCTCTTCATTTTCTCCTTGGATTTTCTTGTTGCTGTTGTTGTATCCAGAAGTGTGCTACGAAGTTCCTTGGAGATGTCATGTTCTGCATTGTCGTGAGCAGCATCCAAATCACATGTGCAACCATTTAGGTGGTTACATAGCTTATGGATCCCAGCGAGGGGAAAATTAACATTAAAAAGTCCAGGATTTAACTAAAGAGCAACATATATTCAGAGATTTAAAATGTCTGTTGCACTGCAGTGATTTAAGATGTCATGTGAACATTTTCAAATAGCATTTATGCCACCAACTAAAAGGAGCAGCTGAAGTTACCAAAGAATGAAAACACAACAAATATAAGAATTTTAGGGACAGAATTTCCTCACCCTCTTTTTGCCTCATTTGTAACTACACCCATGAAAACACGTTCAGTCCTCCACATTTGCTGGAGTTAGGGGCACAAGACCCCCGGCAAAGTGAAAAATAGCAAATTTAAATGTTATTTATTTTAACCTAAGAGAACACCTCTCTAAAAATGTTCCGATCCTCCATTATGATTCTATCATCACCTTCTAGTGGAGGGCAATCATAGAATTGCACCTAGAGATTCCTAAAGAGAATATTTTAATAAAATATGTGAATAATCAAATCTGAGAAAGTCAAATGTAGAGTCGGTTGTACATTTTATCAGTGTTAAGCATGCAATGAACCAAGCAAACTGTGAAAGCACAGAATTGAGGTCATCTACAGTACATTAAATCAAAGCAAACCTGAACAAAAAAAGCTTCCAAGTGTGCCCTTTGACAGTGAAAACAGAGCTCTTAGCTAACATTGTTTATAACAACAACAACAACAACAACACTCTTAGAATAAGGGGAAGCAGCTAACTTAACGAACCACAAAACTTAACTAAACAGACTCAAGACTGTGTTGACCTCTTGAGGAGATGGTGTAGGGCTCACTTCCTGTCTATTGACATATATCTCAACTTGAAGTGTCCTCTCCAGTTTTCACTCCTGGATCCCAAATTGCCATTCTTCTTTAACCCTCCTCTTCTTGTAAACGCCATCTTGTTATTGTTCTGTTTATCGAAGTGTTTTAATGTGATGTTTTAATTGTGATGTTTTAACTGTATTTTGTGTTTATATGTGTGCCGCCCCGAGCCACTGGGAGTGGCAGCAAATAAATTCGAATAAATAAATAAATAAACCTTAGCAGTGCTCCATATTTTATTCTCAGCAATTAAAGTGTGTTTAATTTAAGTCTGAATGAGTAAGAATTTTGATTCCAATTATTTTACAACATCAAGCCTTCAATCTCCACTGTTGATAGGATCTGAGCATACGATTCTCTTCTTACAACAGCATCACCATCTGCCCATTCATTTCCAGGCACAATTCAAGGTGCTGGTTATGACTCAAAAAGTCTTATATGACTCAGGGCTAGGCTATCTGAAGGCTATCTTCCCATATGAACCTGCTTGAACACTCTTCAGAAGTGGTGCATTTCTCAATCCGTCACACACATATTTGAAACATAACAGAGGACCTTCTCCAACAGTTGGCCCTAGAGCAGTGGTGGTGAAACTATGACACACGTGCTAAAAGCAGCACACAGTTGTCTCTCTTCTGGCATGTGTGCCCTCCACTCTTGCGTGCCCCCTGTTTGCCTGCTTGCTCCCCTGCTCACCCACCCCCTTGCTTGCTCCCCTGCTCCCCTGCTCATGAGTTCCCCCACTTTGGGCACTTTGTCTCTAAAACATTCACCACCACTGTCCTACCATTTCATCACGCGGAGGTTGGAAAGCTTTCAGCACGTTACCAAGATGCTTCCTCGATAGAACCCATCAAATGCCATCACACCACATAAAGCTACTTCTGGTGGGGCTCTGTCAAGGAAGAGTTCTGGCAGCATGCTAGGATGCCTTCCCGAGAACATGGCAAGCCTCCTGTATTCTCACTGAGAAGAATGGGGGAAGCCATGCGGCGATGCTTTACCCCATGTGATGGGGAAAGCAGAGGTGTGGGCGATGCAGGTGTAGGGCAACAGTTTCTCTGCCCGACAGATTCGCCATGCTGCATGGTGAATCCCCCACTGCTGCCTGACTTCGGACCTCCATGTGATGAGGTCCTTAGACTCTGAAACACCCTTCCTAGGGAGGCTACTTTGGCTTCTGCATCACTGTTCTTTTGTTGTCAGATGAAGACTTTTTTCATTCCAGACGGCATTTGAGAATTGATCGTTTTATAATGGGTTTTCTATTTTTGTGCTATGCTTTTTTTAATCCAGGCTTTTAACTTAATGTTTTATATCGGCTGGCATTCAGTATTGCAGATTTATCGTTGAGAGTTATGGATCCATAACTGCTCTGTATTTAATAAGGCTACGCTGTCTTACTGTAAGACAACATAAACACCATCCAACCCACCTTCAGACAGGTTGGGCAAAGACAGTCCATTCAGTTTCTGACCAGGGGGCTAGAATGGTGCATTTCCACTCTTTTTCTGCTTGCAAGGATGCTGAAACAATTAGAAATAAGATCCCCAGTGCAAGTTCTTGTTGAAGCCTCACTTACTGGTGGGTGGGGGGAAACATTATCCTCCTTGCATTCAGATCAGAAGTTGAATGGACCATCTCCGCTTGATCCAACCGCTGGCTCTTAAGATGGGGTGGGAGGGTCAGGTTGGGAAATGTAAGTAGCCAGTGTAGAATGCATGTTTTTAAATTGCATGTGCAAGTGTGACACACCTCGCGCCAAGAACAACATGCTGACACAGTTGGTTAGATAAAATTGGCCACAACTCAATTTATTGAAAAACAGGAACATAGGGTTGGCGGCCACGCATGGATCCTGGAACAGGGTAGGACAGCCCCCACGAAAGTCTATAGGCATTTGCTAGCCTGGGGTGCGAGTAGCCCAATGCCATCCATGGAAACTCAGCACCCCAGGGGGCCTGGGCGTTATCCCCCTTACAACCAAGGGGTGATAAGCCAGCCTGATCCAGGGGCCATGCCACACGCCACATGCCGAACATGGAGTTGCGACAAAGAACATGTATTGTCTGCTTCTGGCGACAAAGCATAAAAGCCGAGTAAATAAATAAATAAATAAATAAATAAATAAATAAATAAAACGTAAAACCAAGAACAGAGCAACAATGAAGTGCAGAGTAACAAAATTCACCAACAAGCTATGCAGTGAGTAGGGAGGGTGGGAGGAAAAAACAAGACTGCCTCCACATGTGGCGAGGCAGTCTCCGGGCAGCCTTAAGTAAGCTGCCCGGGCAGAAGTGAGGGCCGGCCGGAAGCAGGGAGGAAGCGGGGCGGAGCCAGCCTCCTCATTGGCCGGCCGGCATGTGTGGTGGGAACGTTCCTGCCACCACAAAGGCTTCTGGGGGGGAAGAAACCCCCCGAGGCAAAGAAGATGGCGCGGGGGCAACCCTGCCCCGCAACCAGCTTGACCGGTAAGTCGGTCAAGCCCATTCTAAAGAAACTTCAGTATTATTTTAATCTTAATTTTTCTACATTTGAAACAGTACATTGATTGATTTCTATCTTGTTTATTCTGTGAGAGGCTCTCAGTTCCGTTCTTGTAGGAAAGGGAAAATATAAATAAAGTGACGGACTGATCCACCATAAGGAGAAACAGCTGTCAACAAAACTCAGAGGTCTAAGTTTAGTTCCTTCAGGTACAATACAGAACTATACATTTACATCTGGCAACTCCAGAAACAAAAGATACAAAAACTGCTGGTTTGACCCATGAATCAAAGTTTAGTAGCAGATCCTAGATTGTTTATTTCCATGTTACTGCTGCCCACTTGCACAAGATACTTTAATACTGGAGGCATAGGTGAAGATGGGATTGCCCTTCTACTTCTGAATATTTGGGTGGCATAGTACTGTTTCTTCAAAAACAGAGAACGGACAAGAGATTTAGGAGGAATGGTTAGATGGAGACGTAAGAGGAACAGAGAGTTCCTGGATTTGGGTAGCGATGGGGCCCTTTTTGGGAAGTGATACTTGGCAGATGTTTAGCACAGCCAACCTCTGACTCAGGCCTGGCTTAGACATTTTACAAGTGGTTTAAATTATAACTTGTTCCTTAGCTCTAATGAACAGAGAAGATCCAAATAAATGTCAATATTGGATATTCATACATATATCTTCAAGAAAAATAAGCTTTTTCAAAAAGGTTTCCTGATAGAAACTCTATCTTTGACTTCGAAGCAGAGTCTAATTGCTTCTCTTATCACTCAGCTTCTGTATCCTAGCTTTGGGCTTGTAATGAGCCACTGGAGAATTTGCACTTTCGGTTTTGTGCATTGGAACTGAGGTCCTTTGCCTGTTAATCTCTGTTTTCATGGCTGAATACCACTGTTAGCTGATTATATAATATAATTGTTTAATATTTTATTAAACAATCTTGGAGAGTTCAGTTTAAATATCAGTTAAGCCAGTGTTTCCCAACCAGTGTGCCGTGGCACACTAGTGTGCTGCAAGCGATCATCGGGTGTGCCGTGGGAAATTAAAACCTCCAATACCCTTTCTTTCCCCTCCTGCCGAACATCTTTTCTTCTCCACTCGGGCTCCCTTCTTCCCAGCCTCGCTCTGCTTGCTTTGCCTCGCTTTGCTCACGCTGCCGCTTCTGCGGGAGGGGGGAGGGAGGAACACGTGACCCGTGCGGGCGCTACTGCGCAGACTCGCCCCACGTCTTCCTCCCTCCCCTCCACAGTGCTCTCTGGATATAGGTGAACTACAACTCCAAAACTCAAGGTCAATGTCCATCAAACTCTTATAGTATTTTCTTTTGGTTATGGTAGTTCTGTGTGGGAAGCTTGATTCTATTCCATCATTGGTGGAGTTCAGAATGCTCTTTGATTGCGGGTGAACTATAACTCCCAGCTGTTGAGCAAGAACTTTGTGTGTGTCTTTCTGCCATTCCTGCCAGGATATCTATGTTGTATTCATCAAAACAGGCCCAGGTTTCACACTGAGTGTATAAATACATTTAAAAACATATTAACTATATGTATGACTGTGTTAGAGTGTCATTTTGGTTGGTGGTGTGCCCCAGGATTTTGTAAATGTAAAAAATGTGCCGCGGCTCAAGAGAGGTTGAAAAACACTGAATTAAGCTATGAGTATATGGGATTGCACAGCAACCAAACAAAGGGTTTTAGGCAGGTTTTATGAAATGAATCTGAGTTTTATCTGAGTTCGTTATTTATTTATATCATTTTGTGTACAGCACCTATGTGCCATCTTTCTTTAGGCATTTCAAAGTATCTTACTTTATTCTAAATCCGGTTGGCAATCCCAGCCAAAGTAGACCAATTATATCAATGGGATTTAGTAGGGCGTTAACTCACTTTTCAACAATCAGTTTGATAGGTCTAACTCTATTTAGGACTGGATTCAGGCTAATAATTATAATCTCACAATACAATAAAACAACTATATATAATAAAGAAATAAGCAACAAAATAACAGTTTAAAAATAACTGCAGTAAGAAAATACCTCCACGTGGGCAGAAGAAAAATAAATTTGTGATTCATGGAGAATTGCCATTTTGCATGTTTATGTTATTCTTCCCATTCCTTCCTTAATTGACCCTCTTAAATGAAATATATTTATTATATTTTTATTATGATTATTTTTTAAAAAATGTATCATATTGCATGTGCACAGAAAATCTTTCATAGTGTTCTGTAACTTCAGTAGTGGCAGAGACTCGGAGTGCATTCACACTGTAGAATTAATGCAGTTTGACACCACTTTAACTGCCATAGCAATCCTGGGAGTTATATTTTGGTGAGGCATATGCCCTCATTGGCAGAAAAAGTTAAAGACCTTGTAAAATTGCAACCCCCTGATTCCATAGCATTGAGCCATGACAGTAAAAGTGGCTTTAATTCTACAGTGTAGATGCACCCTAGCCTTTTGCTCATACCATCCAAACTCTGTTATTCCTCCTCCTCTAAAATATGTTCCTTTGCTAACAATTTAAAAAACATTTTAGCAGAAATTACCTTTTCCCAGTGTATTTCTTCACCCTGTTTTGCATCACCGACCAATTCTGAGCAAACCACTCATTCCCCTTTTACCTGGTTTTATGTTGCTGAATTCTTTTTCAATTGTCTCTTCAGTGGTTGATAACATAAGATTTCTCACGTAGAGGATTTTGACTGCTGACATTGTGTCTTCATCAACCTCAACCTCTGGCTCTGCCCAGTCAACAGCTATTGGATGTCCCCATAATTGTATCCTTCCTGTGGAGTAATTTGATTTCCATAATTAATTTTAAAATAACTATAAGACATAAATAACTCTGCAGAGTGGTGGGAGAGTTTCTTTATGTAATACAGTAAAATGATTCCCTATAAAAATACATATATCCTTAATATGGACGTATATTATTGTGAAAGACATTATTGACTAATTTTCAAACAGTTGAGAATATCATGTCTAGGAAAAGCCTAGTGTGACAATAGATGAAACTTCACCCCGTTTACTCTTTTGAACCGTGGCAGGACTGCCACCAATACTCAATGTTTTGCTTTCTTTATTAATATTATGCTGCCACCATTTGTCAACGCTTGACCACTAGATGTGAAGGTCCTGGTGAATAAACGACTTCCACAGATGTTTTGTTGAAAGTGTTTAACAGTTTATTTTACACAAATGGGCTCAAAGCTTAGGTGGTTTCAAAGGTGCTCCGAAGAGGTACAAACTTGCAACTTAAACAATATAACACTGGGGCTTCCCCCCTGATACAGTTACACACAAGTAACTACTTAATACTGGGTTACTCTCAACCCTGGGACTAAACTCTGTCCCACACACTTGGGTTTCCCTCAAACCCACACACAAAACTGAACTGCACACTGCAGTTCCTACAGACAGCTTGCAGCTTCAGCCACTGCTAATTCCAACTAACTCTGCTCAGAGCTGCTGGCCAACTGAAATTCTCCAACTGTCAGATTCAAACTGAACATTCTAAAACAACAGAGTGGCCTCTGTTGTCATGGCAACAGCCTCTGCCTAAAGCCTGCTGCTGGGAACATTCTACTGCTCACTCTCTGCAGCTTTTAAAGAATGTTCCTTCTAAATACATAAACAAACATGTGATTAACATATAAATAACCACCTCAGCACACCTAGGTGTTGGAGTTTCATGAGTATTGTACTCTTGATACAACCTTGCAGAACTTTAAATACACTAGGTTCTTGGTAACTACTGAAGTTTGGTTCAATTACTGTATATACAATGGCGTAGCAAAATGAAATCCCTTATATAAAATGACAAGATCCTTGTTTTCTTTTAGGAATCTGTGGATATAATTAACAACAACAACAGGGTAATATTAATATTTCCTATACTTGGCTAAGGTTCCAGACAGGCCTTTATTCCATGATCTGATCCCAGGTTTTCTGTTTATCCCAGATTATCTAGCAGTGTGGACTAATGTAATCAAGTTTAAAGCAGAAAACCTGGAATCAGATTCTGGGATATAGGGCCTATCTGGAAGGGCCCACCACAAAGAAAGCTGAGTTTGGATTTAGCAAGAGAAATGGGATATAATTCAGGTACAGAATTATCTTCTTATTATTGTTCATCTATGTATATAATAAAAGTCAGTGTTTGCAGCGGTGTGGAGGATGGGAGGTGTGGAGGAATATGCGCAAGCATTTTGATTGGTTGCCACTGTGGCATTATTTGCATAAAGGACACTGATTGGCCAGCATCAGAAATCAGACACTCTAAAGCACCAGATTATTTGCATAAAGGACTCTGATTGGCCAGCTTCAGAAATCCAACACTCTAAGGCACCAGACAGAGGTAATTGGTTGTCACTGAGACACTATTTGCATAAAGGGCCCTGATTGGCCAGCAAAACAGAATGCAACTGAATGCTTGAGTAAGCCAAATGACAGGGTTTTTTCCCATTGGAAATGGAATGTTCATTTTCTGGGAGGTGCGGAGGTGCCAAGGAATATGTGACAGCGTTTCGATAGGTTGCCACTATGGGATATGCTATATGCATATGCATAAAGGACTATGCATAAAGGACTCTGATTGGCCAGCCTCAGAACTCCAACATTCTACAGCCCCAGACAGAGGGGATTGGTTGCCACTAAAATGGTATTTGCATAAAGGACTCTGATTGGCCATCGACATTCCAACTTTCTAAGGTGACGCAGAGAGAAAAGGAAAGGTCTCAGGCAGTCAGACACTGCAGCCCACAGCAGTGATGGATCAGGCCCAATGGCCCACTTCACAACGCGACCCTCACCCAATGACCAATACAGACCAAAATTATCACACAGAGCTCCCTTGACCCATTCTACACCCTGGTGCTGTTTCAAGGAGGATAGACCACAGATGATGGGACTTGAAATACCTTCACTCACCTTCTGTGACCACTGCAACCTTCATCCACAGAATGATCAATACCAAATGTGACACACAGAGCCCCCATGACCCACTCTACATCCTGGTGCTGTTTGGAGGGGGATGGACCATGGCCAATGGGACTTGTAGTACCTTCACTAACTTCCTGAGACCACTGCAAGCCACATAAACATCTAATAAGAACCAACCTCGGCACACAATGCAATCCTCAAATAACCTGGGCACCGCCGGGTCCCCAAGCTAGTCTACAATAATTCTCCCGGAGCCCCCGTTGGTGAAGTGGGTCAAACCCCTGTGCCGGCAGGACTAAAGACCGACAGATTTGAATCTGGTGAGACTGTGGATTAGTTCCCTCTATCAGCTCCAGCTCCTCATGCGGGGACATGAGAAAAGCCTCCCACAAGGATGGTAACACATCAAAACATCTGGGCATCCCCTGGGGGAACGTCCTTGCAGATGGCCAGTTTTCTCACTCCAGAAGCGATTTGCAGATTCTCAACTGACACGACCATAATAATAATAATAATAATAATAATTCTCCCATATCTAGATATATTATCCCATTCTCTGTCACAATGCAAGGACTCGGCCGGCCCCTTAATCACACACACAGAGACAGTAATCAGCTAACTATTTTTATTGTAGAAAAGGAACAAGTAAAAAGGCAATTGTCCATAAGATATAAAAGTTCAGTTCAAAAGCAAAGAGTCCGTAGCAAAATCCAAAGGCAAAGGTCTTGGCAAAATGCTTGGCACTAGCTCCGCAAAACCAAGCGGATCAAGAAACTAGGCAGAGTTCAATCAGGATCCAAGAAACTTCTTGGCAAGGCACGAGCCGCAACTTGGCTCCGTGGTTCTTTCCTCGCTACACCTCCTTAGGTTAGAAGTGGCCGAGGTACTGAGGATCCGTTCCCACGGATCCTATACTTAATTCCCTTGGCGAGGACCCCGATGCTCTAGGCTTCTCCTCCAATCTGTGCTTCGGGCCCTCTTGCCCCTTTGGCCGGTCTAGGCTGTGGTGCCAGCCCCTCCTGCTAGCCTCAATGCTCCGTCTCCTATCAAAGCTTCGACCTTGCCTCCCAGCACCTGGTTCCCTATCTTCGTGAGAGTCAAACTCCCCTTGCGCTTCCATGGACTCATCCTCCTCCGTTTCCCACATTTGTTCCTGTGAACCGAGCCCCCGGTTTCTCAAAGCCTTCACTATCACTGCTATCTGAATCCCTCTGACCTTCCACACTCGTACGGGTCAGGCCATCCATCATCCCAGGCCAGACTCTCTGTGGGAGAAGAAGGCCCAGCTAACTCATTAACCCCTTCTTCCAATCCCTCCAAATCCTCCTCAGAATCTTCCTCAGCTGCCGCTGGTTCTAATGCGAGTGGGACCCCCGGTGCTGCCCCTTGCCCCCCAGGCACGAAAGGGAACTGGGTTGCTACATTCTCCCATATCTAGACAGTGCATTTAATATCCTTAGTCCCCTCTCTTTTCTGGAAACCATTGCCAATTGGGATGCCCAGGTTGCAGATGTATCCCTTTTTATGTACTGTAACATTACAATTTTTTACACATTACCTGGTAACAGTTTCCGTCTCGCCATGGCTGCTGCCCGATGGCTTCCATACTCGACAAAAGCAAATCCACGGTTTTTGGCTTTATCAGCTGCACTAGGATACACGATGACATCGACCACACCATCTGTGACTTTCTTAATCTCTGCTAAGATTTCTTCCCTTTTCTTGGTTTTAGGGATCCCTCCTACGAATAAACGGCAGTTGTCTACACTGGCACAAACCCCCAGGAGACGACCAGTCCTGCATGCAAACAACAATTCCATTTTTGTAGTGAGACAGGCTTAGATTTTTCTAAAAAATTGACCATAATTATAATCAAGTATATTTATAGTTATAATTATAATCAAGTATATTTATAATTATAATCAAGTATATTTATATTTATACATCAAAAAAAGTTCTTTTCCAGATGATAACTCCAGGAACCCCCCAGCCACCATGTCTGTTGGATAAAACAGAATAGTTCTATTTTGGATGTTTCTATACTCCTAACAACATCATCTAAAATGAATAGCCTGTTGTTGTTTTTATTGAAAGTATGAATAAATAGCTGTTGCAGTTATAGTCACTAAGGAAGGAAGCCTATATTTGAAGGTTTGGAAACGACTATAGGAAGTAATTGGATTCATCTATAGTGAAGGGAACATCAACAAATTGGATGGGCGGTTAAAAAGTCCATCAGGCACAAGAAGGTCAGAGATTCTGTCCAGGAGATTTGAAGATGGTTGTGTACAGAAAATTATTGTTGCAGTTGACTGTAGATACTATGGCTTAAGGCAGTGTTTCCCAACCTTTTTTGAGCCGCGGCACACTTTTTACATTGACAAAATCCTGGGGCACTCCACCAACCAAAATGACACAAAATGACACTCTAACACAGTAATACATATAATTAATATGTTTTTAAATGTATTTATACACTCAGTGGGAAACCTGGGCCTGTTTCGATGAACACAACATAGATAACCTGGCAGGAATGGCAGAAAGACTGAAAGTACTGAAAGGGTTTTCTTGGGAATTGACCTTGAGTTTTGGAGTTGTAGTTCACCAACATCCAGAGAGCACTGTGGACTCAAACAATGTTGGATCAGGACCAAACTTGGCATGAATACTCAATATGCCCAAATGTGAACACAGATGGAGTTTGGGAAAAATAGACCTTGACATTTGGGAGTTACGGTTTCTGGGATTTATAGTTAACACACAATCAAAGAGCATCCTGAACTCTTGCAACAATGGAATCGAACCAAACTTGGCATATTGAACTCTCATTACCAACAGAAAAATACTGAAAGGGTTTGCTTGGGAATTGACCTTGAGTTTGGAAGTTGTAGTTCACCTACACCCAGAAAGCACTGTGGACTCAAATAATGATGGATCTGGACCACACTTGAAATAAATACTCAATATGCCCAAATATGAATGCAGATGGAGTTCAGGGGAAATAGACCTTGCCATTTGGGAGTTGCAGTTGCTAGGATTTATAGCTCCCCTACAATCAAAGAGCATTCTGAACCCCACCAATGATAGAACTGGGCCAAACTTCCCACACAGAACCCCCAGGTGGCTCCCTTCCTGAATGGCTCTCTCCCTCTTCCACACCAGAAGGGAAGGCACTCACTCGGTCCGCGGTTGCCTGTCTTCCTTCCTTCTTTCCTGCGGTTCGAAAGAAGAAGCCGGTGGGCCTGCCTCGGACTGCGCTCCTCACTTCCGCTTCCGTTCCCCGCCCTCCCTTGATTGGAGGCTGGCTGGTTGGGAAAACGGCCGAAAGAGGTGGTGCCCCGGCCCCTTCTTCTTCACCACCACTCAGCCCTTCCTCTTCCTCCTCTTCCCCCTCCTCCTCCTCCCCCCCCAAGCAGCAGCAGCAGGAGTTCGGCAGGAGGGGGAAGAAAGGGGGGAAAGGAGTTCGGCAGGAGGGGGAAGAAAGGCGGCACAGCAGGTGATCACTCACGACACACTAGTGTGCTGCGGAACAGTTGTTGGGAAACACTGGCTTAAGGGATAGGTCACAGACGAGGAAGAAGAAACGCCAGTTTGAAGGAATAGGTAAAGTTTTCCCCTGACATTAAGTCTAGTTGTGTCCGACTCTGGGGGCTGCTGCTCATCTCAATTTCGAAGCTGAAGAGCCGTAGTTGTCCGTAGACACCTTTAAGGTCATGTAGCTGGCATGACTGCATGGAGTGCTGTTACCTTCTTGCCGGAGCAGTACCTATTGATCTACTCACATTGACATGTTTTTGAACTGCTAGGTTGGCAGAAGCTGGGGCTAACAGTGAGAGCTCACCACACAGACCAGATTCGAACCATCGACCTTTTGGTCAGCAAGTTCAGCAGCTCAGTGGTTTAACTCCGGGGAATACTTCTGGAAAATCTGAATATCGCAGGTGATGATGATGATGATAATAATAAACTTTATTTCTACCCTGCAACCATCTCTGCAATGGGGACTCAGGGCAGTTTACATGAAGCCGTGCCCAATAGTGCATTACAATAAAATAAAACCAAAAGCATAAAACAAAACATAATAAATCTATCTATGTATATCAGGGGTGCTCACACTTTTTCAGCATGGGAGCTACTGATTAAAAAACCAAGTCCCAAAGATCACCTACCCAGAAATGTAAAACGTATAACTATTTATTTATTTATTTATTTATTTATTTATTTATATTATTCACTTTTATGTACCTCTCCTTCCAGCAGGCTCGGGGCAGTTTACATAAAACAAAGTTATAAAACATCAACATTTCAATTTAATAACAACAATATAAAACAGAGCATAAAAATACATCCAACCACCCCATTTCTCCCACACTGCCATATTACCACACATATTATCAGCCAGAAAGTAAGAAGAGAGGCTTTTGAACTGCAAGGCCATTTAATACTCAGCAAGGTAAACAAAGGGGCATGCAAAAATACATCCAACCACCCCATTTCTCCCACATTTCCATATTCCCCAACATATATTTCTCAAGGAACAAAGCAAGCAGAGAGGCTTTGGACCTAAAAGGCCATTTTAAACATTAAAAATAAACAAAGAGACATGCCACAGAACAATCAAGCACCCACCCCAAAGTAAAAAGACCGACCTTTGAGATGCGGTAAGGAAATGACTCCAAAGCGTCCTTCTTCTCCTCCTCCGTCGTTGCTCTTATTTCCACGCCGCCAGCATGCGTGCCGCCTCCAAGAGCTCACGAGAAGTCCGAGAGGCAGAACGGGCACTTCTGTGCATGCGCGCGGGGCCAGCCATGCATCGCGTCATCCAGGCCCGCCCCCTTTGGTCTCCTACAACTCTGAGTGGCTGGAGAAGGACGGAGGGAGGAGGAGGAATCCAAAAGAGGGGGCCCATTCTGCCTCTTGGACTCTGCAGCTTTTGGAGGCGGCGCATGAGCAGGGAGAAGCAACGACGGAGGACTTCTTTGCAGCGTGCAGGGGGGCGTGAAGAGGACAAACTGCAAAAAAACCTGGTCAGGGGCCTGAAGATCACCAGGATGAGGCCCAAAGATCACCCTGGTGATCCCGATCACCATTCTGAGCACCCCTGATGTATATAATAAAACTCAATGTTTGTGGTGGTGCAGCCGAGCGGTAGGAGGAATATGTGCCAGTGTTTCGATTGGCTGGCACTCTGGGATTATTTGCATAACAGGCTATGATTGGCCAGCCTCAGAACTCCAACATTCTACAGCCCCAGACAGAGGGGATTGGTTGCCACTGAGAGACAATTTGCATAAAGGGTTAGCCAGATGACAGTTATTTTCTGTTGGCAATGGAATCTTCATTTTCTGAGAGGATTTCACTACAGTGAGAGTTTCCTGGTGTGAGAGAGTTTCCTGGTGTACTGAGAGCATTACTAGCATTACAAGCTAGGCCCCAAAATAGACAGACATCCTTCAAGCAAAGTGGCAGCATAAACATGTCTCAAAAAAAGGGGGGGGGGGGACATTGAAAAAATCCCAACAACAGCAAAAAAGGGAAAATACTAACAGCAATCATGTGAGACAACTGATTGCCAACATGAGGAAAAACCAACAAGCAGCTAATGCATCAAGCACTGTAGAGGCTCAAGAACAACGTCAAGCCAGATTCAGAATACTTCAATGAAAGCGAGAAAAGGCCAGGGCATCCAGAGCAGCAGAGACTACAGAACAACGTCAGGCCAGACATCAAGCAATGCAAGACAGAGCCTCTATCTTAAAAGCAACAGAGACCCCAGAACAGCAATGGACCAGGCTTCAACAAAAACAACACAAGGCCAGGGCATCCAGAGCAGGAGAGACTCCAGAACAGCGGACCAGGCTTCATCAAAAACAAGAACATTACAGCGCATCCAGAGCAGCAGAGACTTCAGAAGAAATAACCCAGGCACTGCCGGGTCCCCAAGCTAGTAAGGTATTAAATATTTATTTATTTATTTATTTGTTCGGTCTTATATTCCGCCCTTCCTGGCCGGCTCGGGGCAGTTCACATACATATTAAAATGCACTGCGAAGCAGTGGTACATCATGAAAACAACAAGAACAGAAAATAAAAGTTGCAAATAATGCAACGACAGTATAATAGACAATTTCATTTCCCGGGGCTTCAATCAAAGACAAGCCTGAACAGCACAGTTTTGCAAGCTCTCTGGAATGGGATAAGCTCCGCCATCGCCCGGACATCGTCTGGCAGTACGTTCCAGAGCATTGGGGCAGCGACTGAAAAGGCTTGTTGCCTTGTGCTGGAGAGATGGCAGGAGCGGGCAGATGGTATCGCCAAAAGGTTTCGCTCTTCCGAGCGCAGTGATCTCAGGGGAATGTATGGGGTGAGGCGGTCCCTCAGGCACACCGGCCCCAGACCATGTAAGGCCTTGAAGGTCAAAACCAACACCTTGAAGACAATTTGGTACTCGATTGGAATAAATAATGCACGATAATACAATAGAGAATCAAACACAATTATAAAGAGCGGGCCAGATGTTTAAGAATACAACGATAAAAAGTCTGGATGAGATAGACATAAAACAGAAATATTTAAAAGGGGTAGAGGAAACCGGATGCCATATAGGTAGAGACAGTGCAGTGTGGGGATAAACAGTATGGAGGGAGGGAATATCACTCTCCAAAAGCGCAATGGAAAAGCCAAGTTTTGAGGTTCTTCTTAAAAGTTTCCAGGGTGGGGGCTTGCCTAATCTCAACAGGCAATGAGTTCCAAAATTTGGGGGGCACAGAAGAGAAGGCAGGAAGTGTCTTATGAGGCTGTAGAAAAACTTCAAGCAAATAACAAGATCAGCACTAGAAGACCTCAAGCAGAGGCCTAGCCAAAGGGAACAAGCACCACTTCGAAGAGACGCTTGCTTGAAATCAGAAGCAGAGGAAGAGCTAGTTCTCGTTCCTGGCTATCAGAGATTAGGTAGAGTGGAGATTAGAGAAGCCCACCCCGAGGGAGAGAAAATCCCTGTTGAGAGCTTAATTGGTTGTCTAAAAAAATTCTACATATTAGGAATGGTAACTAAGGAACGGCAGCAGCATCCAGAAGTTTAAGCATCGAACTAGCTCTCTGGAGACAAGAGTTTGAATTTCTGTTCAGCCATAGAAGTTCACCTACAGCAGGGTTTGGGAACCTTTTAGACTCAGTGAGAGCCATATAATATATATATATTAAGACTGAATTCAACTAAATGTGAGTATATACGTACATACTATGAGAAAAGGATTCCCCTGGCAGAATGACAAGACACCTCAGACCTGGCTCTGCAAAAGGCATGCTCAGGACTCTGGGAAGGAAGAGAATACAGAAGGAAGGGGGAAAGAAAGACAAAGGAAACAGAGAAGGGAGGGGGAGAGGAAGAGAAAAAAAGAAGAACAAACTATGGAAAAAGGAAGAAAAGAAAAGCAGGAGAGAGACAAGGAGAGGAAAAGAAAGAAGGAAATGGGAAGGGAGGAAAGGAAAGGGTGGGAAAAGAAAGGAACGGGAGTGAGGAAAAAGTAAAATAATGAAGGGAAAAGAAGAAAAGAAAGAAGGGGAGAGAGAGGGAAGTGAAAAGAAAGGAAGGAGAAGGAAAGGAAGACTTGGGGAAAAAGAATAGAAGAGGAAGGAAGGAAGGAAGGAAGGAAGGAAGGAAGAGGGAGGGAGAATGGAGGAAAGAAGGAAGGGGAGAGAGGGAGGGAAAAGAAAGGAGAGAAGGAGAAGGAAAGGGTGAAGGGGAGAAAGGAAGGACGAGGAAGGAAGGAAGGTGTCACAATGCAAGGACTCGGCCGGCCCCTTAATCACACACACAGAGACGATAATCAGCTAACTACTATTTTATTGAAGAATGAAGAACAGATGATAAAGCAATTGTCCATAAAGTATTGAAAGTTCAGTTCAAAAGTAAAGAGTCTGTAGCAAAATCCAAAGGCAAGGGTCTTGGCACAAGGCTTGGCAAAAGCTCCGCAAAACCAAGCGGATCAAGAACAAGGCAAAGTTCCAACAAGGCTCCAAGAAACTTCTTGGCAAGGTACGAGCCGCAACTTGGCTCCGTGGTCCTTTCCTCGCTACACTTCGCTTGGATAGAAGTGGCCGAGGTACTGAGGATCCGTTCCCACGGATCCTATACTTAATTCCCTTGGCGAGGACCCCGCCGCTCTAGGCTTCTCCTCCAATCTATGCTCTGGGCCCTCGCCCCCTTTGGCCGGTCTAGGCTGTGATGCCAGCCCCTCCTGCTAGCCTCGATGCTCCGTCTCCTATCAAAGCTTCAACCTTGCCTCCCAGCACCTGGTTCCCTATCTTCGTGAGAGTCAAACTCCCCTTGCGCTTCCATGGACTCATCCTCCTCCGTTTCCCACATTCGTTCCTGTGACCCGTGCCCCCCTGGTTTCTCATAGCCTTCGCTATCACTGCTATCTGAATCCCTCTGATCTTCTACATTCTCGTACGGGTCAGGCCATCCGTCATCCCAGGCCAGACTCTCTGTGGGAGAAGAAGGCCCAGCTAACTCATTAACCCCTTCTTCCATTCCCTCCAAATCCTCCTCAGAATCTACCTCAGCTGCCGCTGGTTCTAATGCGAGTGGAACCCCCGGTGCTGCCCCTTGCCCCCCAGGCACGAAAGGGAACTGGGTCGCTACAGAAGGAAGAGGGAGAATGGAGGAAAGAAGGAAGGGGAGAGAGGGAGGGAAAAGGAAAGAGAGAAGGAAAGAATGGAAGAGGAAGGAAAGAACTAAGAGGGAGGGAGGAAAGAAAGTAGGGAGAGAGGGAGGAGGAGAATGAAAGCAAAAGAGAGGGAAAATGAAAGGAAAAGGAAGGGAGGGGGAGGAGTGCGCGAGGCCAAGGCGGGCCTTGGTGTCGACATCGGCAAGGCAGTCCCTCCGGAAAGCATCGAAGAGGACGCAGATCTTGAGCTGCCCGACGATAAGGGCAATGAGGTGGGTATCCCCTGGAGGCAGCGAGCCCGGGTCTGTGGCGCCAGGGCCAGTTCTGCCTCTGCCACCTCCACTAACGCCTGTGGCGGAGGATGAAAAGGAAGATGAGGACGGGGCGTCGCCGGGCTCCACCATCCCCAGCAAAGAGGGCACAGGGCCTCGAGAGCAGCGGGCGATGAGAAAAAGGTGGCGATGGCGGCGTGGAAGCAGCAGTCGCAGTGCATTTGCGTCACTTCTCCCTTCTGCATGTTGGGAAACCGAAGTCGGGGCTGTTCTGGAGAGCCAGATGCAATCATGTAAAGAGCCACACCTGGCTCCCGAGCTGTAGGTTCCCTACCCCTGACCTACAGCCTCATCACAAAGGCCAGGCAAGTCATCTGGCTTCTCCGAGAAAGGAGAAGGGCAGTGGGGCAAATCTATGGTCCCAAATGCAGTTCCCTCTCAGCAATGTTTTTTCCATCACATGGCTATTCAATTTAGATGATGTTGTTAGAAGTATAGAAACACTAACCCAGCAAGGTCCCGTGATGGCTGCATAGGAGCCAGAACAACACCAGAAGCCTCCTGTGTTGTGGGGAAAGTGTCCAGTTGATGTGTGGCCTCCGACAGATGTCACACGACATCGTATGATGGCTGGTGTGAGGTTCCATCCATTCAACTGGATGAAAGCATCCTAGGACGCTAAATTCCCACCCGTCTGATGAGGTCCTGAGTGTCCATGGGCATCCCATCCTCTCATTCTCCAAGGAAGGTAAAGGCAGATCTCCTCCCAACTAATCTTATTGAGAAAGCCAGTGATAGGGTCACCTTGAAGTCACCATAAATTGCAAATGACTTGAAGGTACATAATAACAAACACCAAAATATTTTATTTAAATGCATTCAAACAATTGCAACTTTCAAGAGTGACAATTTATTCCTTCAATCGAGGCCTTTGTCACAATTTATTTGTGGTATTGCTTAATCATCTTCCAGTTCACCAGGGCTTTGGGAACAATGAACAAATAAAAACAACTCCAAAGCAATCTTGTCTCTAGCGTTAGTGTCAAAATCTCATAATTAGAGCTAGCTTGTCCAAGGTAACCTATAAGATATAAAGGGTGTACAGGATTTAAATTGCAGTTGTTTAAAGGGAGTTTTCATATTTGATATCCAATTCCTTGTGGGTCTAGGCTTGGGAAATTTTATTTTAAAATCTGGCAGGGAGTTCCAGAGAATAAAATCTCATTTTTAAAAAGAACAGAAATAGGAATAATAATAATAATAATAATAAATAACACAATTTAAGGATTTAAAGATCGGATTGCAAAAATTCTGGCCAAGCCAGTAAAGGTGGTCCCAGTGGTGATCGGCACACTTGGTGTAGTGCCTAAACTTAATCCTTCGAGGTCCTCGACGCCTAGGCTTTTCGTCTCCAATCTCTGCTGACGGACCTCGGTCGATCTAGGCTCGAGACCAATCCCTCCTACTAGCCTCAATGCTCCGTCTCCTATCAAAGGTTCGACCTTGTCTTTCGGCAGCTGTGTTGCTATCTCTCTGAGAGCTTTCCTCCCTATCCATTTCCCATGCGCTTTGTTCCATATCTTCCTCCAGGGGCTCCTGGGAAGATCTCCCCCCTGGGTGTTCATAGCTCCCCGCTTCGCTATCAGACTGCACCTGGTGATCTGAATCATCACTTGGACCAAAACACATTTCTTCCCATGCCAAGCTCTCTGTAGGTGAAAGAGGCTCTTTGGGAAAGCTGCTCTGTGCCCCAGTCATCTAGCTCATCCTCAGAATCCAGTTCTAGCACAGCCGGTTCTAATGCTAATGGAACCCCAGGCCCTGTCCCCTGCCCTCCAGGCACAAACGAGAACTGCTGTGCTACAGCCTTGGTTTATTTATTCGTGGTATTGCTATATCATCTTCCAGTTCACCAGGGCTTTGGGAACAATGAACAAATAAAAGAAACTAAAAGCAATCTTGTCTCTAGCATTAGTGTCAAAATCTCATAATTGGAGCTAGCAACAAGGTCCTATAAGATATAAAGGGTGTACAGGATTTAAATTGCAGTTGTTTAAAAGGGAGTTTTCATATTTGATACAGAATTCCTTGTGGGTCTACTTGGGAAATTTTATTTTAAAATCTGTAGCAGGGAGTTCCAGAGAATAAAATCTCATTTTTAAAAAGAACAGAAATAGGAATAATAATAATAATAATAATAAATAACACAATTTAAGGATTTAAAGATCGAATTGCAAAAATTCTGGCACAAGCCAGTAAAGGTGGTCCCAGTGGTGATCGGCACACTTGGTGTAGTGCCTAAAGACCTTGGCCTGCACTTAAACACAATTGGCGCTGACAAAATTACCACCTGCCAGCTGCAAAAGGCCACCTTACTGGAATCTGCACGCATTATTTGCCGATACATCACACAGTCCTAGACATTTGGGAAGTGTCTGATGTGTAATCCAATACAATAGCCAGCAGAGTGATCTTGTTTGCTGTGGACTCAACTTGTGTTTCTAATAATAATAATAATAATAATAATAAACAACTTTATTTGCATTCTGCCCTATCTCCCCAAGGGAACTCAGGGCAGATTCCAACATACAACGGTGAACATTCAATACCTCCATGAAAACACACAGATAGTGTCCTAAAAGAGTTGCATCATTTTACAGCAATGGTAGAATAACCCTATTGTTTACATACTCAAATGCATGAGAAGATCGAGGGAGACTGGTGTAAGCGATGTAGTGCTAGATAAACCAAAGTCTAAGTCAGGGCTGTCCAACTGGCGGCCCTGGGGCCGGATCCGCCCCCCCAGCCTGTTGGGCACGGCCCCAGCTATGCCCCAGCCGCCATTTTTAATTTTTTTAAACCGTCCCTCTCTCCGCGCCGAAAGGGAGGAGTAGGCGGCGCCAAGGGCAGCGCGTCACGCCAGGCCTGTGACGCGCTGCCCTTGGCGCCGCCTTCTGCCCTTTTTCGGCGGCTCCCCCGCCCTAGGAAGGGCGGGGGCCGCCGGTGAGGAGAGTAGGCGGCACCAAGGGCAGCGCAGCGTCACGCCAGGCCTGTGGACGCGCTGCCCTTGGCGCCGCCTTCTGCTCTCCCTCCTCCTCCTCTTTCCCGGGCGCCGCGGCGCTCGGGACAGTCACGGTGCCCGGGAAGAGGAGGAGGGAGAAATCTCCCTCCTCCTCTTCCTCCTCTTTCCCTGGCGCCGTGGCGCCGGAAAAGAAGGAGGAGGAGAGGAGGAGAATGACAGCTTTAGGAGAGAGGGCGGGGCCAGGGCTGGGGGCGGGGCCTGGGGCCTGGGGCCTGGGTCTGGGGGCGGGGCCGAGCGGCCCCCGAGGTCATCAGTGACCTCTATTCCGGCCCTGGACCCGGTAGAAGTTGGACAGCCCTGGTCTAAGTAATTACAATGTGTTTTTCTGATCAGCTTTACTTTATTCTGTTTCATGTTAACAATTTTTGCATTTTTTCCATTCTGTAATATTTGTTGGATTTTAAAATACTGTATCTACAATTCTAAGGTGCACTTTTTCCCTATTAAACATATCTGAAAATGAGGTCCATCTTAGAATTGCAGATGTATCTTATGTATTTTTGTTGTTGGTATTGGTACTGAAGTTAAGGTGTGTCTTACAATCAATGCTGGAAGAAATACGGTGCTACGAATGGTTTTTGAGAGTCAATAAAAGAGATCTGAATTCACTCTCTGAAAATAGCCAAACTCTGCTTACCTAATTTCATAATTGTTGAGTTGCCTGATTGCGTTCCTGGCTTCCTGTTTGTTGGAGAATGTTACAAAAGCATAGCCTCTGTTGTTTCCATTGAAATCCATCATCATCCGCATTTCATAAATTTTGCCAATCTGTAAGAAAACAACACACAGTCCTCCATTAAACCTATTTCCAAAGGGAACTGTTGTCTGCCACTTTAGGACAAAGTTAGGGGAAAACTTTTCTTGCAATTCTGTTTATGAGCTTTTTGTCACTCTAGGGTGGCTTGACCGTTGTCCCTGAGCATCAAGCAAAGCATGTGTTACTTGAGATCTGCTTTCTGACCCATGTGCAAAGTCAAAACAAACAGAGGCGGCATCTGTCGAAGTCCATCCCATGCTGAGCTAGCACAGCTGAACTTGTTAGCAAGGTAAATGACCTCTATTAGCACCCTCTGATAACACATTGTCTGAGCTTCGGTGCTTCTCCTAGGAATCGTGGACTGCACTCATCCAAATAAAAATAATGATTTCTTGCATTGATTTGTTCTTTTTTTAAATACAAAAAACTCTGTTGAAATAAGGACAAAAAGCTACTGAGTCACTCACAACCGACTATTCAAACAAAAGGAAGAAAAAACGATTTCCGTTTAGCTCAGTTCATGTTATGTGGGAAAAAAGTATATAGTGTGATACTTGGGTTTCCTTTCAAGAACCCCGAAGAGTGGAGAAATGGTTGAAAAAGAAAGATCTATATGCAACCACTCGCTCAGCTGGTATGTAGCTTTGGGCTGGAGTGCCATCAGTACACTGATGACACCCAGCTTATTCTGAGGATGGAGGGCAGGCCGGACTCCGTACCCGATAATTTCCATCTCTGCTTTGAGGCCGTTACTGGATGGCTGTGTGCCAGCAGGTTGAAGGTGAATTCAGCGAAGATGGAAATCCTATGGCTGGGCCGTCCGGGCGATAGGGAAATCCAGCTGCCGACCCTGGATGGCGAGGCACTACGCCCGTCATCATCTGTAAAAAGCCTTGGTGTCCTTTTAGACCCCCTGCTGTCAATGGAGGCTCAAATCTCCACTGGCTGGCTCCCTATCTGTCCCGGAACAACATGGCCTCAATGCTCCAGGCTACAGTCATCTCAAGACTTGACTACTGTAACGCTCTTTACATTGGCCTTCCCTTGACTGCGACCCGGAGACTTAAGCTAGTGCAGAACGCCGCAGCCTGGCTCCTCGCAGGGAAGCCTGTGAGCTGCCATGTAACACCTATTCTGCGAGACCTGCACTGTTTGCCTATTGAATCCCGGATCACTTTCAAGGTGTTAGTTCTTACTTTTAAGGCCTTACATGGTCTGGGGCCAGTGTATCTCAGGGATCGCCTCCTCCCTTACAATCCCCTGAGGTCACTACAGTCGGAAGATTTGAATCTTCTTGTTATTCCTAGTGTCAGATCCTTTCATTTGACAGCAACCCGGCAGAGGGCATTCTCCTAATATAGGTCCGGTCCTGTGGAACTCCCTGCCGCCTGAGATGCAAGCTCTTTGAGATCTGAGCTCCTTTCGCAGAGCATGCAAAACCCACCTCTTCAGGCAGGCCTTTGATAATTATTGAGTTTTAAACCCATTGTTTTATTCTGTATTGTTTATTCTTCTTTGTAAACCTCCCTGAGCCTTTGGGAGTGACGGTATAAAATTGAATAAATAAATAAATACATAAATAAATAAATAAGATAGCTAGAACTAGTCTCATCCTGTTTGCTTCATAGTATTCTTTTAATGTTGGGAAGTGCTAGACGTCCTACCTTCTGTGATTTATACCAAAATTATTTACTAAACCTATTTCTCTTATTGCCATTGCAATAGTTATAGAAGGGATGACAAATAAGGAGGATTTGGAATGGTTGGAGGAAAGGTTCGGAAGAAGCAGAATGAAAAATTTGGAATATATATGTTTAAGGACTTCAAAAAGAAAAGAAATTAAAGAAGTAAAAAACCCAATGTTAAGAAATGTACTAGAAATCTGGAATAGATATAAGAAAGTATTAATGTCAGAAAACTCGAAATTAACACCAATAATAATGGATAGGAAATTCCCCCAAAATTTAAAAAATATGTTGGACAAGGAATTAAGAGAAAAGAATATAGATAAAATTGGAGACTGGATAAAAGCGGACATGAAGAAAGAAAATATACAGAGAATTTAGAGATATTAAACTCTCATGGTTCCATCGCTTACAGTTGGAGCAATGGTTCAAGAATTGGATGAGAAAAAAATGGGGAAGGAGGTAAACCTACACAATTTGAACAAATGATACCAAAGGAAGGAGCCATGAGAAAATACCACAAGATGAAAGGAATAACCGGCAAAATGTATAAGATAATAATTGAGATGAAGGAGGGAAAAATAAAAGAGGCAATATTAAGAGAAATATGGGAGAAAGATTTAGGGATCAAGCTAAGGGAAGTGGATTGGATACAGTTATGGGATCAAAGACAATTAAGGAACTCATCGATACGGGTTAAAGAAAATTATTACAAATTGGTTTGGAAATGGTACATAACACCATGTACAGTTTCAAGGGTGTCTTATAGGATTCCTATCCTTTAGAAAGGGATTTGGTGGGATCTTTGGTATGTTCTCCACATGTATGATAAAGTTTTCCTTTCACAGTACTTGTTCTTGTTAATTTGGTTGTATAAATGACAGCATTAAAGAAAGATGAATATGCAATTTAGATGGTATTACACTCCAGAAAAACTAGCCAAATTTAATAAACACACCTCTAATAGATGTTAGAAGGGCAAAAAAGAAAAAGGTACCTTTTTCCACCAATGGTGGACTTGTAAAAAAAATACGTAGTTTCTGGAAGGAAATACATGTAATAATTCAAAAAATTATAAACATAAAATTTCCAATGACACCAGAAATATATTTATTAGGAATATCGAATCCAAAGCTTGATGAAAACCAAGATAAAATTGGTTTTTTTAATGAGTACTAGTGCCAGGATGACCATAGCAAAAACTTGGAAACAAAACATAATTCCTAACACGGAAGAATGGGTTTTTTAAATCTTTGATGTAATACAAATGGACTGTCTCTCACAAAAATTAAATGATTAAAAAGAAGAAAACAGACTGGACTGGTTTTAAAGAATTTATTCAAAATAGAGGAACAAAATTAACCATTGATCTAGCTGACGTGTGAAGAAACAACTCTGGAGAATTCAAACTGATGATCATCTCTCAACAGACACCCAATCACCGAAAACTTTTCCTTGGGAGAACAATGGGAAGTTCTTTTTATTTTTTTTTACTTTATTTTTCTTCTTCTTCTCACTTTTCCTTACTTTCTTGTCATTTTCCCTTTATCACTCTTCAATACCATTACCCAACAGCCTTCTCTTCTTCCTTTCCCCCCTCTTTTTTCCTTTTTCCTTTATTGATCTACTGTGTAATGTCCTTATAAACCTCAATAAAAATTTTTTTTTTTAAAAAAGAAAGATGAATATGCTACTGTATGTATTATTTGAGGGGAATGTGTAAGTAAGAATGTTAATGGTAACGTACTGTCACATTCCAAAAGGACGATAAGTATATATTTGAATACATGGAAGAATAGGTAGGTAACTTCCATGTCAGTTGGCTGATGAATCCACTCTGGTTTGAACCTGAGCTTTAAAGGAGTGATACAACTCTGTCTCCAGATTAGATTAGTATTTTAGAGAACGTCTTTAATGTGTCAAGTGTAAGCATTTAAACAGCCAGGGCAAAGTAAGAACTATTGAAATGAACGTGATGGAATATCTCATTGATTCTCTTGCTCACTGTCTTTGGCCCCTTCCACACAGCTGTATAAAATCCATATTGGACTGGATTATATGGCAGCGTGGACTCAGATATAATAACCCAGTTCAAGCAGACATTGTAGATTATCTGCCTTGGTATTCTGGGTTATATGACTGTGTGTAAGGGCCCTTTGTCTCTGCTAATCTATTACAAAAGGACCAGTTGAAGGCTTTGTTATCACTTCATTCCTTATCAGAGGAAAGAAACTCTGTCAATTACTCAGCTCTCCAGCTGGTTATATTTGCACTCTGGAAGAAGGGTAGGAGCTTGGCTCCTCTGTTTGTTTTTCATTCCAACATATTATCAGATCCTTCTCGAGGAAGTATTTATTTGTCCTGTGTGTCTTTCCTTGCAGCAGTTTGGGGCTGGGTAGATTATGTATTCATCTTTTAGCCATATACAATTGCTATGAAGTAGGCTCAGATGAATACTGGTGACCAGCCCAGGATTACTCAGTGTATGCCTTGACTGAAATTTCAATACAGTTTTTGCCAGTTATATGACTTCATCACACGGGTCTTCACAAGCATTCCAGGACGCTTGCACCACACTTCATCTATGGAACACCATGCTGCCGTGAACATGGGAGGCAGCAATGGGACCAGCACGGGGAGAAGCCGCATGGTGATGCTTTCCCATATGTGATGGGGAAGTGTCACTGCGGATGATGTTGGGTGATGGGATTGCCACGCTGCCCTGCGGATTTACCGCAGAGGTTGGTGAATCCCCATGGATCCAACAGTAAGTGTGATGAAGTCCTTAATCTCATGCAGATGATGTTGGGTGATGGGATTGCCATGCTGCCCTGTGGATTTACCACAGAGGTTGGTGAATCCCCATGGATCCAACAGCAAGTGTGATGAAGTCCTTAATCTCATGCGCATGATGTTGGGTGACGGGATTGCCACGCTGCCCTGCGGATTTACCACAGAGGTTGGTGAATCCCCATGGATCCAACAGTAAGTGTGATGAAGTCCTTAATCTCATGCGCATGATGTTGGGTGACGGGATTGCTACGCTGCCCTGCGGATGTACCACAGAGGTTGGTGAATCCCCATGGATCCAACAGTAAATGTGATGAAGTCCTTAATCTCATGCGCATGATGTTGGGTGACGGGATTGCCACGCTGCCCTGTGGATTTACCACAGAGGTTGGTGAATCCCCATGGATCCAACAGTAAGTGTGATGAAGTCCTTAATCTCATGCGCATGATGTTGGGTGACGGGATTGCCACACTGCCCTGTGGATTTACCACAGAGGTTGGTGAATCCCCATGGATCCAACAGTAAGTGTGATGAAGTTTTTAATCTCATGCGGATGATGTTGGATGACAGGATTGCCACGCTGCCCTGCGGATTTACCACAGAGGTTGGTGAATCCCCATGGATCCAACAGTAAGTGTGATGAAGTCCTTAATCTCATATTCTGTCTGCTATATCACATTGATGGCACTATAATTCTTAATATTACTGAAAAACAATCCAATTCAAGGCATTCCAGTCTAGATCTTCTATTATCATTGTAACATTGGCAGAGCTGCATAATTGTCATTATGACTAAAAATGCTATCCGCACACAAACAGACACACATGAGACTACCTTCACATCTTGGCATGCCCTGACTAGAGAAAAGGTGCCTGGAGTGACCCCTCAGAGGTCTGCCACAACTTGCTTGTTCCAAAGCACTCTACGGGTGGAGGCATGTTGTAGGGTGCCATTTCTCAGTATCTCAGACTCCAGCACCTGAGAAATGCTTCAGTCAGGACCCTGCCAGGCTCAGAAGACAGACTTTGGAAATTATTACCAGTCATTCGTGGTCATAAATGTGAATTTTCCAAGAGAATATCTTGTAAATATAGCTATGATATCTTAACTACTAAATAGGATACCTGTTTCTGTTTTTTGCTTTAGCTGTTAGTGTCCTCAACGTACAGTCAACATTAAGATGACCCTGAGACAGAGGGCCCTTCCTTATACAGCCATATAACCCAGAATATCAAGGCAGAAAATCCCACAATATCTACTTTGAACTGGGTTATCTGAGTCCACACTGCCATATATTCCAGTTCAAGGCAGATAATGTGGGATTTTATTCAGCTGTGTGGAAGGGTCCAGAGGCAGTGGTAACTGGCAGCTCCTGTGTCAATGACATAATGGATCTATGTTGGGAAATGAGCTATCTAAACTACTAAATTAGGTGTAGGGATTAGAATCAGCACCTTGGATAGCACTGTTACACTTGTGTCTAAAATTAGAGCAGATTCACTTCTCTCTCTGATACATAACCAAACAGCCACCACTGACTCAAGGTGGGAAAAACAATTAAATGAAATGTCAACTGTTAAGAATGAATGAATGAGCAAACAGACAAAATTAGCAGAATGAACATAGCTACTCTTTTAGCCTATATAAATATGACATGCACTTCATAATCCTAAACATTGGCCATGGTGGAGTTCAACAACACCTATCAGGGCACATGTTCTCCATCCTAGTCATAATGTTACCGTGTAAACATCGATCAATTAATGACTCAGTTTAGGAGAGGAAAACAACTTCTTCCTAGAGTTCCCAATGAATCTAATAGCATTCTGGTTGCACATTGTGCAATGGGATCCATGGCATAATAATAATAATAATAATGATAACAACAACAGCAACAACAATCTACATGACAGATCCCAAGTTTAGGCTCTGCAAGGAAGTAGATAAAACAATAGCTCACATCCTCAGCTGCTGCAAGAAGATCGCATAGACAGACTACAAGCAGAGGTATAACACCATTGCTCAGATTATTCATTGGATTGTCGATGTTGCAATCCCAGGCGACAGCAGGGTTGAAGAGAAACAACTGGAAAAGCTGTCACAATATAAGGTTTTGAAGATCGAACTGTAAAGACTCTGGCACAAGCCAGTAAAGGTGGTCCTTGGCTTGCACTTAAACACAATCGACGCTGACAAAATTACCATCTGCCAGCTGCAGAAGGCCATCTTACTAGGATCTGCAAGCATTATTCGCCAATACATTACACAGTCCTAGACACTTGAGAAGTATCCGACGTGCGATCCAATACAACAGCCAGCAGAGTGATCTTTTTTTGCTGTGGACTCATCTTGTTGTTTTTCAAATAATAATAATAATAATAATAATAATAACAACAACAACAACATAATGCTATTTATAGACCATCCTCTCTCCCTAAAGGGACTCAGGGTGGTTTGCACACAAAAGAAGGCAAACAATTCAATGCCCTAAGTAAGTACAAAAACATCAAGATACAGAGTAGTGCACAATAATACCAGTAACTTATAACAAAAGAATTAAGCATTGAAATGAAAACAGAATAAAAATAACCCAATAGGACATAATAACACTGATAGCACGAATTAACATTAAGACATACGCCCTATAAGACACTTAAAATACATTGGATATGGTTATCACAACAGCCACACCATTGGCTCCACTTACACAGTGATGCAAAAACATGTCTTGGTCCTCTCCTGAGAATATAAACATTGTAGAGTTTTCCAATTTACCTTCATGAGATCATAAGTCATTTTATGATGATATAAATACTAGGGGTGTTTATCTCCGGTTATAAATTATTTGATATCGGGTTTTTTTCGTTTTTATTTTTTAATTTCATAGTTTTTTGACCCAAGATGCCCAATCAGGAAGTGGAATATCTTCACCAAACCTGGGGGCCGGGATTTTCTTTATTTTTTGTATTAGTTCGTATTGTGCCCCCTCAGTTCCCTTCTCCTCTCACCATAAGAGAGCTTCTTACAAAAGGAATATAAATCTCCCCAAAAAGGGCTTCTGAGGCTCACTTACACAGACGCAGCAGGCTCCTGCAGCCAGAAAACAGTAGCAGACCCAAGCAATGGATGCCAGATAGAATGGATCCGTGATCATGTGGAACACACTGCCCGCCGGCATCCGTGCCACCCAGGGCCTCCTCCCGTTCAGGAGAGCAGTTAAAACATTGCTGTTCCAACAAGCCTTCGGAGTTAGCTAGACTGTAGCTCGCACCGCCTAGCTGTCAGCCCACTGCGACTCCATTTGTTGCTTCAACTGTTCTAATTGTAATTCCATCTTAATGGTATTACTGTGGCTTATGAGTTATCTGACAATTGTATTTTACGAACTGTTGTAAGTCGCCTCGAGCCGTGGGGGGGGGGGGGAGCGACAGACAAATGCGAAATAATAAATAAATAAATAAGTAAGGAAGCCTCAGAAGCAATTTCTTGGGGAGATTTATATTCCTTTTATAAGAAGCTGTGTGGTATCTGTGCATTTCATTTGCATTGCTTGATTATTTCTTGATATACCTTGCTCCTATCATGTTAGTGGGCTGAGTGAGTGCATGGAAGGAAAGGAGGGGTGGATGGCAAGCCAGCTGGCACAAAGAAAAATAACGAATATTTTTTATTAATAACGTTTTAATCACGAAATTTATTTTAAAAAATTGTAAGTATTTCAATTACTAATAACCCCCCCCCATTTGTAGTTTAGAACCATTTTTTATCAACCACCCCTAATAAATACTCAATATGATGCAAGCCTACATTTGGATACTGATTAATTCTAGAATTTACTTGAACCAGCTTTGTTAATCTGCAAATTATTAGAATCCATTGTTGAATGGTAATGCAACCCGCAAATTATGTTGGCTCAATGGCAGAACTACCTGGATTTGTGCCCTCTCTCCCTTCTTCCTCAGGGATGCTCGGGGAATCATTTTTAGCACTGCAAGAATTTCATAAGAACTATTACATCAAAAAATAGAACTTGCCAGAGGCAACACATTCAGTTGTATAGCTAACTAGGGATTTGATCCTGGGCTTCAGGCATAAATGGCTGTTTTCCATAATACACCTTTTCTACCTGAAATAATCCCAGTGCTTGAAAATCTGTTTGTCCTAATATATGTAGTATAGATCTTAAATGTTTCTTCCATTCTGATTTGACTGAGCAAGTTGTAGGCCTGCTGTCATCTATGCGCACCTTGTGTGGTCTCTCCTTGTTTTGACAAATTTTCTTTTTTAAGTTCAAAAGATTTTACTTTAAAATGCATAAAAAGTTAAACCAACCCTAAACTATATGAAAGAGCAGACAATATAATACATTACTTTTTCGCATAAGGGTATAAGTTCATCTTCAAAGAGGTCTCGGGGTAATTTTCCAATGAATATTTCACAGCCTCGTTCTGGTGGTGGTCCATCCCAACCTGGTGGTGGCCCTCCATATTTTCTTTGTCCATTTTCCTGAGTGAAGAGAAGAAATGTTGTTTAAAAATCGCAAATAAAATGTATGTCTCTTTTGCCATGATATGAGGTTGTTTTTGCCTGGTCATAATAATAATAATAATAATCATCATCATCATCTTTATTTGCACCCCACCACCATCTCCCCAACAGGAACTCGGGGTGGCTTACATGAGGCCGAGCCCAACAACACAACAACAAAGTAACATTATAGTCAATTACATAGAACATAGGCTACAAAATGCTACAACCAATAGACAATTACAATAAATTAAAACCATTCATGACACAATAACAACCAACCACAATTTTATAGGGCTGTGTAAGAACTTTCAGAATACATTTTTGAATTAGATGTATTTTAGTATTTACATTTTCAAAATGCTGAGATGCAATTCTACATACACAGGAAAAAATGTATGGGAAAATGCACACACACACACACAAATGTATATATAGGAAAGTTATACAAAGAAGACTTACTTAAAGGAAAACTGTAGAAATAAATATATCAGGACAATTGTAAATACGGTGGAGTCTCGCGTATCCAACATAAACGGGCCGGCAGAACGTTGGATAAGCAAAAATGTTGGATAATAAGGAGGGATTACGGAAAAGCCTATTAAATGTCAAATTACATTACGATTTTACAAAATAAGCACCAAAGTATCATGTTTTACAACAAATCGACAGAAAAAGCAGTTCAATATTACTACATAGCAATGTTATGTAGTAATTACTGTGTTTACACATTTAGAACCAAAACATCGCAGTGTATTGAAACAGGTGGGAGGAGACTGTGTTGGATAGTACATAACGTTGGATGAGTGACAGTTGGATAAGCGAGACTGTACTGTAGTTTACAAAAACAAAAAATTGTGAATTGGGAAATTTTATCCCAAACACAGGGCTTGTCATAGGTCCTGGATCTTTAGTTATGGTGTAAGAGACCTCGGCAAACATTGCTTGCAACGTGATTGTATGACAAACAACACTGGCCTCTACTCCACAACCATTATAGATCCAGGAGCCCTCCAACTTTCTCATGCTGGCAACCCTAGACAAATGAGAATAGCAAATGGACACAGAGATGTTCATCTTTACACTTGTTGAGGTTGTTGTTATCTTTTCTTCAACTGATTCTACTACACAACGCACAGTGATCAAACCGAATACTTTACTGTAGAATTTGCAGTTTATGTGAACACCACCTGCATCAGACAGATTGCAGATGGATAGTCCATATAACTGGGGATGATGCATTTTTTTATAACAACAGTTTCACCAGATGTTAAATATCCATGGCCCATAGACCTATACCAGTGGTTCCCAAACTTTTTTGGCCTACCACCCCCTTTCCAGAAAAAAATTTACTCACCGCCCCATAGAAATTAATTTTTAAAACTTTTTAATAGCAATTAAACAGACGTAAAATATAATAAAGTTGTAAATTAGAAACATTGAAGCATGAAATTATGAAACTATTTATTATTATTTTTGAATAGAAAGGGAATTCAAAAAAAGTTAAAACATTCGAAATCACCTTAATGAGAAGGATGAACCTGGCATGCTGCTACCAATCTAGTAATCCTCGGCTCTATTTTCGTCAGCAGTAATCTCAAATCATCGCGATCGACTATTTTGCAATCGGTTTCTTTTTTTGTTAATAAATTGGTTACTGCACTGAATCCATGTTCCCCTAAATATGTTGAAGGACGTTATTCTTGTTATAAGACTCAACCAATTGGAAGGGAACCCCAAAGGTATTATTATTATCCCTTGCTTGGTGAGAGGAGGATGCAGGAGGAGGGAAGAAGAGAGAGAGAGATGGATGGTAGCCTGTCACCTGGCTCACGTCACCGCCCCCACCACCTTACAGGGGTTCAGCACCCCCCAAATTCTCCTGGCCCTTTCAGCACCCCTCTAGATCACCCCACTGCCCACCAGGAGGTGGTAACGCCCACTTTGGGACGCACTGACCTATACCGTAAGGAGGCTTCTTGTACAGTTCTGAAATGCACACTGAGAGCGGGGGAGATCATTTACACAGGACAAAGTTTGTTGCAAAAGCCATTGAAACAAATCCTAAGCCACGTCTTTTACCTTCAAATTTGTAGTCCGAAAACTGTAGCCATGTGGCAGGGAAATTCCTACCTGGTGCAATTTATATCCCGTGCGCTGACTTATTGTGCGGAGGGCAGCTTCTTTCTGCGTGCCGGCCAATCCATCCCCGGATTTTTGATTTGATTCCATTGAGAGTGATTATCACCAAAAAATCAGGTTAATTAGAGGTGCTCACTGCAATCAAATTTAAGATAAATTACGTAAATTAATGTTTCCATCCAGGACAGCTCTGTAATATCAGTGAGGATACTGTACATGAATCACTCAAAGTAATTAGGAAATAAAACCAGAAGACCCAACACAGCAACAAAGAAGTCAAGCAAAAAACACCACAGGAGTCCAGTGAATTCTTCAGCAAGAAATTATTAGGAAACCATACTCCAAAGAAAAATATAAAGGTTGTGCCTGGGAAATGTATAGTTTTGGGTGCTATTCTGTTCATTGCTGTTTTTATTTATTTAGGGGTAGTTTTAAAAAATATTTAAGTTCAGTAAATGAATGTCAGAATCTAGGTGTGAATAATGGTCCTCAGCTATATTGATATTGCCCAAAGTTAGTAACCAGATGAACTGCATTTTTTTTATCATTTGTTAAACACTTGTTTGCAAAGTATGATATTAGATCAGTGATACAAACAGCACTCAAGATAAATCAGTTTTCAGTCATTATGATGATTTTGTTTTGAGAATAACATTCTGGACAAGTGTACTTAGCCCTTCACATTTGGGGATTCAACTTTTGCAGATTTCATTATTTGTGAGTTTACACAATATATCACTATGTCACACAGTTTTTTCCTCAGTTATAAATGTCATTTCCTAATTCTATCCTAAAAATGTGGAAAACGTTTATTAAACTGCATTTTTTCCTTTAGAGTCTCAACCCATTCAACATAGTTTGTGGCAGTCACAAAAATGAAGTATCTAGAGCAGCGTTTCTGAGCCTGGGGGTCGGGACCCCTGGAGGGGTCACGAGGGGGTGTCAGATGGGTCTGTTGGTCTTGGGGTTCTGTGTGGGAACTTTAGCCCAATTCTATTGTTAGTTGGGTTCGGAATGCTCTTTGATTGTAGGTGAACTATAAATCCCAATAACTACAACTTCCAAACATCAAGGTTTATTTCCCCCCAAATGCACCAATGTTCACATTTGGGCATATTGAGTATTTATGCCAAGTTTGGTCCAGATCCATCATTGTTTAAGTCCACAGTGCTCTCTGGATGTAGGTGACCTACAACTCCAAAACTCAAGGTCAATACCCACCAGTGCCCTTCCAGTCTTTTCTGTGTGCTAAGATTGGTTCAATTCCATACTTGGTGGAGTTCAGAATGCTCTTTAACTGTAGGTTAACTTTAAATCCCAGTAACTACAACTCCCAAATGACAAAATCAATCCCCCCACCAAGCCCACCAGTATACAAATTTGGACGTATGGGGTATTTGTGCCAAATTTGGTGCAGTGAATGAAAATACATTCCTCATATCATATATTTACATTACGATTAATCACAGTAGCAAAATTACAGTTATAAAGTAGAAACAAAAATAATGTCATGGTTGGGGGTCACCACAACATGAGGAACTGTATTAAGGGGTCACGGCATAAGGAAGATTGAGAACCACTGATCTAGAGCAGGGCTGTCCAACTTCTTCGGGCCAAGGTGGCTGATCACCTTGGGGGCCGGAGCGGAGGGCGTGGCCGCTCACGGGGGCGTGGCTACAGCGGGGGCATGGCCCCTCGCGAGGGAGGGGCCGCTCCTGGCGCGCATGCCCAGCGTCCTGCGCGGGCCGCCCCGTTTCGGCAGGGTGACGTCAGGCGCCACGCCTGGCGTCACCCAGCCCCGCCGAAAAGGGGCAAGTCGCGCAAGATACCAGGCTTGCGTGCCAGGGCCGGGATCGGCGAGCCACCCTCCGCCGTGTCCCTAGCTCTTGCAGCGCCGCGCCTGAAGGAAGGTAAGCTCCGGGCTTACCTTCCTTCAGCGCGGCCAGTACAAGAGCTAGGAAGCGCCCGGAGGGCGGCTCGCCGATCCCGCCTGGCGCGCAAGGCCCGCGAGCGACCCTGCGCGAGCGAGGAACAGGCGGGGAAGTCCACCCCGAGGGCATCTGACGTGGCTTCTCTCCGCCTCCTCTTCAATCGCACCGCCCCCGCCCCTCCTCGCACCGCCCCCCCCCAGGACGAATTTTTTTGGAATTTTTTTTCAAAAAAAATAAAAAATAAAAACTGATGTCTTGCAGAGGGTTAGGGGGCCGTAGGGAAGGGGCTCAGGGGCCGTGTACGGCCCCCGGGCTGCCTGTTGGGCAGCCCTGATCTAGAGCATAACAACTACTTTGAAAGTAAGAACCACAAATCAAACCATGAACAGAAAATATTTCAAATTTTGTTATATAGCGTATTCCCTTTAGGAATATCTATGGACCTCTTCACATTGGACATATTTGCCCTGTTTTGCTGCTTTTATTTATTTATTATCTTGGTGACCCGGCAGTGCCTGGGTTATTTGAGGAAGGCATTGTGTGCCAAGGTTGGTTCCTATTAGATGTGTATGTGGCTTGCATATGCTGTAAACCGTCCTGAGCAAAATGAAAAGGATGGTATACAAATCGAAATAATAAATAAATTAACTATAAAGACCAGGATTCCATAGGTGGTTGCCATGGCGGATAAAGTGGAACCATAGTGTGATAACACTATGTAACATGATTTTGTTCCTGGGTTATCAATGTCATTTTGTAATTGGTTTTATTAAAAAATGGGAAAAATGTGTTGTTGTTTTTGAATTTTTTTATTTTAATACAAAATAGCATATATATAATCAGAAAAAAACACAACAGTTAGAAATAAGTAACAGCAAGAAAAGAGAGGGAACAATAATCACATATAGGAAAGTAGGAAAACTAGAAAGAGAAGAAGAGGGGAAAAAATTAAAAGAGAAAAATTTGTTAAACTGCTAAAACTTTGTTTTCAGAGGAGATCCTGCAGCACATTTTGCTATAGTTTTTCAATGAATCTCCCAGAGACTCTCAACCAATTCAACATAGTTTGTGACTGCCACAAAAACAAAGTTTCCAGAGTATAACAACTACTTTCAATGTAAGTACCACACAATTAAACAAGAAATAACATTTTCAAACCAGGGGGAGATTTTTTCCCCAAATGGTGTAACATAGTGTAATTGTGTCATGCGACAAGTCTCAGAGCCTGATGTTGCCTAGCTTCAGATAAAATTGGGTCTATTCATGGTTGGTATTGCGGCAGACCACATATGTATTGGATGAAGGTCAAAGCAAAGGTCAGGAAATTTTCTCTCTTTTGGCTTTTCATTTAGTTTTGTCTCCTATTGACACTGATGGAAAGGCAATTGATGACCCCAGCTCCACAGTCATGTACTCGCTCACCATTTCTGGGAGCATACCAGTGGACCAAGGCATTTTTGCACCCAGGGGATCAAAAGCCTTCCCCATTCTATTGTGAAAGACTGACGATAGGCTGCAGAACTGCTGGATGTTTCATTCTTGTTTGCTATGAATATTTTCAGAAATTCTGTTATTCCATATTTATCTCACTTTTGTAAGTCAGCATCTGTTAAGCCAAGGGAGCCAACACTGTCTGCAGCATTTTCACAGGATGAATATTACTGCTATCAGATCGCTTGAAAGATATTATTTCCTAGTACTCCGATTAGTTTGAACGGACTCTGCAGAGTTTACAATAAGAAAGGACTCCCATTGGCTAGTTAAAATTGGAGTGTCTTTTCTCTCTCCCTTGAAAGCTGTTTCAATGGGTCTGCCTTCAGTATTGATTTTTATTGTTTACCTTTTTAATATAATTTTAGTGTGCGCGCAATCCTTTCATGCAAAAAAAAGTAACAAAAGCAAATCCCAATAGAATGGAAATTGTCTTTGTCTAGGCATACATTCAATTCAGTCTGCTGGAAATCTATCTCTGAGCTGTAATCATCAGTGGAAGGCAGACAATACACACAAATGAGTCTAAATTATAGCATATTTTAGGAGTGAGAAGCCCATTTCTCAAAATAGCGAAAGTATATTTTTTTCTAAAGTAAAATGGAGATGAACATTGCTCTCAGCATGTGAAAATGCACATTTCCTTTGAGAAAATATGAAAGTAAGAATGAGCTTCCACCTAATTAACCACATTCGATATTTCTGCATGAGATATTGTTCGGTCATGACTGAATCAAATGTTTCAGAGAACAAGATTCTCAAACCCTCAATATATCTAATGAAGATATTGTCAGTTCTCTGTATCCACTAAGCATGAGAAAAATGAAACGGAAATTAAAAGGATTCGTAAGAGATTCGTATGTAATGGGACTTTTGAGCTTTTACGGATCGCTGCCGCGAACCCGGAAGTAGACTTTTTTTTACGGTCCTTGAGGCCAACCATTTGCGTTATGATCGTAATAAATTTTTAATTATTGTACTACGTACTCACTTCTCCCTGTCTTCTCCCCCTCATTTCCTTCCCGCCTTCATTCAGCTTCTTCTTTTTCCCGCATTTCTATGGGGAACTGGAAGTGACGCTGCTGCTAGGTAGGCAATGCATTATGGAAAGTGTAGTCCTCCACGCTTCCCCCCCTCCTTCTCTTCCCCGTTGCTCTGCTGCCATGCCCCATCGCAGGGGCCAGCTTCACACACACACACACACACACGCTTCTCCTCCTCTCTCTCCCTGCGCTCTCTCAGATGCTTCTCCCCCCCTCCTTCTCTTCCCCGTTGCTCTGCTGCCATGCCCCATCGCAGGGGCCAGCTTCACACACACACACACACATGCGCGCGCGCTTCTCCTCCTCTCTCTCCCTGCGCTCTCTCAGATGCTTCTCTTCCCCATTGCTCTGCCTTGCCCCATCGCAGGGGCCAACTTCAGCCCTCCAGGTACGTGTTTTGGACTTCAACTCCCACCATTCCTCACAGCCTCAGGCCTCTTCCTTTTCCTCTCAGCCTGGGCAAACTTGGGCCCTCACTCCCTCAGGATCGGGGTGAGAGAGAGGCAGCGAGGAGCGAGGGGGGGCCTCCTCCTCCTTTTTTGCTGCTTCCAAGAATAGAATACCCCCCTCCCTCCCTCCTTCCCTCCCTCCTTCCTATTTGGAGAGTCCCATCTAGAATTCAGTGTGGTTTATTCAAGATTTGGCCTACAACTCCCAGAAATCCCAGCCAATTTACCAGCTGTTAGGATTTCTGGGAGTTGTAGGCCAAAACCATCTGGAATGCGCATGCTCTGGCATACGAAATACTAACAAATTTCGTTAGTACTTAAGTTACATTTTAGAAATTTTTGGAATTTTTTTTGTAAGTCTTTCTTTTACTAATCAAAAAAAAATCCCCCCCCCCCTATTTGATTTTAGAATCGCCATTTTTGGGTTCTAAAACATGCCTAGTATCCACCCATTCCTTGAAGTGTGTGTGTATGTTAAATCCAACAAACAAACTGTGATTTTGCCATTTTATACAAGGGACCCTATTTTATTACTTCCATATAATGGAATTTGAGAATTCACAGATTTTGGTATCCATGGAGCGTCCTGGAACCAAACCCTAGCGCATACCAAGGGCCCATTGTATTATTTCTTCCACACATCTTTTAGTCTGTGTTTTGTCCAAGGAATTCAGGCTATACTTTCTCCCAACACTACCTTCACAATGATCACATGAAGCCGGTTAGACAGGGCAACTGACTTTTGTTTATATAATGAATTTCATGAATGGGCATTTTAATCTGCCTGTGCTTCCTGGTCTAAATCAATCATTGTTCATGGTCTCTTTGGGTACACACTACCCAAATGAAAAATAAAACATTTCCCATGCAAACAATTGAAAATATGTTCCTTAATATTCAGCGTATTCCCCTTGCTTTGTTATGGTTTGGATGAAGATGCAATGGGATGCCTTCCCCCTGTTCCCACCTGTGGGACCACAGTTAGATGATCCTTAGCTGTCCTCCACCTTCCCTTAGCTACTAAAGAGCTCCAGGGTACATACTATTTCATGAAAAAGATCGATTTCTGTAGTGAATATGGCCTCTGTCAACAGCTAGATGCAGGGCCGTAGCCAGGATTTTGATTCGGGGGGGGGCTGAGTTTGGTTCGGGGGGCTGAGACTGGGTGGGAGAGGGTCTAACCTAGCAAACCTTTTGTATTGTTATCCCAATAACCCCATGAATGTGGCATATAATGAGTATGGTGATCAGATCATGATATGAATAAACATAACAGTTTAAATAATGTACCAGTAAGGCCTTCTCGCAGACCACACTGAGAATTGGGGGGGGGGCTGAAGCCCCCTAAGCCCCCCCTGGCTACATGCCTGGCTAGATGGGTTTAAGGACCTCATCACATAGAGGTCCGGAAACTGGGTACAGCAGGTGCATTCGTTGGGCAGTGGGGAACATCTGGTGGACAGCTGGGAACCTATCAACTTGCATAGCCTACATCACCTCCTTACCCATCCAATGTGGGGAAGTGTTGCCGCCTAGTTTTTCTCTGCACTTTTCCCATTCTTCTTTATGAGAACACAGGAAAGCTCCATCATAGGATGTTTTCAACACAGAGCCAGGGTGGAACCCCACCAGAAGCAGCTCTGCGTCATGTGATGGGCTCCGTCTGGCTCCATCCTGGTTCCATGTAGAAAACGTCCTATGATGGAGCCCAGAACTAGTGTGATGAGGTTGTTAGATAATTTGCCAAAATCATAACCAAATGTTAACAGCCAGACAAGAAATGATTCATTTGCATTTCTCAACTTTGGTAGATACAAAGCTTGGTAGTTCAGGGTGGAAATGGAGTGAAGGAGTGAACTTTTCCATGTTAAGACTTACTTCCACAGTTCTCACAGGTTTGGGATGGGAGATGGGCCACACTTAAGACTTTTTTTCTTTATTCCCTTCCATCTTTCATCAGCCTCAACCTACAGGGTCGAGCCTTAGCCCAAGAACCTTGCTTAGCTGAACACAAATAATTTTATGGCCAGATGGGTGGAATTTAGTTGTTTGGGGGCTCTGTTCTTCCATTGGATGTCAGAGGTTAACCATCTCATCATACCTCCGGAGGCTGGTGGGCAGTGGCAGTGGTGCTCCGCTTCACTGCGGGGCACTGGGAATCTGGTGCCTCATGCCCCGCATCACCTGTATCCTAAGGAGGGCAATCACAGGGGGAGTGTGAGGATGCACCATGCATGCAGGTTCCCCCATAGACTGTATGGCAACACAGAAGCTCTCCCATGTTGTCATGTCAGTTACATGGACCAGCTCCACCCTGCTTCACCCAGGAAGCCGGCATGATGTCATGTGATTGGAGCCAGCTGGCTCCATGGGTGACCTGGACTAAAATCAGTGCATGCCGCAGATTTTAGCTCAATGTGGTGAGGTTGTAACAAAAGTCCCTACTGTGGACTATCTGTTGTATCACTTAACACTAATACAACTGATCTTGTAACAGAAATTACTATTGGTGTTTGAAACCAAATGAAATCTTGGGGAGGCTTGAAATTGCAACACTACCAAAATAATTCCACCCAACGGAGTGAATAAAGCATGCCATGTTTTCTAAAAGTGTGCAATTAATTCTGCATTAACAGTTTTGTTTTTTAAAATAATTAATTACAGTATTACCCACATGCCTGCAGGGCATATAGCCAGGGTTTCACCTACCCAGATTCAACAAAGTTGAATTTTCTAGTCCTCCAGTGTGACTGGCAAAAGTCATTCATTTCAATAGTGTTTGCTACTACCCACAGTTTCCTGCTTCTATAGCAAGTTCAGGAACATATCCCACACAGATATTGGGAATATATATACATCATCCCACTGACCCCCCCTTAAGGCGGAGCGGACAGCTGACCAGGGACCTCAGCTATTTAAGGCACTGGAGACCCAAAGGAGCAGCTCTCCATTGAGGCCGCAGCAAGTGACTCAAGATCTGTGCCCCCCCCCCCCCCCTGATCAACTCGACCCCCAAGTGTATGCTGAGCTGGTCGAGGAGTACACTAAACTCATGGACCATGTCACAGAGTTCGGGAATAGATTCGGTGACCTATTAGGGATACAGGGGATCCCTACACCACAGGTCCCAATCCCAAACCGAACACCTGAGAGCTTGGATAACCCCCTGCCGGAACCCTTTAAAGACCAAGACTTTTTGACCAATCCTGGGACTTCCCAACCAGAGCCTTGGAGCTGGACCAGGAGAGGCCTGTCCCTAATGCTGGAGGCGAGCCAAGGACAGTCCCCAGTATCAAAGACGAATCGACCATGATGGGCGACAATGCCCCAAAGATGGCGGAGGCGTCCGGAGGAGCTACAGCAGAATCCAACTGGACACAGAGCCCTGTTGACCAGGACGATCCCCAGACCAACCGCTCACTTTTTGTGGAGGAGCCACCCAGGAGCCTCGGAGGTCCTCCGACGAGTCCTGGAAGCCCGCCAGCATCTGCAGGTTCACTGCCGGCCTTCTTTGACATTTCAGCCATTCTGCCCCCCCCCCGGATGCCTGCTTGCATCGGCGCCGCGCTGGGAGAAACTGGGGGGGCCTGCTCGAAGAGGAGGGGCCCAACATGGCGTGTGGCCTTGAGGATGCCCAGCCAGGCCATGTGCTTAGCTGCTGGGAAGAAATGGGACCCGGAAGCAGTCGGCCACCGGAAGTCCCGCCCTTGGAGGACCCCGCTCCTAGCAACGCCCCCGCTCCTAGCAACGCCCCCGCTCCTAGCAACGCCCCCGCTCGGAAACAGCAGAGCTCCCGGAAGAGGAGGAGGCGGCGCCGGAAGCGGAAGGAAGGTGACTGTGCCACCACCCACACCATGGACCGGGCCCCCTGTGGACTCGCTGGAGGAAGGGTGGCCCATGCCGTAGGCGGTGAGACCCCGGAGGTCCTTTCCAACTAGGACATTCTGGAGCTCCTGCTATAGGCAGTCGAAGCTCCAAGGGACACACCTGGCCATCATGAAGGACGAAAAGGTCACCTTGTGGGCGGGTCGGAACTTCCAACACAGGGAGCTGGCGGGCTCCGCTCCCTACCTGCGCCTGAGTGCCAGCGATTCTGCTGGGTCCTCCTTGCCTGCCCTCTTTTGATGGCGGGACGGGGCCTTAGTGGACTACCGCTGCCTAGCTTTTTACCCTACCCCCTCCCTTCCCCCTACCCTTCTGTTCTTTCCCCCATTGTTGTTGTGTTACTTAAACTGCTGTAAACCGCTCCGAGCCTTCGGGGAGTGGCGGTATACAAGTTTGAAGTAATAAATAAATAAATAAATCATTAATTTAGAGCAAGATCACAACCCCATTCAGTAGTCTTGGGAACTGGGTTGCTGTGAGTTTTCCGGGCTGTATGGCCATGTTCCAAAAGCATTATCTCCTGACATTGTGCCCACATTTATGGCAGCCATCCTCACAGGTTGTGACCTTAGAACATCTGAGGATGGCTGCCATCAATGTGGGTGAAACATCAGGAGAGAATGCTTCTGGAACATGGCCAGACAGCCCAGAAAACTCACAGCAAGCCAGTGATTCCAGCCATGAAAGCCTTCGACAAAACAGTCTTAGGAACCTTTACCCTTTCCACCGGACCCTAACAGGTCTTGGTTATGAAGAGACGAAAAACCCTTAGAACATTTCTTCCTCACACCTGTTGCGTTTAATCTTTGTAACACTGAATTATGGCTCTGATCTCAGGATCCATTCAATTGGTGCCGACCTTCAATTGGCCTGCGCCATCATGTCTGAATAATAATATCAGCAATGCCAGAATGACAATCTGGGCTTGAATGTTGTACGTGGATTTCAGTGGTTGTTTCTCAGTAACTTTAATGATGTGTTTGAATCTGTCCCGCTCACTACTATGCCTTTCTCTTGCTTTCCCCCATCTGTTTTCAGACACATTTGTCTTTGCTGTTCAAAGATCAATGCACACTGCAAAGATAGAGATCGTGGAATTTCTTAATCTGATGGAAACACAGGTTTCTAGTGTGTTACCTTTCCCTCCAGCTGTGCTTTTGCTTCTGGAGGTTGCTTGTTAGCAGTGCTCCCTGGAAGCGTAGTTACTGTTTCCATGAATAAGATAAGAAAAGCGGTGTTTGTCTTCTACAGATCAATAGGCTCACTCATTTGAAAACAGTGATTTGCCAGGGACACTTGCAGAAAAGCCATACTGTATGGCAAAAAACAATATATTTGCAAACAAGGGGAAAGGGAGGGAAACTCCATATATGACTTGCATCCTTAAATTAACCAAATGTGGGACAAAAATGCTTGAACCTACAATTTCAGAATGCCTCATTTACTCGATTTCACAATAAGTAAACTTTCCCCCAATTCTTAAATGAGCTATACAATACTTATCAGTAATCTTATTTTGTTTTAAAGAGATATTACTTGTCCTGTGAATTTTTCCCAGATTGAGTCTAGGATTATACCTCTTGATCATGGGCTTTGCCATTTCCTTTATTTTTAGGAGAAGGCAAATGTCTACCATATATACAATATATACAACCGGACCTCCGTATCCATGGATTCTGCATACACAATCATCTAGGACTTGAAATATAATTCCAAACAGTATTCTCAAAGGTAACCTTGTTTTAGCCATTTTATATAATATATAATTTGCAACACAATTATATATTATGAGACTTAAGCATCCACAAATTTTCATATCCATGAGGGTTTATTGAACAAACTTCAGCGGATACAAAGAGTTCACTGTACTTACAATTCTATGAAATTGGATCATGGTCGTTGCCTATTCTCTCTCATCTGTTCCACTGTCTTGTCTTGGCTTTTCTTCACGAACGAAGATTCAGGAAGGACTCATCCCACACTTTCTACAAGCGCGTTGATGACTAAAAAGGCCAATCCGAGATAGGCAAGTCCGGTTGCAGAAAGCACAGCAGAAAGTCTCCTTGGGTGATGTTGTTTCCAAGTTGTGGTTCTTTCTGCATTGTTGTTTCTCTTCGAGACTCGTTCGGCTTGACTTCTCAAAAGAAGCCACAGCATCGTGAATAGTGCGTTTCCATGCCTCCCGATGTGAGGCCAGGGTGGACCATTGTTGGTGATCTATCTGGCCGAGCCTGAGATGCTGTTTCAGGGAGTCCTTATATCTCTTTTTTGGGGCGCCTCTCTTGCGCTGACCCGTGGCGAGTTCACCGTAGAGTAGTATCTTTGAGAGGCAGTAGTCCTCCATCCTAGAGACGTGCCTGCCCAGCGCAGCTGTGTTCTCAATAGCACGGCCTCAATGCTGGTGATCCCTGCTTGCTCAACATTCGTCACAAAGTCAGTCAAGTGTATATTTAGGATTGTGCAAAGACAGCACTGATGAAAGCATTCGAGGAGTTGTAGGTGTTGGTGATAGGTGACACATGTTTCAGACCCATATAGGAGAATAGATAGTACGATAGCTCTGTACACACTGATTTGGTGCTTTGCCTCAGGTGTTTGTTACTCCAGACTCTTTTGTGAAGCCTTCTGAATTCACTATATGACTTTACTAATCTGTGATCTATCTCTTTATCAATCTTGGCATCTGAAGAGATGATGCTTCCCTCAACGGACTTAAGCACAGATTTGCCTATGTTGATGTGGGGATGATGGTGTTCTTCCTGTGGTGCGGGCTGGTAGAGAAGTTCCGTTTTCTTCAGGCTGACTTCCAGCCCAAACAGTGGAGCTCCACTATACCACTTTAAAAAAATATTTCAATATGTCTAGAGATCACATCATTCTTTTCTTACAACAGCTCCATGGATTTCCTGTTTATTTTCAGACACATTTTACGGTGCTAATTACGACCTAGAAATCCCTACATGGCTTGGGTCTAGTTTATCTGAAGGATTGTATTTTCTCTGAATGTATGTACCCAGGTTTCTGGATCATCAGAGGAGACCTTTTCTCCATTACAACAACCTCAGAGGAACGTCTGATAGGAAAACAGAAGAAGGCCTTCTCCTTTGTGCCCATGTTCTAGAATTCCTTTCCTGGGGTGCATCTATTCTGTAGAAATAATGCAGATTGATATTACTTTGACTGCCATGGCTCATCCTATGAGCTCATGAAAGTTGTAATTTTACACAGACTTTAGCTTTCTCTGCCAAAGAGTGCACCAAACTACAACTTCCATGATTCCATAGCACCAGTGGTCCTCCACCTGTGTGTCCCCAGGTGTTTTGGCCTACAACTCCCAGAAATCTCAGGTGTTAGGATTTCTGGGAGTTGAAGGCCAAAATATCTGGAGACCCACAGGTTGGGAACCATTGCATTGCACTGAGCCAAAGCAATTAAAGTGGTGTCAAAGTGCATTAATTGTACAATGTAGATGCACTCCTAGAAAGGCTAGATTTTTTTTGTTTTTGTTTAGAATTGATCTTTAGGAATTGACTGGTTATGGGGAAAGGGTTTTTAATAAGTACTTTGTTGTCTGTATTTATTTATTTCTCTCTTTTTTTGCATTTTAATTGACTTGTTCTTAAATTGCTTTCAATTATTATATTTATTCCTGGATGTCTTTAGTGGTGTGAGTTTTTATATGCATCTATTTTAATATCTATAAGCTGCCTTAAATCCCAGGGCTGGGAAAGGTGTGATAAAAACCATTTTAAAATGACATTTTACTTGCTGCAAAGAGATCACTGGGGAAATTTGATTCTATGGCTTACTTGCTTTTTACTGATTGTCCATTATGTGGATCACAAAGATTTTTTGAATATTACTTTTCAATATTTTTTTTAAGATGGAGGAAAGCCATCCTTAAAAGTACCATATATGCTCAATTATAAGCCGACCTAAATATAAACTGAGGCACCTAATTTTACCACAAAAAAACTGGGAAAACATATTGAATATAAGCTGAGGGTGGGAAATGAAGCAGTTGCTGATACATTTCAAAATAAAAATAGATACCAATAAAATTACATTAATTGAGGCATCAGTGAGTTAAATGTTTTTGAATATTTACATAAAACTGTAATTTAAGATAAGACTGTCCAACTTTGATTAAATCATTATTGTAACTTTCTTCTATGTAAATGTGCTTATTTATCCTTCCAATAATAATAAAGTAATAAAACTAATAAATGTAATAAAATAAGATAATAGAAATGTAATAATAACAGTAATAGTAAAATAATAAATATAATAATAAATATAGAAAAACAATAAATGTAACAACAACAATAATAAAGTAAAACAATGTAAATGCAACAACAACAATAGCAATAATAATAAATGGAGAAAAATAATAAATGTAATAACAACAAGAATGAACAATAGGATTATGTCAAGTTATAATAAATTTTGGAGAAAATAATAAATGTAAGTTAGGACAAGAGGGGTGGGGTTCGGGGTTATCTGTTCAAGGATTGGCTCTTCGCCAGAGGGGAGGGGCTCGGGGAGTTTTTGGAGGGAAGGCTTCAGTACGGTTTTACTGCCTTGGATTAAGGACTCATAAAGCATTTCCTCAATACCCGAGTGAGTGTGATTATTGAGCGGCCTACCAACGCTCACATTAGACAGATTCATGGATACCAAGTGTATCGGTAGTTACTGAAAAGGACATTCAAGTGCCACCTCGGAGTTGGTTGAGGTAGGCAGGATTTCCCTGGGTACTGGTTGTGGGGGTCGGGAGCAGGTCAGGGTTTTGCCCTCCCTTCTGCTCGAGATCCCCGTGTACAACTGGTGGGCCACTGTGTGATACAGAATGCTGGACTAGATGGGCTGAGGCCCGATTCAGCATGGCTCTTCTTATGTTCTTATGTTCTTAACAACAACAGGGTAAAGTAATAAATAGCTTTGACTCGAGTATAAGCCGAGGGAGGCTTTTTCAGCCTAAAAAAAGTCCTGAAAAACTCAGCTTATACTCAAGTATACAGGGTAAGTAGATATTTATTTATTATTATTTATTTCCGGCATTTTACCCCGCTCTTCTCAACCCCCGAGGGGGGACTCAGAGCGGCTTCCAAAAAGGCACAATTTGATGCCAACACAGTAAAACACATAAAACACAGTATAAAACCCCCCAAAACATTACACATTAAAATACAATTACATCAACATATCATACACATTCATTTAAGTTAAAAAAAAATGCTGCCTTGTGCTAGTGTGCAAACGCCTGGTCCCATAGCCAGGCTTTTACTTTTTCCCTGAATGTCAGGAGGGATGGAATTGATCGTATGTCACTAGGAAGCGCATTCCACAGATGGGGAGCCACCACCGAGAAGGCCGTCTCCCTCGTCCCCACCAGCCGCATTTGAGAAGTCAGCGGGAGCGAGAGCAGGGCCTCCCCGGATGATCTTAAATTACGAGGTGGGATGTAGCGGCAGATGCGTTCGGACAAGTAAGATGGGCAAGTAAGATATATTCTTCTGAGTTGTGAAAAATTTAGTTTATAGTTAGGGGGGGGGGATTAATAGGATTTGTAATTAATATATCTTTGGGGTTTGCTATATTCATTTCTCACCTTTCTCAGATGCCCGTTTTATTATTGACACAGGGCTCTTATTAGTTCTAATGTTTTGATTCCATGAACCACACTGAGTTTTCTATGCTAAAATATTGTAATTAAATGAATTGTGAATATAATTTGTAATGAGAATGGGTTTTGAGGGGAATTTTGGAGTTACAAACGATGACAATTCAATGTGTTGTCAAAGGCTTTCATGGCCGGAATCACTGAGTTGCTGTGAGTTTTCCGGGCTATATGCCCATGTTCCAGAAGCAATCTGGAACATGGCCATACAACCCAGAAAACTCACAGTAACCCTATGACAATTCAAGTCAAAATAAAACAACTTTATCTCTGGCTATTCAAACAGACATTATTATTATTATTATTATCCTTCATTTTCTCAGGATCATGTATTCATATGTGTGATGATACACACTCTCATACCACTTGCAATTGTTTTGTATGAGTTTATTTATTTATTTATTTATTTATTTATTTATTTATTTATTATTCATTCTTGAATACCGCTCCTTCCAGCAGGCTTTAATATTTTTGCTTTTTGTCACTTTGAGTCTCTTGTAGAGAGAGAAAATACGTTAATAATAATAATAAAAATTTTCTTTCAGCTCTTGTACTCAACAGTACAATAAGCCTCATCCCTTCAACGATGACCCTGAGAAAATATCCCCATAAGTCAAGCTAGCAACAAAACTTAATTAGTAGAATGGACACATGAGTCTTACAGTTTATGGCATGCTACAACTATCACCATTATATCATTTTCCCAATCCAAACCAATACATTCTCTTGATTCCCCTATTCTAATGTTGCAAGGATAGCAATTGCTCTCACTTAGTTATCCTTAAATGTTCTAATGTGGGCAACTTCATTATTATGCTTACCGTATAATTTTGCACCCCTGAATGAAATTTTCCTTTAGTCCCCAAAATTTCTAGCATTGTAGTAATCTCAGCTAAGGATTTAGAGATACAATTTGTGCATCCCAATTTATGCAAAATTATCAAGGGAAACTGAATATGGAGAAGATAAAAGGCCGTAGTGTGAATGATTTCTGATGTCTCCCTCTCCACAATGTCAGAAACTTGCAGATTGAAGGAAAAATTCATTTGGAGAGGAAGAATTCTTATTTGGGAAGAAATGCCCCCTTTTGCTTCTCTCCAAAGCAATGCCCCTGATTTATTCAAGATTGCATTTCCTATTTTTGAACAAATCACACACATTCTTCCCAAAGGCTATTTTTGCTGCATTGAACTCTCCGGAATCCTTGGGTGGCTCTTTTTCTGAGGTTGAGGAAGTTGAACTGTCTCTGCTGGAAACCTCCAACAGCGGCAATTCATTTAATAGGTGGCAAGAGGATACAATGTAGGTATCCATACTGTACTTTTCTCATACTTTAATGCCAGTATGTTCCCAGGTGCACCGGGAATGTGGCGCAGCTGGCTAAGTGTCAGTTCCATAAGATCTCTCTGACCAGTAGGTCATGATTTCGAGGCCCACTCGGGTCAAGGTGGGTGCTCGACCTTTAAGTGTAGCCTGCTGTCAACCTTTGCAGCCCAAAAGACAGTTGGATCTGTAAAGTAGGTGAAGAAGGTACCACATTAAGTGGGGAGGCAAATTTTGACTGAATTACGAGGCCATTAACGAACTCCAGGAACGCTGAGGGATGCGGAAGAAACAACAAGGGACGCTGGAAATGCTGAGAGATTAGGAGTGTATCAGCTCCCCCTGGTGGCCAGAGTTTGCCTCTGTTCGTCTATATGTGTGTTTGTGAAACAGCAGGAATTGTCTGCTAAAGTAGTGTACCTGTAATCCGCTCTGAGTCCCCTTCAGGGGGAGAAGAGTGGAATATAAATAAAGTAAATAAATAAATATGTGTCCCACAGGAAATTCGAAATTGTAATTTGAGAAGGAAGAGCTCAGAAGTGTCTGTAGACAGGTGCTAGATCGCTCTAGTGAAGAATCCTAAGACCCACAACAGCATTTCATAGGTTGAAGCAATGGAATGGAATTGAATGGAATTATCACGTGGAATTATTGAATTATCTGTGTGGATATAATATTTATCATTTTAAAAACTTCGTTTGAAAACCAGAAATGAATTCAAGCCATTGTCCACAACATTTTTTGAAGATATATTTATTTGGTGTAACTGGCCCCTTCCACACAGCTGAATAAAAATCCCACATTATCTGCTTTGAACTGGGATATATGGCAGTGTGGACTCAGATAACCCAGTTCAAAGCAGAGATTGTGGGAACTTCTGCCTTGATATTCTGGGGTATAGGGCTATTTGGAAGAGCCCTTTGTCAACTAGAGAAATATGCTGTCAAGGTAATCAAAGCATGAGCCAAGAGGAGCCGCTTGTTTGCAAACCCGACATCTGTGCATGTAGATATACAATAAGAACAATATCTGTTGTAGAGAGTAGCTCTTTCGTAAGTGAACATTTAGACACATGTAATGATTAGCCTGCCTGAGCTGTGCTTTAACAAATCCAAAGTGAATTGGAGGAAGGAGCACCTCTTTTATCTCCTTCCCTTTTCTTCAGAAATGAAAGCTGCAGCTTATAAATGAAAACACGGCTCTTTGTCTCACAAGCGTTTGTATAACCTCGATGTAGTACCTGTATTTGATGTTTAACACTCTCCACGAAATGCAATAGCAGGGCAATCATGTAAACCGGTTATGCGGTAAGAAGGTGACTTTCGAGAAATTGTCACACAACCCTATCGATCTCAGCAGCTGTCGATCTCGAGAATGCTCCCTCTTCCGCTTTACAGCTCTCTCGGCTTATTTAATGTAGTAAAAATATTTCGTAAAGGCAAATAGGAAACCTCGATATCTGGCCTGTCAATTGCCTCTCTTCTTCAGATACAGTTATGATTCAGACCTTCTCTACGAACTCTAATAACAAACAGGAGGAAACATTTAAAATGCTGTACCAACTTTTTTGTTGAGTAAGAAAATCACCAAGAACTCACCTGAGCAATTTCAGAGACCACCACCTCGAAATGTTCTCCTTGATTATGCCAAATTTGCGACGTGTCAGTCTGGTTATTCCCTAATCATCATATCAAACTCCAAAGGTTCAGCAAACCCCAGGTTGGTTTACAGTTCTCTTGGTTAAACTTTAACTGGCCCTATCTCTCTGCACCACGCAGCCCTTTGACCAGATAGCTAGGTCACTGCAGCTCACTCTCTGTCTGCCCAAATGTTTACAAAATTTGCAAGGCAAGAGTCAACAGTGGGCCCGAATAAAATGTGCGTGAGGTGAGAAGGATATCATTTAGAAATTGGTCCCCTAGATTTGCTTTGAAAATATTGTTTGGAATACAAAATTTTAACCCAAACTAATTCACCTTATCACGCAACTGAACAAGGCACCAGATACCAACTTCAGAGCTTCGGAAAGTTCTAATTCCGGCAAGTGCTTTCCAAGGAACATCGTCACACATCTGTATGGTGCCTACATATTTTTAATGTCATGTTTTTAAGCATTCGATGTGCTTATTTATTTCTAGCGAGATGTCAATATTTCCATGCTCAGCAAGAGTCCGAAAATTAGACACAAGTATACAATTTTCAGATATTAGCCATTTAATTTTTACCATTGCTCTCCTCAATGTCCCCGTTCTTTTTGGAGTCCATTCCCCCTTGTTTACGCTTATTTATTTATTTACTTTATTTATTTATTTACTTTATTTATATTCCACTCTTCTCACTCCGAAGGGGACTCAGTACACATACTTGCAGACAATCCCTGCAGTTCAACATATAACATATGACATATAAACATGTGACATTTATCACAATACAGTACAGTACAGCAGTGTTCTTCAACCTTTTTTGAGCCGCGGCACATTTGTTATGTTGACAAAATCCTGGGGCACACCACCAACCAAAATGACATAAAATGACACTCAAACACAGTGATACATATAGTTAATATGTTTTATATGTATTTATACACTCAGTGTGAAACCTGGACCTGTTTTGATGAACACAACATAGATATCCTGGCAGGAATGGCAGAAAGACACTTACGAAGGTCTTGCTCAACAGCTGTCAGTCATGGGAAAACTTCGGCCCTCTGGGTGCTTTGGACTTCAACTCCCACCATTCCTAACAGCCTGAGGCCCTTTCCTGCTTGAGTGGCTGAGGGGGAAAAGAAAAAGGGCCTGAGGCTGCTAGGAATGGTGGGAGTTGGAGTCCAAAACACCTGGAAGGTCCAAGTTTGCCCATGACAGCTATCAATTCCATCGCCACATCTATCTTCAACCTCTGGTGGTTTGAATATATGTTACTATCTACGTGATTTTCTACCTTGTCACTATGATTATGGTGCAGCTTCTTTAAATCGCAAACTGACTGTGTTATTGTGAGGATCCCGGAACTGACATTGGATAACATCATGAGGATACACTTTGCCCACCCATACCCCGAATAACGAGCCAAATACAATAAAACACAGACAATGCAATTTGGGTCAAAATTGGGCAACATTTATTGTTACCTATTTAAATCCCCTCAACTAAACTCAGGGGGTGTCAGGAATCAATAATTCAACCTCCATCAATTTCCGGGTGAACACCGAGACTGGCCTGACTAACAACCAGATCCAGCCTCTAGAGGGAAATGAGTAAGAGGTCAATTCTCCCGAGCTTGAGAATAGCCTTTTACCATTCCAGGGCCATTAACTCTACCTCACCCAACAAACAGAACTTTAGTGTGACGATTTTAACCAACTGGCCCTCACCCCTGAAGGGAGTGCCTAAGGTGCACACCAATTAGGGAATTTCCCTACCAACCAACCGCCTCGCTATTTAAGCTAGCCTGCTTATCAAAGTAGCCCCTAACAATGGGGGGTAGGCAAAAACCCTCCCCGGCTTAAAAGCAGCAGTAAGAGGTAAAATTTCCATAGAGGAGCACTCCGTGAACTCGCTACTTCCTGGTTCGCAACTCCTTCGCTCTCTGTGGCGACCACGCAAAACTACCTTATGTAAGACTTTTGATTTTCTCCAGCAGGATTGGGTACTTTGAATGTGTTTTTTGCGTATGATTATGTATGATTAATTGTGCATTTTGTACTGTGATGTAGCGGCGCTCCTTTAATAAGTAAGGCTATTGGAGGTTCCAATTTCCCACGGCACACCTGATGATACGCTACTTATATAGACACGGCAGACTGCACTTATCTTGAGTTTTTAACTTTTTATAACACTGTCAGATATCAGTACATACCATTGTGTTTACTGTTGATGTTTTGATTTTCTGTTTTGTTGAAATTTGTTGTTGTCTGGGCTTGGGAAATGAGGGTATAAATAAAGTTTATTATTATAACCTTGGGGAAGAAATGAATGGATCTCACTAGAACAAAATAATGCATTTCCATATATACATGGTCACATGATGTTCTTCACTCTGTCTGTGGACATATCATCTGGGAAAATCATACCACAGATTTTTTACTTTTCTGGGAAATGAGGGGAGTTAGGATTGGCTGTTAGGAAAAGAAAAAAATGCCCTTAAGAGGAGGTGTTTTGAAATCTGACAGCAGTCTGGTGTTTGGCTGTCAGAGGAGAAGCAGGAGAAGTAGAGAAGAGTTAGGGTTAGTCAGTGTCAGCAAGAAGAAGCCTGAAAGTGGTCAGGTGGCTAGCAGACTTAGCTGGCGAATTAGCTTCTACAACTATCAGGGAGGATAGAGGTGTAGATAGGTAGATCCAGAGTAGGATTATTTGTGTTAGTGTAAAGATTTACTAGGCAGAGAGGAGTTACTGTCCGTAAACTCCTGGAGGGAGAAAGAAGTTGTACTTTGTAAATAAAATCTGTAGTGTTTAACGAAACCACACACTTTCATGCAAAAACCTCTGAACCATTAAGCTTATTAACTATTTTTGTAAGTTCTCTTAAATAAACTTCATTGTTTGGTTGTTCAAATAACTGCCTCATGTGTACCTCAGTCAAAAAGATCTCAAAACAGTTCCTGCAGCAATCAAGAGTCTAAAGGTGGCAGCATACATTTTGGAAGAAGAAAGCACTTCAGTTTTACCTCAGGGCACAGGCCTGAATGCCAGTCCAGAGCATTCTTGCCTGCAGGACCTCCAGAAAGACAAAGGCTTAAAAGTGAATATAAGTCTGGTGGCGACCAGTAGGTGTTTCAAAAGGTGTTTCGGCCAGAAGTTTGTTCCAGCTCACTGCCGTTTACAATTCTGAATACACAATCTCCCCTACTTGTTATAATTGGTGGTGGCAAAAGGGGTCCAGCCTTTATCCATTATAAGTGGTGGGATTTTCTAAGGAAAGTCCTGCCCTGCCTTCCTTAATTAAAATACCCTTTCCTTTATATGGTCCTTGCTAAAAAAAAAACAAACCCCAAAGTGATCCCAGGTCAAAAAAAGGTTGGGAAGCACTGATCTATACTGTAGAATCAATGCAGTCTGAGATCACTTTAACTGTCATGGTGCAATACTATGGGTTGATGTAGTTTTACCAGGTGTTTAGTCTTCTCTGCCAAATACTCCTGGTGCCTCACCAAACTACAACTCCCAAGATTCCATACCATAGAACCATGACAGCTAAAGTGGTGTCAAATTGCATTATTTTTACAGCACATGCATCCCAGGATGAAAGGCTTTGTTGCAGACATGATTACAATATGCATTAACATTGTATTTGTGAAGTATTCTCTTTCAGTGGGTTCTAGGGCAGAGATTATTCACTCAGCTTCCAGTCCCCAAGGACACCTGCCTTCAGGTCAGCAGTAAGTACACGAGTAGATTGCAACAGAAATGCTGTTTATTAACTAAGACGAGAACAGAAGACCTCTAGAATCAAAATATAAAAATGTAGAACGGGAACTGTTCCAACCAATCCATGAATGTACCAGAGTGGGACACTACGCTGTTCCGTTGCTGTCCTCTTAAAGGCTCAAAGTTTATAAGACAAGGTCCAAGTTACTTTGCTTGCACTTTTTAAATTAGAAAAGTACACATTAGTCACATGAGAAAATAGATGCAAACAGAAATCCAGTGTTTTTCGCATTGTTTAGGTGCAACGTCCTGGGAAGATGGGTTTGAAATAGAGTACTTCTACAATTGTTGAAAGATCCAGTTCTAGAATGAATGCAAATTAAAAGCACAATATAAAAACTCAACAGTAGCAACACTCTTTAACAGACTAAAATGATTATAAAAGCCATAGAGCTGATAAAATAACTTAAATCCATCCTCATTCAGCTCATCATGGCTGGATACAAGTTGGCATCTCTCTGGAGACATGCCCGGATTACCCATAAGGCCAATGAGGCCATGACCTAGGGGCGCAAGGCAAGGGGGGGGGCGCGGATCATGGACCAAAAAAACCCTGGTCCGTGCCCCTCTTTCCTCCTTTCTCATGCCCCTCTTCACTCCTTCTCCCGGCAAAGTCTGTGCTCCGTCTCGCGCGCGTGCTCTCTCTCTCATGTGCTCTCTCCCCCCACGCTCTCTCTCTCTCGTGCGCGCACGTGCACTCTCTCTCGCGCTCTCTCTCTCTCATGTGCTCTCTCTCTCTCGCTCGTGCTCTCTCTCTCTCACTGTTCTCGCTCTCTCTTGCTCTCACTCTCGCTCTCTTGCGCTCTTGCTCTCTCTCACTTTTGCGCAGTCTCTCTCTCTCTTGCACGCGCTCTCTCTTGTGCGCGCCTTTGGAGCGAGTGCACCCGCTGCACTCTCTCCAAGCCTCCTGACTCCCGAGGAGACCTTCAGAGCACAGCGGAGCTTTCCAGCTGGTGGGAATGCATGGGGACCTTGGAGGTGGCGGGATGGTGCCTACTCGCCTTTCTCTTCTGCTCCGGAGGCACCATGGCGAAAGCCAACCAAGTGTGGGTCTGAGTGGTGTGTGTGTGTGGGGGGGGGCGTAATTCCAAAGTGTGGCGTAGGGTGCAAAAAAGTGTTAATCGGGGCCTATCTGGAGAGAGTTCTACAACTAAGCTGTTGCTACAGAAAGAGTTTGGTTTTTGAAGCAAGGCTTGTACAGAAGTAGATGGTATTTCAGATGTCTTGACCCCAAGTTGTTTACTTGCTGATTTCAATGGGAAACACCTATATGCAGATGATACCACTTTGATGGCTGAAAGCGAGGAGGAGCTGAGGAGCCTTCCAATCAAGGTGAAAGAAGAAAGTGCAAAATCTGGGTTGCAGTTAAACATTAAAAAAACAAGATTATGGCAACAAGACTAATTGATAACTGGCAAATAGAGGGAGAAAATGTGGAGGCAGTGATAGACTTTGTATTTCTAGGTGCAAAGATTACTGCAGACGCAGGCTGCAGCCAGGAAATCAGAAGACGTTTCCTTCTTGGGAGGAGAGAAATGACCAATCTTGATAAAATAGTGAAGAGTAGAGACATCACACTGGCAACAAAGATCCGCATAGTTAAAGCAATGGTATTCCTTGTATTAACCTACGAATGTGAGAGCTGGACCATAGGGAAGGCTGAGCAAAGGAAAATAGATGCTTTTGAACTGTGGTGTTGGAGGAAAGTTCTGAGAGTGCCTTGGACCACGAGAAGATCCAACCAGTCCATACTCCAGGAAATAAAGCCCAACTGCTCATTGGAGGGAAGGATATTAGAGGCAAAGATGAAGTCCTTTGGCCACATCATGAAAAGACAGGAAAGCTTAGAGAAGACAATGATGCTGGGGAAAATGGAAGGAAAAAGGAAGAGGGGCCGACCAAGGGCAAGATGGATGGATGGTATCCTTGAAGTGACCGGCTTGACCTTAGAGAAGCTGGGGGTGGTGATGGCCGACAGGGAGCTCTGGCGTGGGCTGGTCCATAAGGCCACGAAGAGTCGGAAGCAACTAAATGAATGAACAACAACATATTTATGGATGGAAGGAAGGAAGATATAATTTGAAGCCATTTCATCTTATGGATTAACTGGCTTCGAATGAGCCAAAGTAAATACTAAGCTGTATTCAGTCCCCTGATTTTCATAATCATTAGTGTCAATAAGCAAACGGAATACATACTGCTACACAATGTTATACTTAGATCACTTTTTGTACTTGTCTATACTATATAGATGGGGCGTCTGCTGAGCAGATCTTAATATTCACTTTTTTCACTGAATTTAAATAATTGAACAAGGTAAACCCATGGAAATATCTGTGAAGTTCAGACTTTGTAGTATTTGTAATTACGATCTGAATAGGGATAGTAAATGGATCAGTATCTTCTGAATTTTCAGGAGCTGAACATAATTTGTATTATTTATTGCTAGATATTTACAGATTAGAAAAATCTGAAGGCAAGACACATGAAGTGTAAAAGAATTGAAAAATACTTGTACAAATACATTATTAAATATATTGTCGAAGGCTTTCATAAAGTATTAAATTATTAAATAGTTTACAACTTCAAATGAAACACATTGTCCCAAATTCACTAAGACAGTTATGAACCCCCTTTGTTATGTAACCATGTACTATCTCCCAGAACTCTGGCCCCCATTATCAAGCAGCAACTGCTGTTTACAACTGGGATCTGTTCTTCTGTCCGTTGGAAATTATCTGACTCATGTTTTCACCCCATTCTGTAAGCCAGGGCTGCTCATTAGGTCGATCGTGGTGGCAGAACTGGTTGATCGCGTAGCCTGGAGGAGGGACCAACCGAGCAGCATAGCCTGGAGGGGGGAGGAAGCAGGGAGGAGAAGGAGGACAGAGCACAGAGGGAGGAGAGGGTGAGAGAAGGAGTGCCAGACAGCCACGCCTCTCTCGTTTCCACCAAAAGAGTAGGAAAAATGGCACGCATGACGTCACGGTGGCAACGTGCCCATTTTCCCTACCTTTTGGCAGGAACAAGAGGGGCGTGGCTGGCTGGTGCTCCTTCTCTCGCGGCGCCCCCTCCTTCCCTCTGCCCTCCTACTTCTCCCCTCGCCTGCTTCCATTGCTTGCAGGTGAGGGGATTGGGCCTGGGCGGCAAGCGGCTTTACGCTGCCCCTCATGTGAGGCAGGGAAGGGAGGCTGCGAAGCCTCTGCCTGGGTGAGGAGGCCCTGGAGCACTTCCTGGCCGCCCTCCTCGCTGCTAGCCGGCACGGCGTGACTCTGCTTTGCAAGGTAAGTGAACTATACATCCCAGTAACTCAAATTCCCAAATGTCTTGGTCTATTTTCCCCAAACTCCATGTGTGTTCATAGTTGGGCATATTGAGTATTCATGCCAAGTTTGGTCCAGATCCATCACTATTTGAGCCCACAGTGCTCTCTGGATGTAGGAGAACTACAACTCCTAAACTCAAGGCCAATGCCCAGCAAATCCTTTCAGTACTTTCTGTTGGTCTCATGAGAGTTCAGTGTGCCAAGTTTGGTTAAATCCCATCATTGGTGGAGTTCAGGCTGCTCTTTGATTGTGGGTTAACTAGAAATCCCAGCAACTACAACTCCCAAATGACAAAATCAATTGCTTCAAACTACAAGAAAGGAACATGAGGAAAAACTTCCTAAGTGTGAGAGCTGTCCAGCAGTGGAACTCTCTGCCTCAGAGTGTGGCGGAGGCTCCTTCTTTAGAGGCTTTTAAACAGAGGCTGAGTGGCCATCTGTCTGAGGTGCTTTGATTGTGATTTTGCTGCATGAAGGCAGAAGGTTCTTGGACTAGAGATGGTTATTATTATTATTATTATTATTATTATTATTATTATGGCTGGATGGCCATACATAAAAAGAATCCTTAATAAATCTGAAAATAGTTATATGTTTTATATTTTTGTAGTGGGTAGGGAGATCATTTGGACTTGGTTGTTTTATAAGTACCTCGCATGCTGAAAAGGGGTGAGCACCCCTGCTGTAAGCAATCCCAAGGCTGTTAGAAGTGGGGTATCTGTTGCCATTTTCCTTTCACTTGCTGAAAAGGGTGGAGCCATCAGTCGTAAGAACATAAGAACATAAGAAGAGCCATGCTGAATCGGACCTCAGCCCATCTAGTCCAGCATTCTGTATCACACAGTGGATTGACGGGGATCTCGAGCAGAAGGGAGGGCAAAACCCTGACCTGCTCCCGACCCCCCACAACCAGTACCCAGGGATATCCTGCCTACCTCAACCAACTCCGAGGTGGCACTTGAATGTCCTTTTCTTCTTGATTGACAGTGGAACAAATCCCTATCATTTGCAATGACTGCTACCCAGGCTTCGATGACTTTTATGGTCCCTGCCATAAGCCCACCAAGACACACCCAGATATCCTGGGCTACATTTTAAAAAAGAAAATAGAGGAAAATCACCCCAAAATTGCCAGTAGAGATCCAAAGGTGTATTCACCTTGCACAATTAAAGTAGTTTTATACCACGATGATTGGCATGGCTTCACCTTGTGTAATGACGCTCCAACTTCGGTAAGGATCACGCGTAGATAGAAGCACGGTCCAACACGATTTTATTGCAGGTACAATACTTGTAAAGCTAAAGCACCGGCCCGCCACCCAAACACACCTTTTATACCTAAACCCCCTCCCCTTGCCCATGCAATGTCCAGGCAGGGTTGCACCATATCCGGGTGATTCAGCAAATCCCATAGTCCAAAGGGATGTGACCTCACGGCCCCCTGAGTCAGCATAATCAGATTATTGTCCAATGTCCAAGTCCATAAGAAGTTACCTCACTTCCCTGGAGGCACCTGGAAGTTACATCACTCCCCCACTGACTCAGCATGTCCTTCAGTAACTAGGGCAAAGGTCCCAGAGATCTGGGATAAAGGTCAGCTATCTCATGGCAGGCTGGAAACCTGAACTTCTTCCAAGCTCAGATTTCCCAGATCTGACATAACGTCCTTCTCCACCACGTCCTCCCCCTGTAGAAACAAAACATCATTCAATCCTCGGGCGGAAGGGGCCCCACATATCGTTTCAATAGGCTGCAATGGAATGTGGGGTGTACCTTGCCTAAACTCCTTGGCAACAAGAGAGTATAGGAAACCTTATTGACCGCCTTCTCCACCCTAAAAGGTCCAACATACTTTGGGCTCAATTTCTTCGATGGACCTCCCAACTTTAAATTCCAGGTGGATAGCCATACTAGATCACCTTCGGCAAACTCCTCCCCCTCCTGTCTCCGTCGATCTCCAAATAGCTTATACGCTCACTGCGCCTTATTCAAAGCTTCAGTTACCTCCCTCCAATCATCCTGTGCTCGCATCTTCCACTCACTCTTCTCCTCCCCACCAAACTCCAAAAGTTGCGGCAAAGGAGCCACGTCCTGACCATAAACTACCTCGAAAGGGGACTTCCCCGTGGAAGAATGTACAGAGCTGTTATAAGCCATTTCTGCATAAGGCAATAAGTCCGACCAGTTATTCTGTTCCTTATTGCTAAATATCCGCAAATAACCCCCCAAGGACTTTTGTGTTCTTTCTACGCCGCCATTACAACAAGGATGATAAGCAGTCGTAAGTTTCCTTTGAGCTCCCAATACCTCCAAAAACTTCTCCCAAAACCGGGCAGTAAACTGAACCCCTCGATCGCTGAGAACCTGTTCTGGGCAACCATGCAACCGGTACACATGTTGCACATATAACTCAGCTAATCTCTCTGCCGACGGCAATCCTTTCAAAGGCACAAAATGAGCCTGCTTCGAGAATAAATCCAGCACTGTCCAAATATACCTGTAACCACGGCTAGACGGCAACTCCCCACAAAATCTGTACTGACATGCGCCCAGGGCCGCACAGGAGAGGCCACCACCTGAATCAACCCTCGCGGCCTAGCAGCAGGTTCCTTATTCCTGGCACAATCCTCACAATGCTCCACATATTCTTTCACCTCTGCTCTCATGCCTGGCCACCAATACCGCTTCTTTATAGCCAACAGCGTCTTCGTCACTCCCCAATGACCAGCAGACTTGTGATCATGGTTTAGCTGCAAAACTTTCCTCCGCACACCTCGAGGAACATACACCTTACTTCCCATTACCCACAATCCATTTAACATCTTACATTCATCCCTATGGTCCTTCAGTAACTAGGGCAAAGGTCCCAGAGATCTGGGATAAAGGTCAGCTATCTCATGGCAGGCTGGAAACCTGAACTTCTTCCAAGCTCAGATTTCCCAGATCTGACACCTTGTGGAATTATTTTTGTGAGGCAGATTTCTCAGCCAATGAGCTTTAAATGCATTAGCACTACAGAATTCCCAGCAAACTGCAAATCCCAGGATTTCATAGGCTGGAGGAATAGATTATAAAGTGGTATCGTCAAGAATGTGGCGCAGCTGGCTAAGTGTCAGCTGCATAAGATCTCTCTGACCAGTAGGTCATGAGTTCGAGGCCTGCCCGGGTCGAGGTGGGTGCTCGACCTTTAAGTGTAGCCTGCTGTCGACCTTTGCAGCCCGAAAGACAGTTGCTTCTGTCAAGTAGGAGATAAAAGTACCACATTAAGTGGGGAGACAAATTTTGATTGAATTATGAGGCCATTAAAGAACTCCAGGAATGCGGAAGAACAACAAGGGACGCTGGAAACACTTAGAGATGAGGAATGCGTCAGCTCCCCTGGTGGCCAGAGTTTGCCTCTGTTCATTTATATGTGTGTTTGTGAAATAGCAGGAATTGGCTGCTAAAGTATGTGTATCTGTAATGCGCTCTGAGTCCCTTTTGGGGTGAGAAGAGCGGAATATAAATAAAGTAAATAAATAATAAGTATCAAATAGCTATACTTGTGCAATGTAACCCCCCCCCCCCCAACACACACACACACACCCTCTTTCCTTACAGACTTTTTAAAGTTCGGGTCTAATGCTTGAGATAGTAGGAAGGATCTGGAAAACATTATGGAGATTAGAGATAAGACTTTTTCATATCAGTTCTCAAATAGTGGAATCACCCAGGCTGAAGCACGTCTCTCCTTTTTTGAAAATGGAATATTATAATAGGAGACACATGGGAAATCATGCTGAAATACATTTGTCAGCACTCAGGAATGCTCCTTGTACATTCTGCTTTTTAAAAGCTCTCGTGGATATTTTAAGCAGTCTTACCCCGAAGTCAAGTCAAATGGTTGCTTTGGTGGCAAGTGCTAGGCTTTGCTTTCATCTCTTTTGTCAAAGAAAGATCTTTGGCTTCTCAATTTGGTACAAAAACATCAGGACTGACTCTTAAGACTCTTGTCAGACAATTATATGAAACAGATGATGGTGTGATTATAGTGGCAAGTTTCTAATTTTTTTTTATTCATTGGTACTCGTTTTATTGCATGAGAGAGGAACATGATTTAGAGATACCTCTCTTATCTATCTGTGCTTGGAAAAAAATGGAAATGAGAATACTGTTTTGCTATATGGTTGCTATTACCAACAAACTGCCACAAAACAAAGTAACAAACATGGTAATGATGAGAATTACGAGGTCCCAACATCTGTGCGAGATTCCCCTTAATGGTAGCAGTATTCAAAGAGGTTTGTTTGTTAGTCTGCTTTGACATAAAAAAGCGTAAGGGAATCCAGTTGCATCCTCAAGACTAAATTTTAATACCTGGGAGTTACTCTGGATTGTGCTCTGACGTGAATATCAAGCAAGAAGTGGGTGCTAGAAATAATATCATACGAAAACTAACTGGCACAACCTGGGGATCACAACCAGACACAGTGAAGACATCTGCCCTTGTGCTTTGCTGCTCTGCTGCTGAATATGCATGCCCAGTGTGGAATACATCTCACCATGTTAAAACAGTGGATGTGGCTGGTGCCATCGCACCCGGTCTGTAAATACTTAGAGAAGGGCAAGGATGTGGTCTCTCTATACCGGGGGATTGCTTCTTGCCTTCCTTTAGAGGCTTGGGGCTCCCAAGGACCAAGCTGGACACTATAGTTAACTCAAACAGGCTTTATTGTTCTTAACATGAGCTATCTGCACTCAGGCCCTTTATTTTGTTCCCCAAAAGGATAAAGGAAAAATACTTTACAGTCTCTCTGCTGCTTAGATCCAGGAAACTTCAGCCAGGTGGCTCTCCAAGTCCTCTCCTTTGTGGCCTCGAGGTAAGGACACTCGAGACCCCAGCCAGATGGCCTATACCAGGGCTGTCCAAATTCTACCGGCCCAGGGGCCGGAATTCCGGTGACTTATCACCTGGGGGGGGGGGCGTGCGGGGGGGGCCGATTGCGGGGTGGGGCCGATCGCGGGGGCGATTCGCTGCTTTTGGTGCCCGGCCGTGACGCTGTAAGGGAGGGCGAAGCCAAGGGAAGCTCCGCTTAGCTCCTCCCTCCCTTCTACAGCGTCATTCTCGGGCGCCAGAAGCGGGCAATTTCACCGCTTCTGGCGCCCGCCCGTGACGCAGTAGGAGGGAGGGCAAAGCCAAGGGAAGCTCCCCTTGGCTCCTCCCTCACGGCGGCCGTGGATGCCGCTTGCACCGCCGCACGCATGTGCACTTTATTATTATTATTATTTTTTGGGATTTTTTTTTAAAAAAATTATTGCAGGAGGGTAGGGGGCCAGATCCAAGGGGCTGGCGGGCCATGTACGGCCCACGAGCTGCCTGTTGGACAGGCCTGGCCTATACTGAAGGTACAAAACCTTCCTCTGAATGCCACCTAACTGTTTGAAGGCGCTTGAAACTCCTCAGAGCTGCCCAACCATCCAGTATGCTGGGCTTTCTGTATGAGTTCCAAGGAAAATCAGATTGGTGTTGAAAGATGGCTTAACCAAGGTCTGACCTGGCAAACCTTTAGGTACGTCCTCTTCTGGAGAAGTCCTGGAAAGCTCTGCTAAACAAATGGCTTGATTCCCAAAATCCCTGGGAAAGGGGGCGGAACAAACTTAATTGGGCTCTGTAAACAATGATTGACAGGTACAAAGAACCAATCAATGCAACCAAGCCTTTGGAAAACTGAACAGGCTGCAGAAACACAATACAACAGTGCAAACCTTTTGGAAAAGTTTTTCATACAAGTGGCGCTTGCTGCGCCGTCACATGGCTCTTAATGAGATATGCCGCATTATCACTGGATGTCCACTGGAAAAATTACACTGTTTAACCAGCATTGCACCACCTGACATCCATCGGGAAGTAGCAGCCTGTAATGAAAGGACCAAGGCATTGACATCTTTGGCCCATCGCCTGTTCTGATATCAGCCAGCAAGCCAATGCCTTAAATCAAGAAATAGCTTCCTAATATCTATAGAGATGCTGTCAGGAACATCTCAGCAACTAAGAGTCAAAAAGTGGCAGGTTAAAACCCAGAGCCTCAATCTGTGGCTGATACCAGATGAAAAACTCCCTCCTGGGTGCACAGAAGATTTGGCGACTTGGAAGGCACTGAACAGACTCTGCTCTGGCACCATGAGATGCAGAGCCAATCTTAAGAAACGGGACTACAAAGTGGAGTACACAACATGCGAGTGTGGAGAAGAGAAAACCACAGACCACCTGCTGCAACGCAACCAGGGCCCTGCCGTATGCACAATGGAGGATTTTCTTACAGGGACACCAGAGGCACTCCAAGGGGCCAGCTTCTGGTCAAAGGACATTTAGTATAATGCCAAGTTTTTAACTTTGTTTGTGGTTTTTCTATACATTATAACTGTATTCTCAATTCACTTGTAACACAAAAAATATAAAATAAGCATAAATATCCATGGACTGTATTGAACAGTCAAAGACAACATATTCTACTGCTGAAGAGTTCTTACCATCAGGAAGTTCCTTGTATTGCACCTGATGAACTGGACATGAAACCTCACGCTAGAATAAACCATAGAATCATAGAGTTGAAAGAGACCACAAGGTGCTTCAGTTCCAACCACCTGCCATGCAGGAAAAGCACAATATAAGCAATCCCAACAGATGGCCCCCTAGCCTCTGTTTAAAACCGCCAATGAACATTCAAAGACAACATATTCCACTGCCGAAGAGTTCTTACCATCAGGAAGTTCTTTGTAATGTTTAGGTGGAATCTCTTTTCCTGCAATTTGAATCCATTGCTCCTTGCTCTAGACCAGTGTTTCCCAACCGCTGTTCTGCGACACATCAGTGTTTCGTGAGCGATCAGCTGGTGTGCCACGAGAAAACCTCTCTCCCTCCCCTTTCTTCCCCCTCCGAGGTTTTCCCGCAGTACACCAGCTGATCGTGGAACAGCGGTTGGGCTCACTTCCGGAGGAGGAGGAGAAGGCGGGAACCTGGGCACCTCGGAGAGCTTTTCTCCCGGTTTGCGACTCTACCGAGCCCGGCGGAGCCGTGAACAGGAAGAACGGCTCCCCACATTGCCCCGCTCCTCCCCCTCCTCTTCGGTGCACGTGACACTGCTCTCAGCCTCCCTCCGGCTCTCTGTCTATTTTCCCCAAACTCCATCTGTGTTCACTTTTGGGCATATTGAGTATTCATGCCAAGTTTGGTCCTGATCCAATATTGTTTGAGTCCAGAGTGCTCTCTGGATGTCGGTGAACTACAACTCCAAAACTCAAGGTCAGTTAACTATATGCATTACTGTGTTAGAGTGTCATTTTGAGTCATTTTGGTTGGTGGTGTGCCCCAGGATTTTTTAAGTGTTAAAAGTGTGCCTTTGCTCAAAAAAGGTTGGGAAACACTACTCTAGACTTTAGCGCAGTAAAAAACATGTTGCCTCTCTTTCAATATGACATACTTTCAAATACTTAAACATGGCTACCATGCCTTAGTCTGAAAGGTACTACTGGTGCTTTTATACCTTTTTAGGGTGACAGAACAGCCATAGCTCTCATGGACAATGGGACAAGAAGCCCAGGAGCAGAAGGCTCTGAGGTCTGTGGCGCGACTTAGCCACAGTGGTCCAAGCCACGGTCATCTCGAGGCTGGACTACTGTAACGCTCTGTACATTGGCCTTCCTCTGTCGGTAATCCGGAGACTCAAGCTGGTGCAGAACGCCGCAGCGCAACTCCTGGCGAGGGTCCCGATTGGCCACCACATCACGCCAATCCTGCGCGAACTGCACTGGCTCCCAATTGAATGCCGGATTGCCTTCAAAGTGTTATTCCTGACTTTTAAGGCCTTACATGGTCTGGGGCCAGTGTACCTGCGGGACCGCCTTGTCCCATATCATCCCACCAGATCACTGCGCTCCGAAGAGCTAAATCTCCTGGTCATCCCAAATGTGAAGACCGCAACCCGCCGGCGGGCTTTCTCTGCTGCATCCCCAACCCTGTGGAACGCACTGCCCGCTGGCATCCGTGCCACCCAGGGTCTCCTCCCGTTCAGGAGAGCAGTTAAGACATTGCTGTTCCAGCAAGCCTTCGGGGTTAGCTAGACTGTAGCTCGCGCTGCCTAGCTGACAGTCCACTGCGACTCCATTTGCTGTTTCAACTGTTCTAATTGTAATTCTACTCTAATGGCGTTACTGTGGTTTATGAGATATCTGTCAATTGTATTTTACGAACTGTTGTGAGTCGCCCCGAGCCGTTGGGGGGGGGGGGGGCGGCAGGCAAATGCAAAATAATAAATAATAAATAATAAACCTTGGGCTGTTTTCTTTGCCACTGGCCCTTGCCTTCTCCATGGAGAAAGATCCCAAAGCCCAGCAGCCATAGAAACATTGGTTGGAATTCACTAGTGGTTAACTATCCAAACACAACCAGAGTCTGACTGGTTCATACTCATGATCATTATGTGTTCCAAAATTTAGGGGTTACATAGGGACTGTGAAAGTTCTCAAATCCCCCCTTTCTGGGCAGCTTCCACTGGATGAATGAGGGTATATTCCCTTGCCAATTGGAAAGCAGCTGAGTGATGTTCCTCACTCATGGGAGAAAATATGAGTGAGCTGCTTCTTGATTGACAGAAGAACAAACTTCATCAATAGCAGAGGCTGCTGCCTTGTAAGCCAGGATAAGGAGGTAGGCCAGAAGTCAATGGAGGTAAAGTAGCTACTACTAAAGTAGCATTCGTAACTGCTTTACTGAATCCCAATAGGAGAAAGAAGGTGTTGTTACATAAGGCCATCGACTTCAGGTGTGGAATCATGTGTTCTTTTCTATTTAAAACAAACTGCCGATGCAAACAAAATGAGGACATTAGTAAAAATCTAGGCTAGAGACTTTCCCCTGGATGAGCTAATATTATAAATATATAAATATACGTATAGGAATGCAGTGCTCTGCTTTAAGTGGTGCAATCCCAACATAGCTCCATTTATTTGTTATAGGTAGAATTCAGTAAAGCACTGATAAGCACCATAGTTCCAGACATATGTGGTGTCTCCTGGATCAGAACCTCCCCAATCCCACTTACTGACCAGCAGCCACAGCAGCTGGGAGGGATCTATTTCCTATCAATTGGGAAGCAGCTGACAGATATTCTCAATCTGTCCTATGAGTGATCTCCAGTGTGACAGCTAGAAACAGGGTCCCTGTTGCAATTTCCCCCTTGTGCTGGAAATCACTCTCATAGGAAGGTAGGAATGTCAGTCAACTGAATTGACAGGGAACAGTCTCCTATTTTCTCGCAATGGCTGCTGCACAATGTCAAGATTCCAGTCTGTATGTATCACGAAGAGATTTCCCTTCAACTGGATTGTGAATGCAGACCAGTCATAAATGCATAACTCTGGTCACTGTGTCCCGATCACAAATGGGGTGCCCTTAGCTCAATGTTGGGGTCCAAAAAATGGCAAATGTAAAGGTTTTCTGAATGTCACCTAGTGGCTGTTTTAGACATTTACAGAAATCTGTTGTCCAGTATTCTCCCCATGTGGTTTTGCCCCCCTCATCATGAGAGACGACTTCCAGTCCACATGGATTAAAACAGTAGCAGCAAAGATCGCAACGCTAGGTTTCTCCCAAGGACAATTGCTAAGCATGAGATGGGACCAAGCCAAGGATCTCATTAAGCAACGGATCCTGGACATAGAGCGCCAATCCGACCTAGCCTGTTCCCCAGCCTTCATTGTTAGTGAAGCCACTAGATACCTCACTGCCCCCATGGCATACCTAACAGACCTGGAGGTGCCCAAACACCGAAGGGCTTTTACCCTGGCAAGATGCCATGCCCTCCCATCGGCTGTATTGGAGGGGAGGTATCGGAAGACCCCCTTCAAGCAGAGACTATGCCCCTGTGGGTCTGGTGATGTGGAAACAACTGAGCACGTGCTTCTTCAATGCATGTTCTACAAAGATCTTAGATCCAATCTCATTGGACCATGGCTTCTAAAGTACCCAGGGCGCAGTGAAAGATGTTATTCCACCCTGCTGCTTTCGGACTCTAGCACTGCAATGACTTACAGTGTTGCTAAGTTCTGTGCTGCTGCCCTTAATATCAGACGGGTGATGATTGACACCGTAAGGCAACAATATCCTGTCTTTTAAAATATATTTTTATACTGATTTCTAGTCTGATTTTAAATAACTGTTTACTGGGGAGTTGTCCTTCTCCTCTTAGGGCGCTTGTGCCCGCTTTGTGCTGGTCTGTGACCGTAATAAAGTTTTGATGGATTGAAATGGACTCTGCAGAGGATGCTTCATCTGTACTTCATAAAAAGAAGAATCAGCCTGTTTAGCAAGCCCTGCAAATAAAGATTTGCTATCAGTAAATGTTTGATTTTTATACGTATTTTATAAACCTGGGGTCAGCTAAAAATACGCCAAGTTTTGTAAAAATTTCTCAGGCCAAAAGGGATTTCAAGTGAAAAGTTTAAAAAGTCCTGCTCTCGGTTATGCATTCATGCCTGCAAATATGATTCCTGGCCAACGTTTATTTATTTAAAACTTTTATATACCGATCTTTTCTACCTCCACAGAAGGACTCAGGTCGGTTAACAGCAAGGATTCAATGCCAAAATAACAATTTAAAACATCATAAAAACCATAAAAGATTAAAATACAAGTAGATTAAAATACATAAATATACAAATAAACCAGATCGCCAAGATAAAAAAACATGTCCAATTTCGGTCCGCATACATAATCGATGACTTAGTGTATTATTAAACTCAGCCATTATTCCGGGAACGTTTCAATTCAGCCTTTTCTTCAAGGAACTCAAACTGTCATGCAATGTTCCTTTCCGATTTTTAAAAAAACTCCACCATGTTGGCTTCTGCCATCTCATTACTCCAGGCATGTAGCCAGGGGGGCTCCAGCCCCCATGCCTTACTGGTACATTATTTAAACTGTTATGTTTATTCATATCATGATTTGATCATGCTCATTATATCCCACATTAGTGGGGTTATTGGGATAACAATACAAAAGGTTTGCTAGGGTAGACCCTCTTCCACCCTCTCAGCCCCCCGAGAACCAAAATCCTGGCTACGGCCCTGCATTACTCTGAATCTGCAAAAGGTTTTTGAAATCCATCTGGGAGGCCAAAACATTGTTTCACTTCACAGTAATTCAATCTTGAGAATGATTTTTTTTTGGTTATTGTTGATTAATGTTATAAACAAGAATCAAATGATATCACTTTTCTAAAAATATGCTTAGGGACTAAAAGCAAACCACTGGTTTCAGTTTTCGTTAAGAAAAAAAATGTGAGGAGGTCAAGACTTGACCTGTTACACAGAATCCAAGGAGAAATTGCCACCAAATACTGCAAAGTGGAATAAAAAAGAAGAGAAAATAGAAATATGTTCCTAATAAAAATAAACACAAGGAACATCATCTTCAGATTCTCACATTTGGAACATAAAGAACCAAGAACAATTTAGCAAATGACTTTTTCTCTAAATAGATATTATTTTACTGTGGGAAAAGCTTGACTGGCCATTATGCATGAAGAACTGGCGTGTTAGTAAACTTCAAAGATCAGAGGATCGATTGAAGAATGGAAATGTGTTGAAGATGCACAGAAGAACAACCAACAGGCTTGTGCATGGATTTGCGGTGGTTGGTTCCCTTTGGCCAATCTGGCTTGGCTGGATGGCCATAACGGTAAGGGCCCTTTTTTTCATCTGTTATGGGACCATGTGGCCCGTCTCTCCAATTCGGCATCACATGGCGAATGAAGAGGCTGTCACATACTGCTTGCATAGGGTTTCCCTGTGAGCCCTGCCTATTGAGCCAATCTGAATAGAAGAATGCCATTATGTCTTACACGCTGCTTCCTTAACCCCATTTCTCAAACCCAGACTACCTTGAAAGGAAGAAAGGAAAGGGTCCCAGGAAGGGTGCTTCCTTAACCCCACTGCTCAAACCCAGACTCCCTTGAAGGCAAGAAAGTAAAGGGTCCCAGGAAGGTGCTTCCTTAACCCCATTCTTCAAACCCAGACTCCCTTGAAAGGAAGAAAGGAAAGGGTCCCAGGAAGGGTGCTTCCTTAACCCCATTGCTCAAACCCAGACTCCCTTGAAGGCAAGAAAGGAAAGGGTCCCAGGAAGGTGCTTCCTTAACCCCATTCTTCAAACCCAGACTCTTTCGAAAGGAAGAAAGGAAAGGGTCCCAGGAAGGGTGCTTCCTTAACCCCATTGCTCAAACCCAGACTCCCTTGAAGGCAAGAAAGGAAAGGGTTCCAGGAAGGTGCTTCCTTAACCCCATTCTTCAAACCCAGACTCCCTTGAAAGGAAGAAAGGAAAGGGTCCCAGGAAGGATGCTTCCTTAACCCCATTGCTCAAACCCAGACTCCCTTGAAGGCAAGAAAGGAAAGGGTTCCAGGAAGGTGCTTCCTTAACCCCATTCTTCAAACCCAGACTCCCTTGAAAGGAAGAAAGGAAAGGGTCCCAGGAAGGATGCTTCCTTAACCCCATTGCTCAAACCCAGACTCCCTTGAAGGCAAGAAAGGAAAGGGTTCCAGGAAGGTGCTTCCTTAACCCCACTGTGCAAACCCAGACTTCCTTAAAAGGAAGAAAGGAAAGGGTCCCAGGAAGAGTGCTTCCTTAACCCCATTCTTCAAACACAGACTCCCTTGAAAGAAAGAAAGGAAAGGATCCCAGGAACGGAAATGGGAGCCTTGTAAGTTCCCCATTGCTGCCAATTGGCTGGATCTTCCCAGATCTTTTAGCTGCGTAGCCAAAACCAGACATTTCAATTAGCCAATTTTTCTGAAAAATGGATCTGGGTGCCCAATGAAATTCGGATGCCAAAACCAGATCGCCTTCCAGACAAATTGCGCAAGCCTAACAACCAACTGGTTTGGAATATATCTTGAAACTGAATAATCCCTTAAGCGTGTGGAATTGGATTCAGGATATGGAGATGTTATGTACACATGTATGTCAAAATATTCCAACTTGTTTCTTTTATTTTAAAACACACAAAGATATAAACCTAGAAATGACCTTTCTATTAGATTGTGCCACTGCACAAAATCACTTTACAATCTACAGATTAGGGCAGAGTGATGATTTGCATCTTCCTGTATCTCATTACAGGTTGATTCAACTACATACCTGTGTGGACTGATGATTGTACTCCAATAATGCATTTGAAGAAGCGGTTTGAAATATATGAAAGCCCATGCTAAAATAAACAATTTAATCTATAAAGTGCTATAACAACTCTCTTCAGCTTTCTCTATCCTATTCCACTACCTGTCACGATCACGGACCTGGCGGGCCCCTTAAACACACACACAGAGACGTACTGAAGGCTAACTACTTTATTGAGTATAAAAACAGTTCCAAAGAGTAAATAGTTCAATGATAAAAGTGTCCACAAGGTAGTAAGCAAAGTAGTCCAAAGTAACGTAGCAAAGAAGCTTGAAGGCGTGGCAAAGCTCGCAATCCAATGCGGATCAGGAATCAGGGCAAGGCTCCGCAAACCAATGCGGATCAGGAAACAGGACAAGGCTCCGCAAACCAATGCGGCTCAGGAAACAAGGCAAATGCAAGGCACGGCGTGATGACCACGGCTGGCTGGTGGTCCCACTCCGCTTCACGCCTGTTCAGGCAAGACGTGGCCGGAGAACTGAGGATGCGTTCCCACGGACCCTATACTTAATCCGTCGGCCGAGGTCCGCGACGCTCTAGGCTCCTTCGTCTCCAATCTCTGCTCACGGACCTCGGTCGATCTAGGACTCTCGACCAAGCCCTCCTGCTAGACTCAATGTCTCGTCTCCTATCGAAGGAGCGACCTTGCCTCTCGGCAGCTGTGTCGCTATCTTCCTGAGAACTTTCCTCCCTGGCACTTTCCCACTCGGATTCATCCATGTTTACATTCTCGGGCTCTTGGGAATTCCTCCCACCGGGGTGCTCATAACTCCCTTCGCTGCTTCCCATCTCCACCTGGTGATCAGAATCTAAGCTGGGCCCAAAGCACATTTCATCCCATGCCAAGCTCTCTGTGGGAGACTGCGGCCCATCCGAAGGGCCCTGCGCTTCACCCCAGTCATCTAGCTCATCCTCCGAATCCACCTCTGCTGCTGCAGGCCCTAATGCTAAAGGAACCCGGGACCTATTCCTTGCCCTCCCGGCACGAACGAGAACTGCTGTGCTACACTACCTGTGGTTAGCATTACTGTTTACAGACTTTTTGAATATGTCCATATTTCCTTGGCAGGAAGCCTTACAGTGTTCAATAGGTTATGCGGGGCATTTACAAACATGTTTACCCAGAATACGTGGAATTCATTCTTGCCCCATCTACACTGATCATTTAATGCAGTTTCAAACTTATATTGAAAAAAAGTAGTTTCGCTGTGCAGATAATTACATAGGAAATCCTGGAACCAGTTTAAGGCCAGGATGATGATTACACAACCCACAGAACACTGATGTGCATTAAGGGTTTGCCTTAGTGAGCTCATGTGGGTGTTTATTATCTGGCTGCCTCAGTTTGAAGTAGCTTTGGACTTCATTAAATGGTCATTGTAGATCAGTGGTTCCCAACCTGTGGTCCATGGGCTACCAGTGGTCTGCAAGAATTAAAATATGGTCCACGCCCTCACAGTTACCATTGCAACAAGAGTGACTGGTTTCGTGAAACCCTCTTATAGTGCTGAGGCTTATTAAAAATGGTTTTCTGTGGGCAAGCAGATGGTGACTACTGGATGGAATATATACTGTTTCAGAAACTAGAGCTGATGTGGTCTATCCAATGCAATTTTCTGAATCAGCGCCCCAAATAACCAAACCAAATCTAAAGTTGACCAAAAGCTGATTCGCAACCCTTTTGGTACTAATGATGGGTTCCATGAAATTTTTACAGATGAATAAAACCAATCTGGTAGGTTGATATTTTAATAACTTTACTAATGTCTAAGTGTAAATAAGTTGACACCGGAGGGCTATGCATGTATGACCACTTTCCAAATTTGAGTTATCAATAGTGGGAAG